>JAJAGP010000585.1:0-353644 GCA_025084515.1 Ancistrus triradiatus | reverse complement strand
CATTTATACGGAGACTTGATTACACACAGGTGGATTCTATTTATCATCATCAGTCATTTAGGTCAACATTGGATCATTCATAGATCCACACTGAACTTCTGGAGTGAGTTTGCTGCACTGAAAGTAAAGGGGCCGAATAATTTTGCACGCCCCACTTTTCAGTTTTTTATTTCTAAAAACGTTTAATATTTCCAATAAATTTCGTTCCACTTCACGATTGTGTCCCACTTGTTGTTGATTCTTAACTTATGTTCAAAGCCTGAAATGTGGCAAAAGGTTGAAAAGTTCAAGGGGGCCGAATACTTTTGCAAGGCACTGTACAGACCTCTCACATCTCTCTAAGTAGGAGAACTTGCACAATTTAGAACTTGCCCCACTGTATATGATACTTGTCAGATACACTCACATTGGGCCAACATAGAGCAACCAATTAAGCTAACACATGTCTTAGGAAATTTGGAGGAAACCAGAGTATCCAGAGTAAACACATACATATATGGGGAGAATATATACACTATACTCACAGACTCAGTCCAGGGTCCAATGATTTTTGGACCAACATTTTCTGGAGCTGGGAAGTGACCGTTCTAACTGCATGCATTGCTATGCCACTCCACAATGCCCTGATAAGTAGTCAGGTTAAATAGTATTATTAATTTATTAATTTATATTATCATTGTTTACTTTATAACATTATAAAGGAAAAACAGAAAATACCATACTGGAATAAATTCTTGAAGGTAATTTGTGCCAAATGTAGAACATTACCCACTGGCAAACTGAACTCTGTTTTGTCATTTATTATGTTAATTTGTGTTCATTTGCCTCTAATACTTTTTACCTCTTTATTTACCTCTAATATGTAAATTAATTAAATAAAAAGAAAATGGTGAAAAAATAAATTGCTCAAGTAATCTATCTAAAAGGTCCAAACTGCATTTGTTTGTTGTGCAGATCTAGTTGAGACTTGAAAACCCTCTGACTGAAGTGCACTGAAGTCTTCAAAATAGAGTGATTGTTTGCTTTTGCCTTAAGCTAACAGAGTCACTCTTATACAAGGTCCTCCAAATCTTCCCCTGAGACATGGCCTGCCCAGCTCTACAAACAGATCAGCAATACACCTGCAGTGCAGAAGTCTTTCCACACACACATACACACACACACACACACACGCACACACACACAGGCACACAAGTGCAGTCAGGAAGACAAACACACACATGGTTGTATGCCTACAGAATGCACATTTTATCCAATACAACATACAAGTACTTTACCATGCAGAGTATATATTTTAGATGTAATAATGAAAAGGTTAAAAAATTTGGAGAACTCTAAACTGTGGAAACATCTTATGAAGAGACATGTTGTATATGCCCTAACAATATGTCAGATAGTTATGGACAACTTAAGTCCTTATAATGATTAACAACGAATGCATGTTAAATGACATAAGTACACATGGAGATTTTCTCCGCAGAATAATTTGTGATATTTAGAAAGGCAAAAGTATTTTTAACAGCAGAGTGACAATCTAATACACAACCAGCTACATAATTGGCAACCTTGGTAAACACCGGTCCGGTGTACGAATGTATGATAGAAGAGAGTTTGAGTGCAACATAGGGGAGAGCCCTAGCACCTACTGTACTGAAGTTGATGAGTGGTAGTGTAAGAAAGAGTGAGAAAGAGTGTAATTTTGAATGCAGTCTGTAAGATAAAAAGGGGTATGTTATGGACAGCTTTAAATAGTGTAGAGAGACTGTATAAAGTGTAGTAAGTAGTATTTGGTTAAAATTGGAGCAGAAGTGATATATAAATGTAGCATTTGCATTTGAAGAGAAGCATTTGTTTGTGACTCATGTTTTCACCCTGCTCTGGTAACCTTCCTGATGTGAAAAAAGTACTGTTTTTTAGAAGATCCAAGTGCATACCTATATTGCAACCCTTGTAGAGGGAAGAGAAAAAAAAACAATTTTAATATGCATGTAGTAGCGCATAGTTTACAAGGGTTGGCACAGTCTTGCAGCAGGTACTGTTGTTGTCTCAAAATCCTTAGGGTTTGAGCCCCAGTAACCATCTATATCATGTTTGGCATTTTCTTTCTTTGTGGTTTTCCCTGGGTACTGCAGTTTCCTTCCAGCTCAGAAAAAAACATACTACTATAAATTGACAAGCTACTATTCTCGTAATCTCAGTGTGAGTGAGTGTGAATAAATGGGTGTGTGTGTGTTGCCCTATGGTGTAATAGCACACTGTCCAAGGTGTATTTGCATGTTGATCTGAGTGTTCCAGTGAGATCCCTCAGATCTTCCTGAAATTTTCAGGAGATTGAATTTAAAGGTAAATGAGATCAAACAATGGTTTTACTCAGTCATTGGACTGGGTGTGTCAGTGGAAACACAACAGAATAATAGCAACGTGATATTTGGTGAATGTGAGTATAAATACAATAAATTCAAAACCTACCAGCAGGTGCATGGACAACTGCATTGCTTTATACACTATTAGGTCAAAGTGTCTGTTATTTCAGGGGGACTCCATACTATTACCCATATTGTTGAATATCATTTTTGTGTCCTCAAACCTTTGGCTATGTAGTGTTGCCCATTACTGGATGTTTACTGTCAAATTTAACCACGATATATAGTAATAAGACTTTACAATCCACTGAATCATCATCTCCTCATCTAATCAATAGTTAGCACTGTTTGAAGAAGTCCTTCATCACTTTCCTGTCATCCACCCACCTCTCCAAATAGTGATTAGAGTAGGCCATAATTACTAAAAGCTATTGTGCCTGATTAGTTAGCGGTTGCAGCTTGTTAATTCACACCTAATTAAAGAAGTGAAAGAGAGCAGAGAGAGCTGGCTAATTAACTGTGCTTGGCTCACTTTATGCCAATAAAATCGATGACATTGTCATCATCTTGAACCATAATTGCAGAATGTATTGGTGCCAGGGTTGATCTTTGAGGATCTTGTCCGCCAAGAAAAGTGTTAGCTGTTCTGAAGATAAATAATGACTTTATTTTTGTGTTTCCTGCCAATATGGGTTACATAGCATTTTTATTAAATTGATTTTCTTTCTCATTCTATCAGCATTCAGTCCGCCCAGTATCAGTCAAAAATAAAACTTTTTGCAACTTTAGGCATTATCTCAGTATTTTGCAGATTTGTACAGCCATACAAGCACATATACATTTTGTTCTAATCATGAAAAACTAATGTTATTTGGTATATGAACATACCGGAAGGTAGTAATCATATTGTAACTGCACATATCCAAATCATGACATCTGTTTGCAGATGCATGCATTACAAAATGTTATTTTTCTATCTATTAGTGTTGGTGCACATATATAGCCTAAATGCCTAGATTTATACTCATTAAATGGCAACAAGTAGTAAAAAAAACACCATAGCTATAGTTTTTTAGGAACATATAACATGACATTCATTAAACATCACCTTGCTTGTAAAAATTACAAGGGGCATGCATTGTGTGAGCAAAGAGAAAAGTTGAGGCCGCGAATTAAAAAAAAAAGAATAATGTTTAATGTGCAACAAGTTATGCTATACAGTGTCATCTTGGTTCCCAACCATCTAGGAACTCATCAAATTAAGTTCTCAAAGCATTACGACCAGAAAAATTTGTCTCGGTTCTCGTCGGTTGCTCGGTACTTTACATAGTGATTACATAGTGACTGCTGGACACACTTTACATAGTGAGTCAGTGATTCAGATTCACAATAGCCATAGCTCAGTGAAGATCTCTGTTAAAATCGTCGTGTTTTTCTTCATTTGAACATCTACAGTACTGTATTCTTAGTGCGAATAAGTCTCCTTGGGTCCTAAAAAGGGTTGCATTGACTGCCAACCGAAAGGGAAGCAGGAACTTAATGCTACAGAACATATTCTGCAGTTAGCATTACCAGCTCTGCTAATGCTCTGAGTTCACCAACAGAGTAAGTGTTTTGCTTTTACTGTTCATTGTAATTCCATTACTCACTAAATTACATGACATTATAACACTTTATTATAAAATAAGCTTTGTGTTAATGATTCTAGTCAACTGTATGTTAATGTAAGCGTTTTAAACATTAACTTACTTATCATTACTGATCATAGGCTCTGTTACTCTACCAAATACTGGTTAAACTCCTTTGTTAATGATACCTTTAACTTATGATAGATTTGTCACAACATATCCCCATCGTACATCAGGGAGCACCTGTAGAATACAACTCCATTGATGTATATAATGCCTTATAAAATCTGGATTTTCTGGGGGTCTGGAACAGATTAACAATGAGAACTGAGGTACCACTGTAATTATGTCTGCATATATGTAAAACATTACATCTGTTTGCTGATTCCTGCATTACTAAATTATATATGCAGTGTTCGTTACATCATTACATCATGACTATCATTTAATCGCAGACAGTATAAACCCAAGATAGGCTTTTTCTGCTAAACTTAATTTCTTTTGTTAATAAACATCCATTTCTCCATTTCAGCCCTGCAACAAAATATAAAAAAAAAAAAGTTGGGACAGGGACAATTTAGGGCTTGTAATTGTTATGGTTCACCATATTAAAAAAACAATGACGAACCGTATAAAATAAAATAAAAAGGTTTGGGACCCAATCGCAGTTAGCTCCAGGTGGTATGAGTGAACTGACATGAAATAAAGAAATAAAACAATAATAAACAAAATACAAACAAATAAATAACAAAGAAAACCGAGCTCATGTGTGTGAGGGAGAGTCAATGAGTCCACACACACACATAAAAGCTCAGGACCGCGCTGGAGAGAGACCGGAGGGCGGGGGGCAGCCCGGAGAAAGGGATGGTGCAAGGCTGGGCACGTGCACAACAAGTGTATGATGCTGTTCGAGCCTGTGTCACGATGCGCATGCACAGAATGGCACGTAGCATCAGGCAGCAAGAGAAGAGAGCAGCCAGGAGTGATCACAAAGAAAAACAAAACAAAATATGAAAGCTGGCCCAAGCTGGGCGCAAGGCATCTGGCGGGGCAGACGAGAGAACACGACCATGGAAGCAACGGTGGTAGCACTGGCACAGCCGCAGTGTTCTCAATTGCAGTGCTGGGTGGTGCTAAATGCCCGAATGTGGGGCTAACAGGCACGGTAAGCTCGGGAATGGAGCGTACTTGCTCAGGTTTGGAACTAGGCGGCGCTAAGTGCCCAAGTACGGGACCAAGGGGCTCAGCAAGCTCAGGAACAGAGCTTAACTGCTAAGGTTTGAAACTAGTTGGCGCAGAGTGCTCAATTATAGAGCTTACAGGTGTGGCGAGCTCTCATATGGGGCTAGGCAGCACTAAATGCCCAGGCATGGAGCTTAACTGCTCATATGCGGCATGGCGAGCCCAGGTATGGAGCTGGGCGGCACTAAATGCCCAGGCATGGAGCTTAATTGCTCAGATGCGGGGCTTGTGGGTGCGGCGAGCTCGGGAATGGAGCTTAACTGCTCAAGTTTGGAGCTAGGCGGCGCTAAGTGCACAAGTACGGGGTCAACGGGTGCGCCGAGCTCGGAAACAGAGCTTAATTGCTCAGGTTTGGAGCTAGGTGGCGCTAAGAGCTCAATTATAGAGCTTATGGGCACGGCGAGCTCTTGTACGGGGCTAGGCGGCACTAAACGCTCAGGCACGGGGCCAAACTGCCTAGGTGTGGAGCTTACAAACGCGGCGAGCCCAGGTTCAGAGCTAGGGGGTGCCAAGTGCTCAATTCTAGAGCTTACGGGTGTGGCGAGCTCTCGTACAGAGCTAGGTGGTGCTAAACACTCACGCACAGGGATAAACCGCACAGGTGCGGAGCTTACGAGCATGGCGAGCCCAGGTTCAGAGCTAGGGAGTGCTGAGTGCTCAATTATAGAGCTTACGGGAGTGGCGAGGTCTCATACGGGGGTTGGGGGTGCTAAACGCTCAGGCACAGGGCTAAACTGCCCAGATGCGGAGCTTCCAAGCGAGGCGAGTCCTCGTATGGGGCTAGGCAGTGCTAAACGCTCAGGCACGGGGCTAAACTGCCCAGGTGCAGAGCTTACGAGCACGACGAGCCCAGGTTCAGAGCTACGGGATGCCCAGTGCTCAATTCTAGAGCTTACGGTTGCGAGCTCTCGTACAGAGCTAGGTGGTGCTAAACGCTTAGGCACGGGGCCAAACTGCCCAGGTGCGGAGCTTACGAGTGTGGTGAGCCCAGGTTCAGAGCTAGGGGGTGCTAGATGCTCAATTATAGAGCTTACAAGCGCAGCCTGCTTTTGAACAAGGCTTAAGTGCTCTGGTACTGAGCTGGTTGGCACTGGCTGCTCAGCTTTGGGGCTAAGTGATGACCGAGCGAGTGTCATGGGGACCAGAGTGTAACCGGCCCTTCTCCTGGCCCACTCAGTAAGGCGAGCGTCTGTACGGATGGCCAGGCCGTACAGATCAGTCAAGGATGAAGGGTCCGAGAGAAAGAACAATTCATGGCGAATGTCATGATGCAAACCAAACTTGAAAATGTCCCTTAACTCCAGGTCGCCAAAACGTGACTCCACGGCCAGCTCGCAGAAAGCCACGATATAATCGGTGACTGGCCAAGAGCCCTGGGTGAGCTCTAGAATACGGGGTAGCTCAAGTAACCTGGGGCTGAGCAGCTGGGTGTCGCGAACGGCGAGGCTAGGTGGAAATAGCGGCTCCTCCATCGGAGGGTCAGGAGCCTCAACGGGGCGGTCTAGGCCCGGTTTCAGCCTAGACTGTTGCTTTTGACCGTGGGGGCTGGGCAATAAGGGGGGGGGGTCAGTATGTCACACAGAATCCAGAAATCAATTAAAATCACCAGACGACCCCCCAGGATCCCCTATTTGGTTGCATCGTTCTGTTACGGTTCACCATATTAAAAAACAATGACAAACCATATAAAATAAAATATAAAGGTTTGGGACACAATTGCAGTTAGCTCCAGGTGGTATGAGTGAACTGAAATGAAATAAAGAAATAAAACAATAAGTAACAAAAATACAAACAAATAAATCAAAAATAAAACCAAGCTCCTGTGTGTGAAGGAGAGATCAAAAAGTCCACACACACACACAGTCAGAAGCTCAGGACCGCGTTGGAGAGAGAGCGGAGAGCAGGGGGCAGAACCCCCGCACGCACCAGCCCGAAGAAGGGGGGCGGCGCAATGCCATTCAAGCACAATGCTGTTCAAGGCTGCGTTGCAACGCTCAGGTGCAGAACAGCGCGTAGCGTCAGGTGGCAAGAGGAGAGAGCAGCTGGGAGCGATCGCAAAGAAAAACAAAACAAAACGCGAAAGCTGGCCCTATGCTAGGACTACTCCCTGATGGTTACCTCACGCCTCCTGGCGCTAATTAGACCCAGTTCATTCACTCTCCCTAGACAACAAAAATAAAACGAAAGAAAAGCACGGAAGCTCTATTATGAGCGGGAGACAAGTGAGGCGATCTGAGGGGCATGAGCAGCATGTCAGGTGAACAATACAACACCTGCCAAGCCTGGCAAGGCTCTTAAATAGCCAGGAAAGCAGGTGTTGCGAGTTTTGCTGCAAACACGTAGCTTACAGACAGGCATGAGCGATTGCGGCAGCTCCCAGAGATCCTACCGTGAAAAGTAGACACACTGCCCTCTAGCATCGGTTAGAAGGTAGGACCTCTAACAGTAATGAGGTAAATATAAAAAATGAATGAATGAATCAAACAGGTGTCATCAACAGGTGATTATAATAATGATTTAGTACAAAAGCATTATCCTTGAAAGGCTGAGTTTTTGATGAGTAAGGATGGGCAGAGGATCTCCAGTTTATCAACAAATGTGTAAGAAAATTATTGAAATGTGTTCCTCAAAAAAGACTGGAAAGGATTTACATCTACAGTGCATAATATCATTAAACCATTCAAGGAATCTGGACTAATTTCAGTGCATAAAGGCTAAGGGCACAAGCTTAAACTGAACACCTATGATCTTCAATCAGGCGACTGTCACATGGGCATAGGGTGCTAGGGGAGTGTAAAGCCCTCATGGCAGGTTGAGGTTTGGTCCCGGGGAACTCGGACCATTTTGGAAGTGGAGGAGCTGTTTGCCTTAGTGCCTCCTGAATGAGACTAGCGATCTCCTCCAATGTCTGTTCCTTCTTTGCCAAACACTCCATAAAACCTGCTGATTCCATACTTAGGGCGAGGTGTTCTATAAAGAATCACCTGGGTTGAAGGTAGGTGCAGGTTCTTTAAATAACCAAAAGACGTACACAGCTAACCAAAACAATGGCCACTAGCTAACGTTAAGAGCAGAGGAGTGCTAGGCTAACAAAACCATATTCTATTGTATTCTGTCATGTGGGCGTAGGTATGGAGAGATGAGCGCAGGTTTCCAAATCCAAAATAAAGGTTTATTAACAAAAGAGGTAAATATAACAAGAGTCCAGCAAACTAAGGGCAACACAGCTAACAGAAAGTGCATAACAAAAAACAAAGGACACCACTAAGCCATAACGATAAGCTAACGAGTAGCGAGATAAATGCAAACATAAACAAAGAGTGGATAGTCGCTCAAGCGTAGCACGAACCATGAGAGCACCGCAACATAACAGAGTCTATCTGCAATCAGGGTTTCGGTCGTGCAGCTGCGGTGCTGACGTAACCAGGACCTGCTCAGGGAAGGGGAGTCACCCCCATGACCATCTCTGGAACAGAAGTAGCACCTGCAACTGACTCTGGAACAGAAGTAGTGCCTGAAACTGACTCTGGAACGGAATTAGCACCCGCAACCGACTCTGGAACCAGAATCCCCCATTCTCTGGCAGGGAAATCACCTTAGCGACCATTTCTGTAGCCAGAGTCCCACAGTCGGACTCTGGCACGGAAGTCACCCTTGCGACCATTTCTGGAAAAGAAGTCACCTTCGCGGCTAACTCTGGCACAGACGTCACCCTAGTGGCTGATTTTGCCATGAAAGTCGCCCTAGCGACTTTCAGGAACCAGAGTCCCCCTTCACGACTAACGCTGGAACGAGCTCTGACTTGACAAACTGTGACATGGGCTCTGGGACAGGGGTACTTTGGACGGTTTCGGTGAAGGGCGTCATCTGGACGATCACTGCCGCTGACGTGCTCTGGACTGTTTTAGCGACAGATGTCCTCTGGATGATCTCTGGGGCCGGTGTGCTTTGGAGGGTCTCCGTGACGAGTGTCCTCTGGATGATCTCAGGTGCGAGCGTCCTCAGAACTGGCACGAATGTCCTCATGGCAGGTACTGGAATCAACATCCTTGGAGCGGGCACAGATGTCTTCTTAACTGGCATGGATATCCTGGGAACAGCCACTGGAATGGACGTCCTCGGAACAGGCAAAGGAACGAACCTCCTGATGAGAGTCGGCACCTGCATTAAGCCTGCATAGGACAGTGTATGCCACAATTCCCCTTGCGCCTCCCCAGGAGCGAGGGCAAAATTATTGTCTTTCATGAAATAGTTCACAGGTCCTGGATTCATCCCGAGGCCAGACTGTCATGACCCACTGCAAAGCCCTGCTGGTTAAGCATCAACTAACAAATACCACACGTTAGTCTTCTGAATACTGATGCTTTGAACAGAGGTATCTCGAGCATTGCATGATAAATTTACCGCATAATTTACCCATCAAATTTATCAGGTAAATCACCCTGAACAGGCCCCATATTGGGGATGCTAGGGGAGTGTAAAGTCCTTACGGCAGGTTGAGGTTTGTTCCTGGGGAACTCGAATCATTTCTGAATGAGACTAGCAATCTCCTCCAACGTCCGTTCCTGTTCTGTAAAGAATCACCAGGGTTGAAGGTAAGAATCAGGTGCAGGTTCTGTAAATAATCAAAAGATGTACATAGCTAATGAAAACAATGGCCTCAAGCTAATGTTAAGACCAGAGGAGCGCTATGCTAATACAACCATAAACCGCGGAAACTTGCCATCTCCATATTTGGGTGTTGTATTCTGTCACGTGGGGGTAGGAATGGAGAGACGAGCACAGGTTTCCAAATCCAAAATAAAGGTTTATTAACAAAAGAGGTAAATATAACAAGAGTCCACCAAACTAAAGGCAACACAGGTAACAGAAAGAGTATAACAACAAACAAAGAACAACGCTAAGGCGTAGCGCTAAGCTAACGAGTAGCGTGATGAACGTGAACATAATCAAAGAGTGGTCAGTCGCTCAGGTGTAGCGCGAAGCTAGCGTGATAACGCAAATGTAAACAGAAGAGCGGACATTCGCTCAGGCATACCACACTGCATAAACAGGGTGAAGCAAATCCACTTGGAATCTGGGATGAGGCAGGAGCAATCCACATGGAAGCAAAACCTGGAAACAATGTAGTCCACAGTAGTAGGGGCGCAAGGTGCACTCGGACATAACCAAACCAATACAATGCCACAAACATAAGCTCCGGCTGGGCTTATATTCAGTCCCAACTGGCTGAGTCCAATATGTTCCTTAGCGTCTCCGCTACTGAGTGAAATGCAGGCTTGCTCCTTGGGTCCCACATGACCCAGAGGCGAGCTGCGGGCGATGCAGTTCCGATCGCCCCCAGCAGAGACGAGAGGCAAGGCAAATGGTTTGTGGTGAACAGCATGACAGCGGCACTGCATCAAGAACCATCATTCATCAATAGCTGATATAACCACATGGGCAAGGGATTACTTCATCAAACCTTTATCAAGCACTACAACACAGAGTTAAATTCAGAAATGTCATTTAAAACGTTGCTGTGCAAAAAAGAAGCCTTATGGTAACCATGTTCAAAAGCGGCGTCGACTTTTCTGGGTTCAGAGGCATCTGGGATGGACCACCACACAGTGGAAGTGTATTTTATTGTGGTCAGACGAATCAGTATTCCAAATCTTTTTTTTTTTGGAAGATATTGACGGCGTGTGCTTCAGACCACAGATGAAAAGGACCATCCAGACAGTTATCGGCTACAAGTCCAAACGCCAGGCTCTGTCATGGTATGGGGTTGGGTCAGTGCCCTTGATAAAGGTCATTTACATTTCTGTGATGGCATCATTAATGCAGAAAAGTACACTGAGATTTTAGAGCAACATACTCTACCTACAAGACAACATCTTTTCCAAGGATGTCTGTGCATTTTTCAACAAGACAATACAAAACAAGCCAAATCAGAAAAAGTTAGGACTGAAATATTTAAATCCAGTCTTTCTTTGAGGAACATTGTTTTTAAACATTTAAATAATTTTCTTACACATTTGTTGATAAACTGGAGATCATCTGCCTATCTTTACTCCTCAAAGACGCAGTCTTTCATGGATACTGCTTTTGTACCAAATCATGATTATAATCACCTGCTAACATTACCTGTTTGAAATCACATTACATCAATTTTGTTTTGTTACCTCATTACTAGCCCTAAATTGCCCCATCCCAACTTTTTTTGGAATGTGTTGAAGACCTGTAATGCAGGAATGGATGGTTATTAAAAAGTTCAAATTAAGTTGATTTAGGGAAAAAAACTGAAATATATTGGGTTCATACTATTTATAATGAAATAAAAGTGAAAGGAAATGTATGGAACACTGCATATATTTTCTATTTGCATTTTCCATATCATCCCAACATTTTAGCATTTGCAGTTGTTTATGAACATACAGAAAGTATTAATTATGTCTGCACATACAGCATCTAAATCATCTGTTTGCTGATTTATGCATTATAAAATGTTATTTTTCTCTCTATTAGCACTGGTGCACATGTTCAGCCTAAATGCTTTGATTCATGTTCATTAAATGGCAACAACAATAATAATAATAAAAAAAACACAGTCACATAGTTTTTTCGAAATACATAACATTTACTAAGCATCACCCTGCTTGTTAAAGGAGCATGCTTTGTGTGAGAAAAAAGATAAAAGTCGAGGACATGGATTAAAAAAAACAATGTTTAATGGCAAGGTATGCTATAATTTAATATTAAAGGTGTTACTCCAGAAAAAGCATACCATTTTTAAAACCGATACAGTAATCATACACAGCAAAAAGTCCAGTGTTAAATTAACTCCCACAGAGTTGATTTCAACTCTTTTTCAGGGTTTATATAGCTCCACACTCTTCAGTTAAATTAACACTTTTCAAATAGTTAAAAATGTAACACCCTATCAAAGCTCCTTTTTAACTCACTAATCAGAGTTAAACTAACACTACAAGAGTAAACAATTAACACTGCACAGAGTTGAATTTATTATTTGAGCAGTGTTCATTTAACCCCCTAAATAGTTAAAACACTGTAAATAGTTAAATAAGATTAATTAAATACAATAAACAAATTCTTTCAAAGATAATTTATTTTTAACTACTCTCTTGCAATCACAGTTCAATTAAAACATTGTAAACAAAGGTACAATGTACAACTTTTCATCTGCAATATCATATGAGCTTTGAATATCAAATGGTGTGTGAAATTTAAGCTTAGAAGTCTTTATTAAACACCTTACCCCACTCTGTAATACTCTGAATGCGTGACGGTGCTCATCAAAATGATCTGTGAATAGCTTGTTTGTCAACAAAAAAACCTGATTTTCAACCAAAAGTAAATCAGTTATTTGACAAAAGACTGGCATTTCTTCTTCCATTCCACTGCAAACAACAAGTTCAGCTTTATACTCTACACCATCAACTTTCACCCAACTTGTGAAAACATCTTTTCCAAGCATTTGACTGTCTACCACATTTTTACCTACGAGGGAAAATGGTTTAATTGGCCCATACTCATTTTTTTTTAAGCTGAGCGTTTCCCAGTGGTAAGCTATGGCCATCTGATGCTTTTTAGCTAGAGATTTGGTTAAGTTTTTGAAATTTTTTAAATAATTTTTAAACAGCTTGTGTTTGGCTTCAAATCTCATACTCGAGACATATAGTATGGGGCCGATTTTCCATATAGAAGATGGGTAATGGATCATAAAAAGGTTTTTATGTGGATACACTTGCTTAAATGGTTTGTGGTGGTCAACAACCAAATGCTTAAGGTATATGGTTATACCTAATGTTAGAAATGGTGAAAAGACTATGTTCATTATTTGAAGCAACAACAGTAACAAATTCCAGTTTTTGTTCCCTTCAGAAATAAGGTCACCAAACAGTAGTGGGATGTTTTTCACAAGACACAACGTTTGAATAGAATTTACACCAATGCCATTGCCAGCATCATCTAGAATTACAGTCGATGACGTTTAGCCGAAACTTCTACCAGACAGCTCAGAAGAGCAAGACAAGGAGCAAATCAGATTCTTTTCTTTTAGAATAAAATTCTAAAGGAAGACAAAAATCAAATAAGTTATTCTGTAGCATGTAGAGGTGCTTGATAATTTATACCTGAGTTTCATATTTTCTCACCGTCATTGAAAAAAATGATCAGCACAACATTGCCTTGTTTAACAAGGTCACTGAAAATTTCTGCATCAACCTCCGTTCCTGTTGCATCCTTGTAGATCATTTTGGCATCAGGGGGCAGGCAAAACCTCTCAATCACTAGAAAAAGTGTAACAAAACCAGTGAATGACCGTTGCTCATGTGATGCTCAATTTAAATGATATTTTAAAAGAATATGGTTGCATTTAAACTTTGCGCCCAAGCCAAAATAAAATATGAAACAAACCTCTCTCATGGAATTGCAGAAAATCAAACTGTCCGTCAGCTTCATCCAACTTAACATATTTCTGCTCCTGGTTATACTTCACCTGGACCAGCATTTTTCCTGAGACATGAAAATATTTTTTCAAACATTTATTTGAGCAAATGTATTCACTGAAACTAATTACAGATTTGATATACATCAAGGTGTACTTTAATAGTTTTTTAAATAAAATATTTGGATGCTTAATAATTATGAATCATTTGTAAAATTCATATTCACCTTGCTTGAACCCAGAGACGCTCCACGCTAGAAAACAAACAACCAAAACCGCATGTGCGCACACAGACACAGTTCCCCAGCTGGAGAAAAACTCCACAGACGCAGGCAAAAGTCACTTAGCTGGCCCACCTAGAGTAGTTTCTCTCGGTTGTGGCGGGAAGAGAAGTGCCTGAAGCCAGCCAGCCCTGGAATGTTCCAGACGCAACGTAGGCCGCTACGACAAACGGGCAAGAAAACAAACTTTACTGAGGAGGCGCGAGACCATATTGGCTACACCTCGACGAAGAGATAAAACTGCGAGCCGTTAAAACACCAACGGCAAAGTACAAACGCAGTGTTGCACAAATAACTGTCGACAAACAGGAAAACCTTACAATAAACATGCAAAAAAGAAAAGAAACACACATTGACGCAAACACCGCTGATGTAAATCAGCCCATTTGTGCCAGCTTCCGTGCACCAAACGCACTCATACTCTCGTTCACACACACCTATGTAAACCTATTGTAATAGATTAACAATATTACCATCAATTTGTAATACTTTCACTATGAATTAATAAAAAAATGGAGTTTAATTGAATCTCTTGTAGAGTTAGTCAGTAGATTCAATCGTTGGGTTAACACTGAACCAATCAACTCTGTCAAATAACTCTGACACTGTACATCATTTAACTCCCAATGTGTTAAAATAACTCGCTGAGAGTTAAAATCAACTCAGAAATGTTTAACTCTGAAATTTTAACACTCCAGTTTTTGCTGTGTATAGTCCATTTTATCCAAGCACTTATGTGTTAAAAAGAACCTTTGAACAGACATCCAGTGAAAAATATTGGATGACACAGGCACTGGGAAAGGATTAAATAAAGGTGAGAACAAAGATTTGAACTGCAGTCACACATGCTATTTTTATTTCCAAAAGATGAACCAAGGTAAGTGAGCCAAGGGTGAGGTGGCAAAGACAGAGCAATAAAGAGAGACAAGACACATTTCTCAGATTTCTCAGAGATGGAAAATTAATCCTGATATATTCAAGTCCAGCACCTTCCTTTCATCCCTGTGGTTTGCCCACACACTTAGAAGGTGGCAGGATCTCAACCTATACCTGCTTTCACTATTACTTATTTATGTGTTTTAGCTTCTTTCTCAGAATCTAAGAGCAAATGCTTCCTCATAGACTGCATTTGTGATCTTTTTATAGTGAGCTGTATAACATCAGGGCACATCTACAGTGGTGCTTGAAAGTTTGTGAACCCTTTTGAATTTTCTATATTTCTGAATAAATATGACCTAAAACATCAGATTTTCACACAAGTCTTAAAAGTAGATAAAGACAACACAGTTAAACAAATGAAACAAAAGTGGCAAAAAGTATGTGAACTAAACGTTTCCTGTAACACCGGCTTGGAGGAATTGTAGCCCATTCCTCTGTACAGAACAGCTTCAGCTCTGGGATGTTGGTGGGTTTCCTCACATTAGCTGCTCACGTCAGGTCCCTCCACAACATTTAGATTGGATTAAGGTCAGGACTTTGACTTGGCCATTCCAAAACATTAACTTTATTCTTCTTTAACCATTCTTTGGTAGAATGACTTGTGTGCTTAGGGTCATTGTCTTGCTGCATGACCCACCTTCTCTTGAGATTCAGTTCATGGACAGATGTCCTGACATTTTCCTTTAGAATTCTCTGATATAATTCAGAATTTATTGTTCCATCAATGATGGAAAGCCGTCCTGGCCCAGATGCAGCAAAACAGGCCCAAACCATGATACTACCACCAGCATGTTTCTCTGATGGTATAAGGCTCTTGTGTTGGAATGCAGTGTTTCCCTTTCTCGAAACATAACGCTTTTCTTTTGAACCAAAAAGTTCTATTTTGGTCTCATCCGGCCACAAAAAATTCTTCCAATAGCCTTCTGGCTTGTCCACGTGATCTTTAGCAAACTGTAGACTAGCAGCAATGTTCTTTTTGGAGAACAGTGGCTTTCTCTTTGCAAGCCTGCCATGCACACCATTATTGTTCAGTGTTCTTCTGATGGTGGACTCATGAACATTAACATTAGCCAATGTGAGAGAGGCCTTCAGTTGCTTAGAAGTTACCCTGGGGTCCTTTGTGACCTCATCAACTATTACACGCCTTGCTCTTGGAGTGAGCTTTGTTGGTTGACCACTCCTGGGAAGAGTAACAATGGTCTTGAAGTTCCTCCATTTGTACACAATCTGTCTGACTGTGGTGGAGTCCAGACTTTTTAGAGATGGTGTTGTAACCTTTTCCAGCCTGATGAGCATCAACATCAGAAATCTCCTTTGTTTGTGCCATAATACACTTCCACAAACGTGTGTTGTGAAGAGCAGACTTTGATAGATCCCTGTTCTTTAAATAAAACAGGGTGCCCACTCACACCTGATTGTCATCCCATTGATTGAAAACACCTGACTCTAATTTCACCTTCAAATTAACTGCTAATCCGCAGTTCACATACTTTTGCCACTCGCTAATATGTAATATTGGATCATTTTCCTCAATAAATAAATGACCAAGTGTAATATTTTGTCTAAATGTTTAACTGGATTCTCTTTATCTACTTTTAGGACTTGTGTGAATTCTGATGATGTTTTAGTTCATATTTATGCAGAAATATCAAAACTTCTAAAGGGTTCACAAACTTTCAAGCACCACTGTATGTTAATAGCTAAAACAAACAGTGCAAACCTTTAACAGACACTACTTACTGCTATATGTACACAAATAGGTATGCAATTACAGAAAATGAGGATGAATAGTCACAGCAGCAATTAGCCTCCGTGCCTTGGCTACTACCAGATATCAATCCGCTTTCTATTTGACATGTGCATGCACTTATCTCTTTTAATCTTTGTTTTTTCTCATTTGCCAGCACACTTGTGTGAGGCATATGTGTTCATTGTGCCACATTTCTTGGCTGGCATTTACATTAGACTCACTAATATATGCAGGCAGCATTTATGAAGACTAGTATCCTACTAGCTATTATATGCTTGCATAAATCCATGGATCAGGCAATAAATAAATAAATAAATATTCAGTCTGTATGTGAGTATGCTACATGGCCAAAAGTATGCAAACACCTGTGCACATATGTGCCTGTTGAAAATCACATTTAAAACCATTAATATGGAATGAAGCCATCTTTACTGCTATAACAGCATTCATTCCTCTGGGGAAGGTTTCCATTCACGTTTAGAACAAAGGTAAAGGGATTAACTTCCATTCAGTAACAGTACTAGTGTGGTCAAGCACTGAAGTTGAACAGACAAAACCTTAGATCCATCTCAAAATTGTTGGATGGGGTTCTACCATGCCGAAGATGGCAAAACATTTTCATGGACCTATAATAACATATTCATGCTGAAACATTAAATACCCTTCCCCAAACTGTCAGCATTTGGAAGCACACAATGTGAATGCTGTATGATGAAGCATTTTCCCTCAGTTGATCTACACACACTGGCCAGTTCATTAGGTACACCTGTTCAACTGCTTGTTAACGCGAATATCTAATCAGCCAATCACATGGCAGAAAGTCAGTGCATTTAGGCTTTAGACATGGTCAAGACGACCTCTGTCAGAATGGGGAAGAAAGGTTACTTGAGTGACTTTGAAAGTTTTTCTTGGTGCTAGACAGGCAGGTGTGAGTATTTTAGAAACTTCTGATCTACTGAGATTTTCACACACAGCCATCTGTAGTGTTTATAGAGAATGGTCTGAAAAAGAGAAAATATCCAGTGAGTGGCAGTTCTCTGGGCAAAAATGGCTTGTTGATCCCAGATGTCAGAGGAGAATGGCTAGACGGGTTTGAGCTGATAAACAATAACTCAAATAACCACTTGTTACAACCGAGGTATGCAGAAGAGCATCTATGAATGCACAACACATCGAACATTGAAGCAAATGGGCTACAACAGCAGAAAACCACATAGGGTTTCCACAGGCTTACAAGATTGGAATAATGTTGCCTGGTCTGATGAGTCTCGATTTCTGTTGAAACATTTGGATGATAGGGTCAGATTTTGCATAAACAGCATGAACAAGCATGACATGGATCCATACAGCCTTGTATCAACAGTTCCAGCTGCTGGTCATCTCAGTCGTCTCAAACTGTTTTCTTGAACATGACAGTCATTTCACTGAATCTTTTGAATCTACAGTGGTGCTTGAAAGTCTGTGAACCCTTTAGAATTTTCTAGATTTCTGAATAAATATGATATTATACATCATCAGATTTTCACACAAGTCCTAAAAGTAGATAAAGAGAACCCAGTTAAACAAATGAGACAAAAATACTATACTTGGTCATTTATTTATTGAGGAAAATGATCCAATATTACATATTAGTAAGTGGCAAAAGTATGGTGAACCTCTAGAATTAGCCAGTTAATTTGAAGGTAAAATTAGAGTCAGGTCACTGTTTTCAATCAATGGGATGACAATCAGGTGTGAGTGGGCACACGTTTTAATTTAAAGACGGGATCTATCAAAGTCTGCTCTTCAAAAACACACGTTTGTGGAAGTGTATCATGGACAAACAAAGGAGATTTCTGAGGAAGCGCAGACAAAGACTTGTCGATGCCTCATCAAGCTGGGGAAAAGGTTACAAAACCAATCTCTATAAGTTTTGGACTCCCCAATCCACAGTCAGACAGATTGTGTTACCAATGGAGGAGGAAATTCAAGACAATGTTACCCTTCCAGAGTGGTCGACCAAAAGATCATTCCAAGAGAAAGGTTTATAATAGTTGGGGGAAGGGTCACAAAGGACACCAGGGTAACTTCTAAGTAAACTGAAGGTGCTCGCACATTGGCTAATGTAATGTTAAG
This sequence comes from Ancistrus triradiatus, assembly GCA_025084515.1. Classification (NCBI taxonomy): domain Eukaryota; kingdom Metazoa; phylum Chordata; class Actinopteri; order Siluriformes; family Loricariidae; genus Ancistrus; species Ancistrus triradiatus. The sequence goes on along the minus strand of JAJAGP010000585.1, from coordinate 334,877 downwards.
TGAGCCACATGCGAAGAACACTGAACAACAATGGGTGCATAGAAGGGCTGCAGCGAGAAGCCACTGCTCTCCAAAAAAATAACATTGCTGCTCGTCTGCAAGTCAAGTAAGTCACAGTCAGATCTATTTATATAGCGCTTTTTACAATGGAGCATTGTCTCAAAGCAACTTTACAAGTTTAGATTATCTCCTAATAACTACGTCCATTCCCAAATTGAGCAAGCCTAGGGCGACAGAGGCAAGGAAAAACTCCCTGAGTGTTATAGGAAGAAACCTTGGGAGGACCAAGACTCAAAAAGGGACCCAACCTCCTTTGGCGGAGTAGATGATAAATCTAAGAGCGAAACTAAAGTCATGGAGTCAAAGTTCGAATAAAATGTGAAGTATGCACATCGGCATTAAGTGGCCCGGGTATGATGGGGCTGGAGCTGATGACAGAAGCAGCTTGAGTGAAGCTGCAGCGGATGAACATCATGTATGGGGCTGGAACCGGCACCGGAACACAGCTCGGAGAGAAAACACAATGCAATTAGTTATTGATTAAGAGCACAGTGTCACTGATGCCATGTCATGCCATGTCTGATGCCATGTCTGCAGTTTACTAAAGATCACATGGACAAGCCAGAAGGCTATTGGAAGAATGTTTTGTGGATGGATGAGACCAAAATAGAACTTTTTGATTTAAAAGAAAAGCATTATGCTTGGTGAAAGGAAAACACTGCATTCCAACATAAGAACCTTATCCCATCTGCGAAACATGGTGGTGGTAGTGTCATGGTTTGGGCCTGTTTTGCTGCATCTGGGTCAGGACAGATTGCCACCATTGATGGAACAATGAATTCTGAATTATATCAGAGAATTCTAAAGGAAAATGTCAGCACATCTGTCCATGAACTGAATCTCAAGAGAAGGTTTGTCATGCAGCAAGACAATGACCATAAGCACACAAGTCGTTCTACCGAAGAATGGTTAAAGAAAAATAAAGTTAATGTTTTGGAATGGCCAAGTCAAAGTCCTGAGCTTAATCCAATCGAAATGTTGTGGAAGGACCTGAAGTGTGTGAAAATCTGATGATGTTATAGGTCATATTTATGCAGAAATATAGAAAATTCACAAACTTTCAAGCACCACTGTATACCACAAAAAATTAAAAGGTGAAAGTGAAAAGGTGTACAACCTGGCACTAGCAATGTGTACATAATGAAGTGTCTAGTGAGTGTAAGAACAGACCATTTTAAACAGCCCGAGACCATTATTCTTCCTCCACATTTGCAGTTGTGTTAAGTATTATGCAAATCATGTGCTGAACAAAGTATTATGTGATATATACTTAAGCCCCTCTGTTAACAGTTCTAATCAGCTGAGAAGTTGTCAGTTCTAGACATTTTCCACTTCAAAAAACAATACATGCAAGCTGACCAGTGGAGCTCTAGTTGGGCAGAAATGTGACAAAATGGTTAAAATACTATAAGACAGTGTATGTTCTGTCTGTGTATAGAAGCAATAGGGGCCAAATCCATAGACCCTAATCTTGTTTGTGTTAAGGGTCCAAGCTTTGACTTACCATGTCAAATCATATCAAATCTAATGAGACACAGTAACCAGTGTGGGACAAGCAGTGCCCACTTTATCCCTCCTTAGGTTTTCCCATAAGTATATACTATCCAGTTGTTATCTGTAGGTAATTGCAGAGAAATATGCCTTGCAGAAACGTACTGCACTTGACTATAATCCCACAAATTTTCACAATTGTAAAAATTTGCATAATTTCCTTACAAGTTCTTTCATTCAGAATCCAATAAAATTGCGGTTCGGCTATCTTCCCAATATTCTGAAATGCAATTTTACCCTCGTACATGCCTGCTATTTTTACTCCCACATGAAGGTCCAGAGGAAGCAATGATGAGACAGAATCATTTCTCACATTTCAGTTTATTGCTAAAATATAATTACCCAATGGTCCACACTCTACAACTGATGTCAAATAACAGACAGTAGCCATCGACATCAGGCTAATACAGAAAACCAAATCTATAAGTGAAGAAAATGCAAATGCAAAAATGTCAAGGAGCAATTTAGACTAAAGAGGAACAAAAGCGCAACTATCTACATCCACCACAATCGTTACGTTTTTATAATGTACGAGTCTAAACCAATGGGACTAAACTAGAGTGTGTGATTGCAATTGAATTGTATATAGCTTTCACTTCACTCACATTAATTTGGAATCCAGTATAATTGCTTTTGTGTAACATCAGCTGTCTTCCCTTGATTATCCAGTACAGTTTCATAGTCACACCTGCCTGCTTACTATTTTACTCCCAAAAGAAGGTCTAAGGGAAGTAATGGAGGAAGAAGTGGCGGAGTGGAAGAGTTAAACACTGAGAGATACAACATTTCTCTTTATTGCTAATCTGTATTCATGTAAAACTATAAGGTCAAAATTACAAGCTTCAGTAATCAGTTTATCCTTGCTCTTTCGATCAAATATGTAACATCTTAAGTGGAAACTAAATGAGATATCTGTATCTTATTATATTAAAATCTTATCCTAGCCTTGGTTATGCTTGCATGCTCCTCTGACTAAGCCTCAGTCATGTGCACACATGCACTTGCAAACACCCCCACACACACATACACAGGGAGTTGAGCTTAGAAAAAACAAGACATCCCCTGCATGCAAAGTGCATCACCTCTTCAAATCCCTTTGTCAAGCAGGATTTTCACACTCGAGCTCCAGAAATATTGCTTTGACCCTGGCCCACTCTACAATATACATAGTTCAAACAGGAACAGGCTGAAAATCTGCTTCTAATTTACAAAACATATCTGTGGTATGTTTTTCTGAATGCCACCCATTTAACAAGGTTCAATGGTTTAATGTTCTATTGTGCAACAATAAGTTGTGTAAATGTATTGGGACAGTAAGGAGCGAGTACGGCTCATTCCATAATCCTACACGTTGGGACATTGCAGGTCTCATTGGAGGGCTTTTTCTGTTCAATGCAAGAAATTACATATAATCCATGCAAAAATACTAAAACATGCCTTCATTCATTATCTTATCTGCTTTTCCTAGCCAAGGTCATGGGAGAGCAGCTGTCTAACCGGCAACACGGGGTGCAAGACAGGAACAACCCTAGACAGGACGCCAATCCATCACAGGGCACACACACTCACATGTTCACACTCACATTCCCACACTAAGAGCACTTTGGAATCACCAATTAACCTAACACACGTGTCTTTGGAATAAGGGAGGAAACCGACGAGAAAACCCACACAAACGTGGGGAGAACATGCAAACTCCACACAGGTGGAGCCTGGGGTTGGGATCAAACCGGGAATCTCAAAGCAGTGAGGCAACAGTGGTTACCACCATGCTGCCCTAAAACATGCACTTGTTGTGTAAATCATACTTGTCGTAATACAAAAATATACTTCCAAAATAGTATTTATAATACCATATCTCTCAATCCACCTCTTGTCCCAATTTCCTGACCAACTTGCATATCAAATATAACAGTTAAATAAACTTATTTGTTTGTATATGTATCTAGTAATTGTTTAATCATCAATATATGATAAATTATAGTAATGATGCACTGAAGTGTCCCATAACCTGCATACAACCCTGTTAAGGAAACCTATATATCCTGGCAGAGTTAGTGTTACCTTGGCAGAAGATAAACGAGGGTTGCCAAATCAAAATTAAACTGGGAGTTGCAGAAACTACAGGATCAGCTGAGGAACGTCAAAAGTAAGGCAGGACAAATACAGAATGCAGTTAAAACCACTGAAACGGGACCATCCATCTCCAAGAACCAAAGTCAACAACTTAGTTTGGCAAATCTTGGGCACATCCCTAAAGAGTTCCATATAGCAGTAGCTGAGGAAATATGAACCCACATTCAAAGGGAGGGTGGGACAGACAAGCCATTGCAGGAATTGTCACCAGCATAATCCTGGAGAAGTACAGACTGCAAAGATTGGCAGAGGATGTCTTTGGATTTTGAAGAAGGAGGTGAAAACGCTGGCAATGAAAAAGTCTGCAGATATCAGAGAAAGGAACATGAGAGGATTGCTGCCGCACTGTAATTAAAGGTAAGATTATTGTTTTTGCATAACAATGTCAGCAGGACCACAACTAAAAAAAAGCAAACGGTAACAAAAGAAAATGCAGAACTTTAATTTAAAGTTTCTGTCTGCACAGGAATCTCCATCTTCCATTTCATTGTTATGCACACTTTGCCCCTAATGGGTTGTGCACCCAACGCTGGCAGATCGTGAAACATACATATACAAACAAAATGAAAATCTAGGCTTTACTGCCAGAAAGCTTCGCCTGATGTCTGACATAAACCATCATGTGTGACACCACAAGTAAGCAATGTATGTATGGGGAATGTGGGGAATGCAGCAATAATACCTATGCACTCACAAGCTACTGCATCATGAGTCATTATGCAACATTCCTGTTGTCCTGAGGATTTATTTGCCACATTTATGTCATGAACTACACTAAAATGTAACACATACATTCAACTTTGCTATATTTCAGCTCTGTTAACATATTTTTTATGACATTAGAAATTAATTGAAAGACTTTCTCAGCTCACAAGGGTTTAACTTATTATCCTTTCAATAGTTTGGATGAACTCAGTAACAAAAACAAAATGTCACTACTGAAATGTGGACGAGATAGATTTCAAAAGTTGCTTAAATTAATATAAATCAAGTCTCATCTGAAAATAAAAGATTATTCATTGTGAATATAATTTTCTTTACTAAATGTTAAGGGATTTATTAAGGAATGTTTTAAAATTCATTTTTTCAGGTCCTGGATTAGTCAAAACAGGGTTTTTCATAACAAACAAAATATACATCAATTAAAACATCTCCTAAAAAGTATATTGTTAAAAAAATTAACTGGACAATACTGAACAAATAAAATTATTTGATAGTTTATTACCAGTTTTTTTTTTTATGAGTATAGGTATTTCTTAAATTAGTACAGGACACTGTGTGAAATGGAAATGGACCAGTCATTGAACTAGTGACCTAGTCTTTTTAGGCTATTGCAATGTAAATATAAAGGGCATTTTCACTAGAAACTCTTGTGCAAACAATACGTAAATGTGTCAGAGAACACAAAGGAAATGCAACCATCCACACAGCATCCATAATGCCATGATATCTGAAGCCATTTATTTATATATATATATATATATATATATACACACACACACACACACATATACATACATACATACATACATACACACACACATATATATATAATATATATATATATATATATATATATACACACACACACACACACACACACACACACATATACATATATATATATATATATATATATATAAGAACCTTATACCTTAGTGGTGCTTGAAAGTTTGTGAACCCTTTAGAATTGTCTATATTTCTGCATGAATACGACTTAAAACATCATCAGATTTTCACAGAAGTCCTAAAAGTAGATAGAGAGAACCCAATTAAACAAATGACACAAAAGTAGTATACTTGGGCATTTATTTCTTGAGGAAAATGATCTATTATTAGTGAGTGGCAAAAGTATGTGAACCTTTAGGATTAGCAGTTAATTTGAAAGTGAAATTAGAGTCAAGTGTTTTCAATCAATGGGATGACAATCAGGTGTGAGTGGGCACCCTGTTTTATTTAAAGAACAGGGATCTATCATAATCCGCTTTTCACACAACATGTTTGTGGAAGTGTATCATGGCATGAACAAAGGAGATTTCTGAGGACCTCAGAAAAAGAGTTGTTGACGCTCATCAGGCTGGAAAAGGTTACAAAACCATCTCTAAAGAGTTTGGACTCCACCAATCCACAGTCAGACAGATTTTGTACAAATGGAGAACTTTCAAGACCATTGTTACCCTCCCCAGGAGTGGTCAACCAACAAAGATCACTCCAAGAGCAAGACGTGTAATAGTTTGAGAGGTCACAAAGGTCACTTCTAATCAACTGAAGGCCTCTCTCACATTGGCTAATGTTCATGAGCCCACCATCAGAACACTGAACAACAATGGTGTGCATGGCAGGGTTGCAAGGAGAAAGCTACTGCTCTACAAAAGGAACATTGCTGCTCGTCTACAGTTTGCTAAAGATCACATGGACAAGCCAGAAGGCTATTGGAAGAATCTTTTGTGGCCGGATGAGACCAAAATAGAACTTTTTGGTTTAAAAAAAAAAACGCTATGTTTGCGGAAAGGAAAACACTGCATTCCAGCATATGACCCTTATCCCATCTGTGAAACATGGTGGTGGTAGTGTCATGGTTTGGGCCAAAGCCAGGACGGGCCAGGACAGCTTGCCATCATTGATGGAACAATGAATTCTGAATTACATCAGAGAATTCTAAATGAAAATGTCAGCACATCTGTCCATGAACTGAATCTCAAGAGAAGGTGGGTCATGCAGCAAGACAACGACCCTAAGCACACAAGTCGTCCTACCAAAGAATGGTTAAAGAAAAATAAAGTTAAAGTTTTGGAATGGCCAAGTCAAAGTTTTGACTTTAATCCAATCGGAATGTTGTGGAGGGACCTGAATCGAGCAGTTAATGTGAGGAAACCCACCAACATCCCAGAGTTGAAGCTGTTTTGTATGGAGGAATGGGCTAAAATTCCTCCAACCGGGTGTGCAGGACTGATCAACAGTTACAGGAAACATTTAATTGCAGTTATTCCTGCACAGGGGGGGTCACACCGGATACTGAAAGCAAAGGTTCACATACTTTTGCCACTCACTAATATGTAATATTGGATAATTTTCCTCAATAAATAAATGACCATGTATAATATTTTTGTCTCATTTGTTTAACTGGGTTCTCTTTATCTACTTTTTGGACTTGTGTGAAAATCTGATGACGTTTTAGATCATATCTATGCAGAAATCTAGAAAATTCTAAAGGGTTCATAAACTTTCAAGCACCACTGTATATACAGTGGAGCAAAAAAGTATTTAGTCAGCCACTGATGTTCTCCTACTTCACTGCACGTTCTCCTAGTTCACAGGTATCATCATCATAGGTACACTTCAACTATGAGAGACAAAATGAGAAAGAAAAAAAAAACCAGGAAATCACACTGTATGATTTCTAAAGAATTTAATTGTAACTTATGGTGGAAAATAAGTATTTGGTCAAATAACAAAAGTTCAACTCAATACTTTGTAACATAACCTCCGTTGGCAATGACAGAGGTCAAACGTTTCCTGTAAGTCTTCACCAGGTTTGCACACACACTGTAGCTGGTATTTTGACCCATTCCTCCATGCAGATCTTTTACCAAAAAGTTCTGTTTTGGTTTTATCTGACCACATGATATTCTCCCAATCCTCTTCTGGATCATCCATGTACTCCTGGACATGTACTGGCTTAAGCAGGGGGACACGCCTGGCACTGCAAGATCCGAGTCCCTCTCAGCGTAGTGTGTTACTGATGGTAACCTTTGTTACTTTGGTCCCAGCTCTCTGCAGGTTATTCATCAGGTCCCTCCGTGTAGTTCTGGGATTTTGCTCACCTTTCTCATGATCACTTTGAGCCCATGGGATGAGGTCTTGCATGGGTCCCCAGATCAAGGGAGATTATCAATGGTCTTGTACGTCTTACAATTGCTCCCACAGTTGATTTATTCACACCAACCTGCTTGCCTATTGTAGATTCACTCTTCCCAGCCTGGTGTAGGTCTACAATTTTCTTCCTGGTGTCCTTCAACAGCTCTTTGGTTTTGGCCATGATTGAGTTTGAAGTCTGACTGTTTGAGGCTGTGGACAGGAGTCTTTTATCTAGATAATGAGGTCAAACAGGTGCCATTAATACAGGTAACGAGTGGAGAATAGAAGAGCTTCTTACAGAAGAAGTTACAGGTCTGTGAGAGACAGAAATCTTGCTTGTTTGGGGGTAACCAAATACTTATCACTTTTCATCATGATTTACAATTAAAAATTACAGACCTCTCTCATCTTTCTAAGTAGGAGAATTTGCACAACCAGTGGCTGACTAAATACTTTTTTGCCCAACTGTATATATATATGCTAAACCTTTTTTTGTTTATGGACATTTGCAATTATTGAAAATACCATTATTGTCCTGTTATGGTGGACCTGATACTTTTGTTGATGGAAGCCAAAAATGCATTCATACACATTATTACAAACATGAAACATCAGCCAGGTGAAACAGAGACTCAATGAGTGAATGCGAACCAGTTTATATACTTACAGATCAGAGAGCATATACAGGTAGTGGGGTACAGTACAAACAAAGGAGTACTACTTACAACAGGTAGTCTAACAGGTAGTTAACGATTAACTGTTAACCAACAACTGCTTGGATCGCAAGATTTGTAATAGCTAAGATTGGGTCAATTGCAAGTTGCTCTGGATAGGTGCGTCTAATAAATGCCTAGATGTAGATGAAGATGTAAATACACGTGCAATAAGTGATGGAACAAGGAACTTGCACAAAAAAGTCTCTAAACACTGAGTTAATCAACTGAGTTGGAACAGTCCAAACAAGTGAATGACAGTCTTCTGTTCTTAGACTCTTAACTCCCGCTTCTCATGCCACAGTGTCAATCAGCTGTTAAAATGACCGGCTGTGTACGGGCAATTTTTATTTCCTATTAAAATTTGTGTTATAATTTTTAAGACCTCAGCCATTAAAGTTACAGGTCTGACGTGTTACCAGACAGTGAAAGAGTGAATGTCTTTAACAAAAAATTATTTTGAATTAGTTCTGTCCCTAAAATATCTAGAGTTAGTACTCCTGTGTTTTATAGATCCAAACTGCTCTCACCCTCTTGTTTTGATGTTTAATAGTAGTACAAAAGTAGTACAAATTTTGGAAGTCACCAACTGGTATTTAATTATATTCACAGCCATACACTGAACTGAGGCATCCAGTAGCCCCTAACAGGACCTAATCTTTTAGTTTGATCATTCTAAATATACTAAACTGAGAGGAGTAATGTTCCTCGCATGTCTTGAGATTCCCCACAGTGCTTGTGCGGATGCAGTCTCAGCAGGGTTCTTTTGAGTAGAAGATGTTTAACTCTGTCCAAGTGTATTAGAGCAAGCAATCCCCAGCAGTATTAAACTATGTTTTGTAGATGTTCTGTGTTGTTGTGAATGTTTCTAGCTTACATACTTTTATAGCTGGGATTTGTTGACAGCTGTGAAGATAATAGGTTCTTACATATAGCATAATTATAATCCGTTTCCAATTTCATATTCATTTCCACTTCTGGAGTGTTTTAACAGGTATTCATAAACAAATGAACAACTGCTTGTTTTTTATGCAAAAGCAAATGCATAATGACAACAACTTCCTATAAATCCTATTTGCAAAAAGGACTATTAATGCTTTGAACTAAGTGAATTGTTAAAACTGGTGATTCACAAGAGAGCATTTAAGCATAATGTAATATAAATATGTATTAATGACAGAGGTCTTAAAACAAATTGTAATAGTAAAATAGTAAAAATATGTATTTTAACTACAGACAAAGAAAAAGAAAAAGAAAACATGTGTATTAGCGTAGCATAAGCGTATGGCAGATTTAACTGCCATAAATATTATTTATGTCATACTTTGTTGTTTTTTCATATAATTTTTTAATTCAATTTATTTTCATGAATGTCGATGTACGCTGCATTGTCTATATAAGTAGGAACTACATTATAATCTGTGTTGCGCACAGACTCTTTTAGGCGTCACAATTTTAGGTGACGTGAAATGATGAAGTCTGCTTAACATTACAAATGCCGTGCCGACTTATACCTAAAAGTCCTAATGGGTCAGTTATTTGATCGCTGTGACTTCCTACTAGGAGCCGCCACACTGGAATTACCTACTTAGAGCTTTAAAGTGTTTAAAATTTGACATTGCATTGCCTGTTCTGGAAATTAGTGTTTCTAGTTTCAAGTGGACTCATTCCTTATTGGATATGTGCAGCCAACGAGGTATGTTTATTTATGTTTAAATTCCATCGTGGACATTTATATTTTCGTTCTACAGTGTGTGCGTGTGCTTGTAACCAAAGAACCATGGTGTTGTGTATTTCCTGGAGTGAGTCATATGTATAACAGTTTACCATGTACCAGTGTTGTCTTGATGATGGGCTCATGCACATTAATACTGGTCAATGTCAGAAAGGGCTTTAGTTGCCTAGAAGTTACCCTGGGTTCCATTGTGACTTCACGAACTATTACACACCTTGCTCTTGGAGTGGTCTTTGTTGGTTGTCTGAGTAACAATGCACAATTTGTCCACAGTCTGTCTGAATGTGAATTGGTGGTGTCCAAACATGTTAGAGAAGATTTTCTGGAAGAGCATCAAAAACTTTTTTCAGAAGTTCTCAGAAAGCTCATTTGTTCATACACTTCCACAAATGTCTTGTAAAGATCAGATTTTCATAGATCCTTTTTTTTTTAATACAACAGGGTGCCCATTAATGTCTGATTGTCATCCCACTGATTGAAAATCCCTGACTCTAATTTCATTTTCAAATTAAGTTCACAATTTTGCCACTTGGGTGGCATGCACAGAACCTCTACTCTTGATTCTGCTAAATTGGCCCTGACCGGAGTATATATATTACTAGTTTTATAACTTTGAGTGTTGATGTGACCTTGTGTCTGTCGTTGACGTTGAATGGCCATTGAAGCTGAAGAGCGACATTAAATAAATGAACAAATAAATTAATAAAGAACCTCCACTCCATCAAACACCTTCAAAATGTACTGGAATGGCATTAAAAGCCAAGGCTTATTGTCTAACTTCAGAAACTCACAGTTATGTTCCAAAATCTAGTTTAGAAGAACAAAGGCTGTTGTAGCAGCAAAAGTAGGGGGCAAACTCCATGCTAATACACATGTTTTGGATGTACTTTTTTGGATGTCCACAAACTTTTGTCTATATAGTGTATGTAATTCTGGATCATTTTCCACAGTAAATAAATTATCAAGTATAATAGTCTTGTGTATATTTACATATTCAGTATTGCTTAATACCTCTGTTCCATTTTACACCTTATAGGCAAAGGTCTGTGGACACACAAACGTTACAGCCAAAACCATTATTATTGGTATGGTGTTTGTCTCCCTTTTTACAGTTATGGGAAGACTTTCCACTAAATTTTGGAACCTGGCTGTGAGACTGAACAATAAGCTCACTGTTGCCATTCCAGTTCATCTCAAAGGTGTCTGAGCTGCAGTCAGAGCTCTGTGCATCAAAGCTGGCAAACCATTTCTTTATGGATTTTGTTTTGTTGATACTTGTGTTGTCAAGTTAGTATGCTGCATGTTCGCTCACCTTTCTCTGATCTGAAAATAGATAAGCTGGACTGGTCATGCCTTCCCAACATCCTCCGAGGGCATGTTCTTCCCTCCCTCACCTTGATGTTTGATAGAGAGTAATTGCAACGTTAAAACAGGCAGCCACACTAGGCCTCAGTTATTCGTAAACAGATGGCATTAATTTCCACTGCTATGCAGATGATACACAGCTGTACATATCAGCCAAAACTAATGACAGCCTTACAATCAACAAAATTGAGGACAGTGTAAAGGAAATAAAAGATTGGATGTTATTTAATTTTCTCTTACTTAACTCAGATAAAACTGAGGTGCTATTAGTGGGACCCAAGGCTAGTGAGAGACAGGTTAGCTACATATATCCTAAATCTAGATGGCTGTTCAGTATTGCTCAGTCTGTCTGTAAAAAACTTAGGGGTCACATTTGATTCAGATCTCTCCTTTGATGCGCACATTAGCAGCATCACTCGAATTGCTTTCTTTCAATTACGTAATATCGCTAAACTTAGAAATATCCTCTCTTTTAATGATGCAGAAAAACTTGTTCATGCGTTTATAACCTCAAGGTTGGATTACTGTAATGTAATGTTACTTACTGGATGCTCTAGTAAATCTATAAATAAACTTCAGTTAGTTCAAAACGCAGCTGCCCGAGTGCTAACTCGAACTAGAAAATTTGATCATATCACTCCTGTTCTATCATCACTGCACTGGTTACCAGTCAAATTCCGCATTGATTACAAAATACTTCTTATAACTTATAAAGCTCTACATGGCCTGGCCCCACATTATCTGAGTGAACTCTTAGAGTTTTACAATCCACTCGTCTACTTCGTTCGCAGGGTGCAGGACTTCTTTTAGTTCCCTAGAATTTTAAAAAAGTCACAGCAGGGGGAAAAGGCTTTCTCATACATGGCCCCCCAACTATGGAAATAAACTTCCCACTATCGTTCGAAATTCAGACTGGATCACCCTCCAAAGTTTTTAAGTCTAGCGGCTAAAGACATACCTATTTTAAGCAGGCTTTTGACTAGATTTAGACCAGGTTGCATGGTTTTTGGGTTGCTGGGGGCCGGAGTCTGGAGTCATGTCTGACCTGCCTGCCTTGTCCGCTGCCCGGAGTGTCGAGTGTGGGCGGTCTGGCTGAACTAGGCTTCGGTCCTCGTGATCTTGACTCATGCATCCTTGCCTTAGAATAAGGGCAGAGCTGGGGGGTTCATAGTCCAAGAGTCTTTATGGTGATCAGAGACGTTGGGTTGCTATGTCTTCTTGCGCTCGACGGGGGTTGCTAATGTCTTCATGTGATCCCTCTTGGCTCGGTGTTTCGGGGTACTCTCCCCTGATAATCAACTATGTCCTCGTCGATTGCTGTCGCAACGTCTCCACGTGACTACTTTCGTCGCCTGTCTTCCCTCTTTACCTGAGGTTCTCCCTCGTAGGTTTCAGCAGCTCCACACCTCCTCTTTCTAGCTTTCTAGCTATGCTGCTATAGCTGAATGCTGCCGGGGGGTCTCATGCTACACTTGGCATCAGTGATTGACATGGCAATCAGTGATTGTTAATAAACACTGTGCTCTTAATCAATATCTAATTACATTTTCTGTTGTCTCTCCGAGCTGTGTTCCGGCAGTTCCGGCCCTACACATGATGTACATCTGATGGAGATCTCCACTGTGCATTTAATTCACATTTTATTCGACCATGACTCCATGGACTTTAGTTTCGCTCTTAGGATTTAATCATCATACCCCGGCCACTTAATGTCGATGTGGCATACTTCACATTCTATTCAAACTTTGACTCCATGACTTTAGTTCGCCTCTAGATTTATCATCTACGCCGCCCAAGGGAGGTTTGGGTCCCTTTTTGAGTCTTGGTCCTCCCAAGGTTTCTTCCTAGAAACTAGGGAGTTTTTTTTCCTTGCCACTGTCGCCCTAGGCTTGCTCAATTTGAGATTGGACGTAGTTATTAGGAGATAATCTAAACCTGTAAAGTTGCTTTGAGACAATGCTCCATTGTAAAAAGCGCTATATAAATAAATCTGACTTGACTTGACTTGACACTTCTGTCTATACAAGTTTTCTATGTACTCAGGATACACTATACGAACAAACAGTTTTAGAGATCCCACTTATAAGTGTTCTCTGTTATTTCAGCCAGACTTACTGCTAACAGGATCAGTATAAACTGAACACCTATGACACTCAATACTACAAAAAAAGTCAATAAAGTCATTTACCAACTTTCATGGAAAACCTGGTTGGCTTACACAGAGTCCTGGCCTTCACTCCATCAGACATCTTTGACATCAATTGGAACATTAACAGTGAGCCTAGACTTACAGACCAACATCAGTGCCTGAACACACAGTCATATTCCAATATTTAGTGGAAAGCCTTCCCAGAAGAATGAAGACTAGCACTAGAAGTAACCGGGGGGCAATTTGCACAAAAATTTGGATGCCATTTTTGAGTGTCCACAAATATTTGACTATATAGTGTATACGCAGTCTAATATATTTTGTCTGCCACTACATTTTAGTATGTTGAACAAACAGCAAGGTTAGAGCATACAAATAGTACTATTAAAGAGGTGATGATAAAAACATGCAATCTGAGTTCTCAACAACTAACAACATGCTCAATATGGCAATGTCAGGGATCGCCTCAGACTTGGGCTCAGAAGCTAGGTCCCTAGAATGGATTGTTTACAGCTTCTACAGACTGTATTTAAGCAGGGCCCAAGCTCTCAAAGTTTGTGGGGCATTAATGCCAGACTGCTCACCACGCCCCATGTAGTCAATGTTGCGGTAAAACCCGCTTATGTTCTCTGCATTGCGATAAGCCTGCGTTTGTTACAAATGTTGTGGTAAACCCGCTTATATTAACTACGTTATGGTAACTCGTTTATGTTTACCATGTTGCGGTAAGCCTGCTTTTGTCTATGGTGTTGCGGAAAGCCCTCTTATGTTTATTGTGTTGCAGAAGCTTGTTCATGTTAGTTACGTTGTGGAAGCCCATTTATGTGAGCCTTGCCGCGTGGCATCATACAATTGGTTTTGTTTTGTGTGTTCTGAGGCCCATTTTGAAAATAAACAATGATTATTTGCATTGAACCTGCACCCATCTCCATTCCTCCCATTAGGCCCAGTCGTGACAGAATGCCCCGCCCAACCATGGAGATGACAGGTTATCGCGCTACCCCGGTTCAGTCCGCATGGGCTGAGCTACCGGAAAAATTATGCGGAGAAATTTTTCGGCAATGCTCAGTCTACTTGTGCCAGTTCCCTCACTACACCGATTTTGAACGACTGGTATTTTGTAGCTGGCGTCTTACTGGCAAACCGCGCTACTGGTCGGACACGAACTGGTCCAAGTTAATGTTGGGGACCAGTGACCAGCTTGTAGAGAAGCTGTGGGAGAGGTACGATCTCGCCACTGAAGACAAGCAGGAGTTCTCCAACCGCCCATGTTTGTCCATGTTCACTGATAGTTTGCAGGATCCCCAGCTCACCTGCAGCCAGGAGGTACTGGTCCAGCCCAGTTAGTGCCCGGTAGCTCAGTATCTAAATCTGATAACTCTATAGATGAGCAGTCAGTGCCGCATAGCTCAGTACCTGAGCCGTTAGCACTCAGTATCTCAGTATCTGAGCATGTTAGCTCAGCATTTGAGTATGTTAGCTCAGTACTTGAGCACGCTAGTGCTGTAACTGAGTATGCTGCGCTTCGTAACTCCTTAGGTGAGCTGTTAGCACTGACTAGCTCAGTTTTTGAGCATGTTAGCTCAGTACCTGAGCCGATAGCGTTTAGTAGCCTTGAATTTGAGCATGTTTGCTCCACATTTGAGCGAGAGCCTGAGCCGATCGCGCTTAGTAGCTCAGTATCTGAGCATGTTAGCTCAGTATTTCAGTATGTTAGCCTCGTATCTGGGTCTGCTAGCTCCAAATCTGAACTTACTGCGGCACATAGTTCCAAAGATGAGCTGTTAGAGCCTCATAGCTCAGTACCGGAGCAGTTAGCGTCTAGTAACCCAGTTTCTCAGCACACTAGCTCCATAGAGGAGCCATTATCATCCCGTAGCCCAGTGTTAGAGCATGTTAGCATCATGATTGAGCACTTTAGCTTCGTATTTGAGCACCGTGGATTAGTACCTGAGCCGGTAACAGCCAGTAGCTCAGTATCAGAACATGTTAGTTCTGCTTTCGAGCATGCTACTTCCGTATCTATGCACACCGCATCAGTTAGTTCCCTAGATGAGCTGTTAGCTTAGCTCAGCACCTGACCTGTTAGTACTGACTAGCTCTGTCTCTGAATAGTTCAGCTCCGTACCAAGGCCGAAGCGCCACTTAGTTTTGTACACGAGCATGTTGACTCCATATCTGACTTCGTTAGTTCCACGTTTGAACAGTTAGTGCCACTTGGCTCCATATCTGAGCTCGTCGCACCCCTTAGTTTTGTACACGAGCATGTTAGCTCTGCACCTGAGTTCACTAGTTCCGTATTTGAACCATTAGCGTCGCCTGATTCCGTGTCCGAGCGCACTGCACCTCTTAGTTTCTTAACCAAGCATGTTAGCTCTGAATCTCAATTTGTTGGTTTCGTCGGTGCGCCGTTAGCGTTGTATAGTCCCGTATCCGAGCACCTCGCACCCTGTAGTTTCGTATCGAAGCATGTTAGCTCCATACCTGAGCACACTTTCTAGTTTTGTGCCTGAACACGGTAGTCCTGTACTTGAATTTGTTAGCTCCGTTGATGAGCGCACTTCTGTGTGCTGTGTTGCAGAAGCCCATTTATGTGAGCCTTGCCGCGTGGCGTCATACCCTTGGTTTTGTTTTGTGTGTTCTGAGGCCCATTGTGAAAATAAACAATGGTTATTTGCATTGAACCTGCACCCGTCTCCATTCCTCCTGTTAGGCCCCATCATGACAGGCAAGCACACACACAGACAATAGGCTCTTTCCTAAAAAAATTTGGTCTAGTAGGTTATGTAAAATATTTTCTAATAGATTTACTCAAGCAAGGATATTAAAAGGAAAGAGCTTTCAGTATTGATTTAATAAGGAATGCATTTTGCTCTTAATTGCAGAACGATTTTGTGCAATCACTGGCTCTCATTTATTTAAGACCCTAATAAATGCCATGTGACGCAGCACACTAACGCTTCTCTATTATAATAATTATACATTAATGTTAGAAGTTGAAATGGCTAGCTGACAGAAGTGGTCATTTCTGTCTTTTGTGTCCACTTAAAAATGTTTATTTTAGCAAACTGTGATAAATACATATAAAAAGTGAGAGCATTTGTCAAAATTATATTATACATAAACTGACATCAGGCTAATTCGGAAGTCCAAAATCATGAAGAAGAAAATGCAAATTTAAGCTAAAATGCAAATGACTATTTAAGCTAAGTATCCTATTTAAGTTGAGTAACATGAACAATGCACATTCACAAAACGTGGTTGTAAAAAAAAGCAGACAGGATTTAAACCTGAGCTTTAAATCAGAAATCTAGTGGCATAAACACAATTTCAGACCAATTTATGTTTAGAAATACTACTACTTCTTAAAAATCACACCCCTTTTGCACAATTTATTTCTGACCACAAGAAATGCAACTGGCTAACACCCAGTCAAATTAAAAACGTGCTGGCATTATACCAGTAACTGCTTCTGCCAGAATGAAAGTTGCACATTTACTGTATCTTAATACATTCAAATATTAATGAGCCTACTGTATGACACAGGGTTTTTATACACAATTAATGATGTGGTTTAGGCTGCTCTGCAAAGTATTTGCAGGATTTGTATTTTCATGCTGTTCTGTTCATATAACAGCATAAAATACAATGTTTTATTAGTTTGAGATTTACTTGTGCTTTTCTTTCTTGTGCAGTGAGTTTATTCCCTTGTAAGCATAGGTTACAGTATCTCTCTCTTTCTCTCTCTCTCTCTCTCTCTACATACATACATACATGCATACATGCATATATATATATATATATATATATATATATATATATATATATATATATATATGTGTGTGTGTGTGTGTGTGTGTGTATATGCATATGCATATACATATACATATATATATATATATATATATATATATATATATAAAATATATAGTGTGTCTACGGTTCAAAGCAGCAGGTGATTGTCACGGTACGCCGTGAGCACGGGTGTTGCGCTCCTCCCAGTCGCCGGGTGGCGATCCAGGACATGGACCGTTGCAGCGCCACCCGGTTTGCAAAGACGCCGAGGGAGATGCCGGGACGCTACCGTAATGACTTACAGCTGTAAGCAAGACTATTTAAACAGCATCCCGGCTCCCCCTCGGCGCGGGGAATTATCAAGGAAAGCTCCCTTTGCCTGGTGATTTCACGGTATGGTCCGTTCGGCGGTTGAAGCCCGCTTTCATTGTGGTTATCAACTTCTAGGCTGGAGTTATGTTCGTTCGGCGGTTGAAGCCCGCTTTCATTGTGGTTACCAGTTCTAGGCTGAGTTATGTTCGTTCGGCGGTTGAAGCCCGCTTTCATTGTGGTTACCAGTTTCTAGGCTGAGTTATGTTCGTTCGGCGGTTGACAGCCCGCTTTCATTGTGGTTACCAGTTCTAGGCTGAGTTTATGTTCGTTCGGCGGTTGAAGCCCGCTTTCATTGTGGTTACCAGTTCTAGGCTGAGTTATGTTCGTTCGGCGGTTGAAGCCCGCTTTCATTGTGGTTTACCAGTTCTAGGCTGAGTTATGTTCGTTTCGGCGGTTGAAGCCCGTTTTCATTGTGGTTACCAGTTTCTAGGCTGAGTTATGTTCGTTCGGCGGTTGAAGCCCGCTTTCATTGTGGGTGGTTACCAGTTCTAGGCTGAGTTATGTTCGTTCGGCGGTGGAAGCCCGTTTTCATTGTGGTTACCAGTTTCTAGGCTGAGTTATGTTCGTTCGGCGGTTGAAGCCCGCTTTCATTGTGGTTACCAGTTCTAAGCTGAGGTATGTTCGTTCGGTGGTTTAAAGCCCGCTTTTGTTATCGTTACCAGCTATAGGCTGTTTTTTGTGTTTTTGTGTAAGCCAGCTTTTTTTGTGTTTTGTACATATTATTTAGAATAAAACGCCAAAATGGTCATTATGTTAGAACCTGCGCACGTCTCCTCCTTGCCAGTTAGGCATTCCCGGTCGTGACACAGAATTCCCCGCCATACAATGGAGACGGCAGGTTCTGGCGTTACCCCTGCTCCATTAGACAGGGTGTCTGTAACCCGATGAGTATGATGGTGACCCCCTCAGTACGGGGTCTTTTTGGTCCAGTGCTCCCGCTACTTTCAGGGCAAAACAGTTTTTTTCAGAGTACGAGCGGGTTTTATTATATTTTTTGGGCTTTGACGGGGACCCGCATTGTTTTGGGCGCTTGGCAACCGATCCCAACTAGAATCGGGTAAAAACTGTGTGCAGTTTTTGAGAAGCTTGGAGAGCAGTTTTGCCTCCCTTCGCAGTCCAAGCCTGAGGGTTGGGAAAGGATGTAACCAAACCGGCCCGTTTGCGTGGTTCACGGTAGGCCACTGGGGCGCCAGCTACAGGATTCCCCCTTAGCTACCTGTAGAAAAGGCATGATTCCATCTAGATCCGTGGTTGGTAGGTCCGTAAGCAAACCCCTGGTTGTGGAGAATTGTATTTCGGACCGCACTAGGTGCGTAGTTGAGCCTATGGCGTTCTCGTTATATGGGGAGATGGAACTCGCTGGTGAGGTGCCAACCCAACCCCACGGACATTTGTGCCTAGTCCTTGCGCCCCGGACACTTGTTGGCAAAGCCGGCACTACGGACACTCGTGCCTAGTCCGACGCCACGGACCATTCGGGCCCAGTCCTGTTTCAACGGACATCCGTACCTGGTCCCGTCCTCTCTGTCGCAGTTCCAGTTGCGGTGCCTGTTGCTGCCTCCAGGGAGAACCGTTCAGAGGTCCGTCCCTGATCACGTCGTCCACGACTCCCGCTGGACAAGCATCACGTCGTCCGCGACTCCGCTGACAAGCATCTCGTCGTCCACGACTCTGCTCTGCAGCCACTCGTCGTCCACGACTCTGCTCTGCAGCCACTCGTCGTCCACGACTCTGCTCTGCGCCACTCGTCGTCCACGACTCTGCTCTGCATGCCACTCGTCGTCCACGACTCTGATCTGCAGCCCACTCGTCGTCCCACGACTCTGCTCTGCAGCCACTCGTCGTCCACGACTCTGCTCTGGCAGCCACTCGTCGTCCACGACTCTGCTCTGGCAGCCACTCGTCGTCCACGACTCTGCTCTGCAGCCACTCGTCGTCCACGGACTCTGCTCTGCAGCCACTCGTCGTCCACGACTCTGCTCTGCAGCCACTCGTCGTCCACGACTCTGCTCTGCAGCCACTCGTCCGTCCACGACTCTGCTCTGCAGCCACTCGTCGTCCACGACTCTGCTCTGCAAGCCACTCGTCGTCCCCACGACTCTGCTCTGCAGCCACTCGTCGTCCACGACTCTGCTCTGCAGCCACTCGTCGTCCACGACTCTGCTCTGCAGCCACTCGCGTCCACGACTCTGCTCTGCAGCCACTCGTCGTCCACGACTCTGCTCTGCAGCCACTCGTCGTCCACGACTCTGCTCTGCAGCCACTCGTCGAATCCACGACTCTGCTCTGCAGGCCACTCGTCGTCCACGACTCTGCTCTGCAGCCACTCGTCGTCCACGACTCTGCTCTGCAGCCACTCGTCGTCCACGACTCTGCTCTGCAGCCACTCGTCGTCCCAAGACTCTGTTCTGCAGCCGCCCGTCGTCGACTCTGTTTCTGCAGCCGCCCGTCGTCGACCCTGTTCTGCAGCCGCCCGTCGTCGACTATGTTCTGCAGCGCCCGTCGTCGACTCTGTTCTACAGCCGCCCGTCGTCGACTCTGTTCTACAGCCGCCCGTCGTCGACTCTGTTCTACAGCCGCCCGTCGTCGACTCCGCTGTCAAGCCGCCCGTCGTCGACTCCGCTTCAAGCCGCCCGTCGTCGACTTCCGCTGTCAAGCCGCCCGTCGTCGACTACCCGCTGTCAAGCCGCCCGTCGTCGACTCCGCTGTCAAGGCCGCCCGTCGTCGACTCCGCTGTCAAAGCCGCCCGTCGTCGACTCCGCTGGTCAAGCCGCCCGTTCGTCGGACTCCGCCGTCAAGCCGCACGTCGTCGACTTCTTCCGCCGTCAAAGCCGCACGTCGTCCGACTCCGCCGTCAAGCCGCACGTCGTCGACTCTCCGCGTCAAGCCGCACGTCGTCCGACTCCGCCGTCAAGCCGCACGTCGTCGACTCCGCCGTCAAGCCGCACGTCGTCGACTCCGCCGTCACGCCGCACGTCGTCGACGCTCAGCCGTCAAGCACGGCCGCCGCGTCGCCTCTTGCCGCCAAGCACCGGCCGCCGCCGTCGCCTCTGCCGCCAAGCACGGCCTCCTCGTCCTTCTCCGCCGTCCAGCACGGCCGCCTCGTCGTCTCCGCCGTCCCCAGCCACGGCCGCCGTCGTCGTCTCCGCCGTCCAGCACGGCCAATCCTCGTCGTCCTCCGCCGTCAAGCACACGCTGATTCCTCCAATCTTCTGGCTCCCGCCTCCGCACGGCCGCCCTCGTCGTCTCCGCCGTCAAGCACGGCCGCCGCCTCGTCTCCGCCGTCAAGCACGGCCGCCGCCTCGTCTCCGCCGTCAAGCACGGCCGCCGCCTCTTCTCCGCCGTCAAGCACGGCCCGCCGCCTCGTCTCCGCCGTCAAGCACGGCCGCCGCCTCTTCTCCGCCGTCAAGCACCAGGCCGCCGCCTCGTCTCCTCTGCTGCCAAGCACGGCCGCCTCCTCGTCGACTCTGCTCACAAGCGTCACCACGTCGACTCTGCTTCACCAGATCGTCGCCACGTCGACTCTGCTGTCAAAGCGCCGCCTCGTCGTCCCTGCTCACAAGCGTCGCCTCGTTGTCTCAGCTTGTCGGCATTCTCGTCCACGCTCTGCTCCTGTGCTAGGGGCCGTCCGTCCTCCGGAGGCCTTGTTTTCGGAACCATGGTTGTGGGTCGCGTTTCGGCCCTAGGCTCCGCCCAGAGAGGAAACCCCCCGGACAGGGTGAAGGGGGCCTTTGAAGGAGCCCTAGCTCCGTCTCGGGGCTCCTTGGGGGGGGGTATGTCACGGTAACGCCGTGAGCACGGGTGTTGCGCTCCTCCCAGTCGCCGGGTGGCGATCCAGGGACATGGACCGTTGCAGCGCCACCCGGTTTGCAAAGACGCCGAGGGAGATGCCGGGACGCTACTACCGTAATGACTTACAGCTGTAAGCAAGACTATTTAAACAGCATCCCGGCTCCCCCTCGGCGCGGGGAATATCAAGGGAAAGCTCCCTTTGCCTGGTGATTCACGGTATGGTCCCGTTCGGCGGTTGAAGCCCGCTTTCATTGTGGTTACCAGTTTTCTAGGCTGAGTTATGTTCGTTCGGCGGTTGAAGCCCGCTTTCATTGTGGTTACCAGTTCTAGGCTGAGTTTATGTTCGTTTCGGCGGTTTGAAGCCCGTTTTCATTGTGGTTACCAGTTCTAGGCTGAGTTATGTTCGTTCGGCGGTTGAAGCCCGCTTTCATTGTGGTTACCAGTTTCTAGGCTGAGGTATGTTCGTTCGGTGGTTTAAAGCCCGCTTTTGTTATCGTTACCAGCTATAGGCTGTTTTTGTGTTTTTGTGTAAGCCAGCTTTTGTGTTTTGTACATATTATTTAGAATAAACGCCAAAATGGTCATTATGTTAGAACCTGCGCACGTCTCCTCCTTGCCAGTTAGGCATCCCGGTCGTGACAGTGATACAAAAGAAGAAAACTTCACGTCAAAGAAATATTGATGTCAATAATAATGTGTTTTGTTTAGTTACATTCTGCATATTAAGTATTATAACTCCAATAATATTATGAATGCACTGCCTCTGTCCTCTTGAACGTAATATAATCCATATTATATTATCCATATATTATCATCTGGATTATCTGGAGGAACAAATTTCCAAAAATCCACTTATCAATTGCTATAGCATTATAAGTAGATTAAGATAAACAATTCATTAGCAAGAGATACACATTGCAATTATAATTGCAGACAAGCACATAGAGAGATAACTCAGTGTGCAGGAGGCTGTCTTTGAGAATGATATTCTATCTACAGCATCTAAGTGCTGTCTTTGGGGGTCTGCCAGCAGCCTTACAGGAACAAATAAATATGAATTGATTAGTGTTGAGCTCCCACTGGTGTCGGAAACTGAGTTATGTGTATAGAGGATAGGAAATGAGGGTGGAAGGGTCATATAGGTCCTCAAGCACCAACTCACTGTACAGATACAGGCAGCACAATTCTAATCTCTATATTACGTCTTTGTACATTCTGTATTACAAGTTTGAATCTGCCTCTTTCAGATTGTTCATGGTTTTAGTATAAATTGGTATGTAATCAAAAGTTTTGCTCCACCACAGTACAATCATAAAGGAGATGAATTAAAAGTTTAAGATACAACCAACAAGAGAGAGATTAATTCGGCACCATACTCATCCTGATAGATGTTAACAACAGACAGTTATTGTTCATCTAAAGCAAGTGCCGCGTCTGAGAAATGCTGACAGGGTGTATAAATCCCCTTGATGTATGACAGTACCTAGTTGTCTGCCCCTACCATCTGCCATCGCAGCATTTAATGAGTTATGAATTGTACCTATGGTTGAGAATAATTTCCAAACATGCTTAATGGTTCCTTCATGCTTGGTTCAATCCATTGCCGATTTCTGCCCCACATATACACTGCTGAAGTGCTTTCAAATTAGATCCTAAATGCCAATGACATGGAGAATCCCTTGGTGTTTTATGAATAGGACCACTCCCAGGGTAATAGATATTATATGTCATTACCAGCACGGAGGTCCACCTGGGGATTGTCTTTAGATAAGTCAAGTACTTAGGCAATTGGTTTTTCTTTGTAGAGCTGATTGAGTTTTCTTTCCCACATCACTCATTAAAAGTCAAACTCAAATATAGTCTGACCTCATTTAAAAAAGAATGCTCATTTAAGCATGGATGCATCTGCTTATGCTTATAAGTAGCGACTGAGCATAAATTTGACATTTCATATTAGTTTAAGTAGGGTTTACAATAAAGCAGATATTCCACAATTACACAAATCCCACACTTTATGCAAAGGAGCATTACGTGCCTATAATGCTGAAAATTGTTCTGTAAAGTGTATATATAAATTATATGTATATGCACATATATACATACAGTGGGGCAAAAAACTATATAGTCAGCCACTGATCGTGCAAGTTCTTCTACTTAGAAAGATGAGAGAGGTCTGTAATTTTCATCATAGGTACACTTCAACTATGAGAGACAAAATTAGAAAAAAAAATCCAGGAAATCACATTGTAGGATTTTTAAAGAATTTAATTGTAAATTATGGTGAAAAATAAGTACTTGTTCAATAACAAAAGTTCAACTCAATACTTTGTAACATAACCTTTGTTGACAGTAACAGAGGTCAAACGTTGCCTTGTAATTCTTCAACAGGTTTGCACGCACTGGAGCTGGTATTTTGGCCCATTCCTCCATGTAGATCTCCTCTAGAGCAGTGATGTTTTGGGGCTGTCACTGGGCAACACGGAATTCCAACTCCCTCCACAAATTTTCTATGGGGTTGAGGTCTGGAGACTGGCTAGTCCACTCCAGGACCTTGAAATGCTTTTTACGGAGCCACTCCTTCATTGCCCGAGCGGTGTGTTTGGGATCATTGTCATGCTGGAAAACCCAGCTACATTCCATCCTCAATGCTCTCACTGATGGAAGGAGGTTTTGGCTTAAAATCTCTCGATACATGGCACCGTTCATTCTTCCCTTAACACGGATCAGTCGTCCTGTCCCCTCTGCAGAAAAACAGCCCCAAAGTATGATGTTTCCACTCCTATCCTTCACAGTAGGTATGGTGTTCTTGAGGTTGCAATTCAGCATTCTTCTTCCTCCAAACACGACCAGTTGAGTTTTTACCAAAAAGTTCTATTTTGGTTTCATCTGACCACGTGATATTCTCCCAATCCTCTTCTGGATCATCCATATGCTCTCTGGCAAACTTCAGATGGGCCTGGACATGTACTGACTTAAGCAGGGGGATACGCCTGGCACTGCAGGATCTGAGTCCCTCTCGGCATAGTGTGTTACTGATGGTAGCCTTTGTTACTTTGGTCCCATTCATGAGGTCCCTCTGTGTAGTTCTTTTGCTCACTGTTCTCATGGTCATTTTGACCCCATGGCATGAGATCTTGCGTGGAGCCCCAGATCAAGGGAGATTATCAATGGTCTTATATGTCTTCCTTTTCTTGCAATTGCTCCCACAGTTGATTTATTCACACCAACCTGCTTGCCTAATGTACATTCACTCTTCCAAGCCTGGTGCAGGTCTACAATTATTTTCCTGGTGTCCTTCAACAGCTCTTTGTTCTTGGCCATGGTTGTGTTTGGAGTCTGATTGTTTGAGGCTGTGGACAGGTGTCTTTTATACAGATAACGAGGTCAAACAGGTGCCATTAATAAAGGTAACGAGTGGAGGACAGAACTTCTTACAGAAGAAGTTACAAGTCTGTGAGAGTCAAAAATCTTGCTTGTTTGTGGGTGACCAAATGATTTACAACTAAATTCTTTAAAAATCCTAAAATGTGATTTCCTGGATTTTTTTTCTCATTTTGTCTCTCATAGTTGAAGTGTACCTATGATGAAAATTACAGACCTCTCATCTTTCTAAGTAGGAGAACTTGCACAATCAGTCTCTGACTAAATACTTTATTACCCCACTGTGTGTGTGTGTGTGTGTGTGTGTGTGTGTGTGTGTGTGTGTGTGTATGTATGTATATATGTATATGTGTATATATATATATATATATATATATATATATATATATATATATATATATATATATATATATATATATATATATATAAAGGCAGGTAGTCCTCGACTAGGTGGCGTCGTAAACCGATTTTCGGTGTAAGTCGGAACATACGTACATACTGTAAATAACATACTGTAAGCACTCATCCCATCCTAACACCTATACTAACACAGTAATTATCAAAAAACGAGCCGCATAACCGTGTATTCTTCCGCCGTGCACACTAAACACGAAGTTCGCGTTATGACGTTTATGACGCAAAACCGCTTAAGTCGAAAAAAGGCTTTATATAGTAAATGGGAGATGCATCGTAACCACGAAACGTCATAATTCGAGACCGTCGTAACCCGTGGACTACCTGTATACACACACCACCACCACCACCACCACATCAGTGTCACTGCAATGCTGAGAATGATCCACCATCCAAATAGTACCTGATCAAGTCAAGTCAAGTCAGATTTATTTATATAGCGCTTTTTACAATGGAGCATTGTCTCAAAGCAACTTTACAAGTTTAGATTATCTCCTAATAACTACGTCCAATCCCAAATTGAGCGAGCCTAGGGCGACAGTGGCAAGGAAAACTCCCTAGTTCTAGGAAGAAACCTTGGGAGGACCAAGACTCAAAAAGGGACCCACTTACTGGGCGGCGTAATGATAAATCTAAGGGCGAACTAAGCATGGAGTCCAAAGTTCGAATAGAATGTGAAGTATGCACATCGACATTAAGTGCCCGGGTTATGATTATAAATCTAAGGCGAAACTAAAGTCTGGAGTCATGCTCGAATAAAATGTGAATTATGCACAGTGGAGCTCCATCAGAGTACATATGTGTGGGGCAGAACTGCCGGAACACCAGCTCGGAGAGAAAAACAGAAAAATGTAATAGTTATGAGTAAGAGCACAGTGTCTATTAACAATCACTGATGCCATGTCAATCACTGATGCCAAGTGTAGCATGAGACCCCGGCAGCATTAGCTATAAGCAGCATAGCTAGAAAGCTAGAAAGAGGAGAATGGAAGGAAACACAGCCAATAGGGATCACATGAGACATTGGCAACCCCACGAAGCGCAGAGACAGCAAAACCAACGTCTCTGATCACGTAAGGACCTCTTTTATGACTATGAAACCCCCAGCTCTCCCTTATTCTAAGGCAAGGATGCATGAGTAAGATCACGAGGACCCCAAGCCTAGGTCAGCCAGACCGCCCACCCGGACACTCCCGGCAAGCGGACAAGGGCAGGCAGGCCAGACATGATTCCGCTCCGGGCCTCAGAAACCCAACCAGCAACCTGAGTCTACATCTAGTCAAAAGCCTGCGTAAATAAGTAGTCTTTAAGCCTAGACTTAAAACTTTGGAGGGTGTCTGATTCTCGAACGAAAGTGGGAAGTTTATTCCATAGTTGGGGGGCCCATGTATGAGAAAGCCTTTCCCCCTGCTGTGACTTTTTTAATTCTAGGAACTAAAAGAAGTCCTGCACCCTGCGAACGAAGTAGACGAGTTGGATTGTAAAACTCTAAGAGGTCACTCAGATAATGTGGGGCCAGGCCATGTAGAGCTCAGTGCTGGTCCTGGCCATTAGGGATCAGGGACTAACAAAGCATACAGAGAAACAGATGGACTACAATCCAAGTGATTATAGAACTACAAAATGCAGTGACCACTACATCCTAAATAAACAATAAGCAGAAAATAAACAGGGGTGGGAGTTCATTTTGTAGTTGGCATGTAGCCTAATAAATATTCAGCTTTCAAAAGTGTCAACTAAATGCTATAGAAAAAGTTATATATCCTTATCACTCTCATTCCATGACTACTTTAGCAAAAAGACTTGTAGCACACACCCAATTTAACATATTTTATATTTTGCCCATTATAGCATTTTCAGTATGCACTTCTTAAACAGTCAAAAAGGCTAACTGATGCAGTGCAAAGGCTAACAAGGCTTCTGGTTCTTGTGTATATTAATATGGTCCCATAAAGTATGTTTTCAACCTCCTACCATATGGACCACGCTGACCTAAATGGATTCTCTGCTCATTTGACTCAGTGCAGCCACTATTTGTGAGTATTCTGAGAAAGCGGCATATGCCGTGATGTTTTCCCCTGTGGTGTTTTGGATATGAGCACAAAGTCAACACATTGTACAGTACAGAGGATAGCTAATGAATCATGCTGTCACTTATAATTGTTTATTACCCTCATGTCTTTATAAAGATACATTTTATCCAATTTAAGATCTGATATAATATAAATCTAGTTAATGTGAAAAGAAAATAGATGTTTATACCAAATATGGGCTATTTAGTCAGCATGTATAACTTTGGTCTATTTCCTTGTTCTTCCATATTCTTCTGTTATCTAGTTTTGATTTTACTGGACTGTTTTTACTCTCTCATGGTGGAATTTGAATACCTTACTGTTTTTTCTGTTTGTATTAACAACTCACAACAACAGGATTACAGCTCCTTTCTGAACAGGTTGCAATGCATTGTGTGTCATGTGACCCATTACTCCCATAACCAGCATGAATATTTCTGTGATGTGTGCCACAGTAGAGCTTATGTCACTTTGGCCTCAGTTGCCTGTTGTTAACTGACAGGAGTGGCAGCCGGTGTGGTCTTTTGCAGCAGTAGCCCATCTGCTTCAAGGTTCAAAGTGTTGCACATTCAGAGATTCTGTGCTGTATACCTCAGT
This sequence comes from Ancistrus triradiatus, assembly GCA_025084515.1. Classification (NCBI taxonomy): domain Eukaryota; kingdom Metazoa; phylum Chordata; class Actinopteri; order Siluriformes; family Loricariidae; genus Ancistrus; species Ancistrus triradiatus. Next base: position 306,887 of record JAJAGP010000585.1, on the reverse strand, counting down.
TGTAATGAGTGGTTATTTGACTTATTTTTGCATTTCTATCTTGGCATTCTCGGTCCAAGCATGCAACTGGGTGGCTCAATGGTCTCTTTATTTTGGGTATATGTGTGTCTATGCGACCTGTTTTATGTGAGTTTGTCCTTTTGATCATAAAAGCTCATAGTGCGTGTTTGTGTGTGCATATTTATGTATTTTATGTATTTGGTGTAATTATCGCTGTGTACTTACCCTGGGCTGGCAGACTGTGTGTGAGGGTGGGTTGAGCTGGGTTTGGTCTGTGTTTGTTAGCCTATTTGTCACGCTGACTGGTATATACTCCTTGGTGATTTTAAATAGTCTGTGATTCTGGCTGTCAATAAAAACCTGTTTTTAAAAACCTGAGCAATTTTCTTGCCTTGGTTGCTGCTGCTGCTTCAGCCTTATCTATACTACTGTATATGTGTGTATATATACTGTTGAGCAATGCATGTGCCAGTCTTGCAAGAAATTGACAACACACCTGGAAGCAATTATCCTATGGGTCCATTTTTATGATTGGTTTGTCTAGTCTGAGTCCTTTATATGCATGTGTTGCTGTGACAACTGACACATGTAGTAGATCATTTGCTTCTATCAAAAGAATTAGCAAAGCAGGAGAGAGACCATTTAAACAGGAATGACATATATATTCCCAGAACTCACTCCACTGTAGGAGGAGTAAAAAACACACAGGGAGCAAAATAAAAGTGGTACTTATAGTTGTATATATATATATATATTGCAATAGTGTGGAAATGTAGGTTTCTGTAAACTAACAAATACAAAGTGTACACAGTAGTAAAACTAGTCCCACTCTTTTTCATACTGTTTCATAACTCAAGCAGCTATTACATTATGGGAGCTCATTGAATTTTCACACTATTATGAGTTTGTTGGGAACTGTAGAGTGAATTCATTTATGCCCATTTATGCCCCTGTCTTTTAGATAAACATAACTAGTTTGTGCAACTGTGTTTGTACTGTTGATATGATCACTTTAAAGTCAAGGTCTTTTTCATGTGTTTCCATTGTCTCCTGTACTTGCATGCAGGACATCATCTGACATTATGGCATGTACCTGTATAATCTGTGGCCCAGTAAAATGTTGCTGTGCCCCGCTAAAATCATATCAGTAAAAAGTCCATTTTACCCTGAATTGCTGAGCAAAACTACAGGACCTGCCATGCAAATTCACTACAGGCATGTCCCAGCATCTTTGAAAAACTTGAGCAGCTAATGCATTCAGTCAGAGCCAGTTTATTTAATTTTTACACATGGAGTAATGGACATATGCAAATATTTAAAAGAAAGTCAACTATTGGAGCAGGCCAGATAATGTTAGTTTACAGCTATAAGATTTGCCTAGCTACTTAACCTACCAAAAGTACATATTAGAACACTAAAGGGTTTCATTAGGCTACCAAAGGCATAAACAAAATTAATGGGATTAATAAAACATCTTTAGTGTTCATTTGTTCTTCATGTCTCATCCATGGCATAGTAGCTCCCACTTTAGTGTTAAATCACTTAATGTACTCAGTGTTTAACAGGCTCATTTTTATTCACAGTTGTGCCCCTATGACTGATTGGCAAGCAAAGGGTACAGATGAGCCCCTCTAAATTCTCTGTACCCCTGTACAACAAGTAGTTTAGAAATGTCCGTGCTTACCATTAAAGTAAATGACAAACTAAACTTCCACAGGGAACTGAGGCCTGCTGTGTGTACAGTTTTATTCATGCATCATTTCAGTATGTAGTTTGGTGAAAAGTTTCAATAACTACAATTGAATTTGATATTGGAGACTTGATGATAATTTGTAGGCAGAAAAAGTTCATCTGCACATTTAATTGAACCTAATGCAGGGCAGCTATTCCCCTCAACTTGCACCGGAAATTAAGAAATGGAAAGCAGCATCCGCACTTGAAGACTGAATCAAGATCAGGAAATTAAGTGAGCTAAATGAGTTGATATGGCTCATTCCAGAATGCAAGATCATCAGCACGGTGCAACAGCAGTCAACAAATTGATTCTGCAGACACAGAACATTAGACATTGCATATTAACATTACTGGGTCTAATAGGTTATGTTAAAGCCCTAATATGCAGGCACTCGGACAGACTTTGATGAATGCACATGTACAATATCCAATTGAAGTAGCGTAGTTGTGTTTTTGTTGTTTAAAATCTTCCATCATTGCAGTGATATTCACTGGTCTAGGGATCAGTTGCTTATTGTGATCAACAAATCCATATGATTTTTTTTGACATACTGAATACCTTTTTGTGGACAAGTAACATACAAACATCTTAAGAATTTCCATTCCTTCAACTTGACAATCTGTACACGTTCCAAGTTTATTTAATATGCAGTACATAAATAACAGTTTGCTCAGATTTAATTGTCAGTCATCCTCAAGACCTTTGCTGGTGAATATTGAATTATCCATATACGAGACATGCATACATGTTTTGAAAGACAAGAGACCTCAAACATAGTAAGACAAAGAAAAAAAATGTATATAATGTACACTCAACAATCATTTTATTAGGTACACCTCCTTGTTTCTTGTACATTTTATCAGTTCCATATACCATAAAGAGGCACTTTGTAGTTCTACAATTACAGACTGTAGTTAATCTGTTTCTCTCCATACCTTGTTAGTGCCCTTTACTCTGTTCTCTGATGGTCAGGACCCCCACTGAACCAGCACAGATCAGATTCTATTTGGATGATGGATAATTCTCAGCATTGAAGTGACACTGATGTGGTGGTGGTGTGTTAGTGTGTGTTGTACTGGTACAATTGGATCAGACACAGCAGTGCTGCTGGAGTTTTTAAACACTGTGTTCACTCACTGTGCACTCTCTTGGACACGTGCACTCTCTTAGACTACCTTATTGCTCCACCATGTAGATGTAAAGTCAGAGACAGTAGCTCTCATCTGTTGTTGCACAGTTTGTTAGTCAGTTTCTTCAGTGTTTCAATAGCTGAAAATGACAATTTAGTGATTTAGTACAAGGATGTTCTACTTGTTAAAGCTTTGTCAATATGGATTTAGCAAAGGTGTCGATGCCTAAAGCACTAGAATCTAATTTTTCCTAGGCTGATCTGACAGTCTATCGAAAAGCAATTTCAACAATAGATTGGCTGATTTCCCAAAAGAGTTAAGGTGATATCATCTTCTAGAGAGAGCATACAAAATTAACATTGAGGCAAAATGCTTTTGAGAGCCAGAGAAAAGTGTAACACAATAGTACTTGATGAATGTTATTTACTGATTGCTAAAGAGAACAAGGAATGAGAAGAGTCCCTTAACTATTACAACCTTAACTATGTGCCATCTTGATCACCTATTAATATTGTATTGCAATGCAGCAACCATATTTATCAAAGAAAACAATGTAGCAAGTAAAATAAACAGACTCCATTCTACAGCTCCTGTCTAATTTCTGTGAGTCTATAAATGCTGTCTTAGGTAAGAGCTGCATTTGACTATAATAGTTCTCTACAGATGCGAGTAGACAAATGATGCATGGCGACACTTATAAACTAGACCTGCTTTTCCTGAAGGAAATACCACAGTGGTGGCAAATAGTGACAAAAACTGTGTGAATGTATATACTGGCAAATAAGTTATGTTCATGCACGATTGATGGGTGGATCCATACAGAAGTACTGACACTTTCAATCTTTAAATGAATTGCTCCTGTAATACTAATATCCATATCATTTGTTGGGTTAAAAGGGCAGAGAGGTAACATAGACATACTTCAACCGCCAAGTGAAGCAGAGAATCCTGACAGAAGCTTTTCAGAGAGGCAGGTGATATCCAGGGACCAGTGTAATATTAGGTTACTTGAGCCATTTGAATGTGTTGAAAAGCTGTTGTTTCTGAAGAGCCTTGTACTGCACAAGCCCTAGTTAGCCAAAAACTACTATATGGATAACTAGATTTAATTCTGCCTGTGAGTTAAAAGGGGCTCCTTCACCATCTGTTTGTGGACGTTTATCATGACACAAACTAAGGTGAAAAAAGTACCTCAGAAAAAAGAGTTTTTGATGCTCATCAGGCTGAAAAAAGGACTCTCATCTAAAAGGTTTGGACTCCACCAATTCACAGACAGACAGATTGTTTACAAATTGAGGAAATTCAAGATCATTTTGACTTTCCCTAGGAGTGACTGACCAAGAAAGTCCATTCTAAGAGCAAGGCTTGTAATAGTCTGCAAGGTCACAAAGGAAGCCTGGGGAACTTCTAAGAAACTAAAGGCCTCTCTCACAATGGTTAAAGTTAATGTAGAAGATCAAAGGCATGCGCTCTAAAATGTCACTGCTGCTCATCTGCAATTGCTAAAGATCATGTGGACAAACCATAAGTTTATTGGAGAAACAGACTAGGCAAAATTAGATGAATGAGAAAAAAATAGAACTTAAAATGTTTAATAAGAACAATGAGGTAATGTTTAAATGAGCAACATTATGTCCTGACCTTAATCCAATAGAAATTTTGTAGAAAGTCCTAAAGCAAGCAGTTCATGAAAGGAAGCCCTCCAAGATCCCAGAATTTAAGCTGTTCTGTTTGGAGGAAGAGGCTAAATTCCTCAAGCTGATGTGCAGGACCGATAAGCAGTTACTGGAAATCTTTAGAGGTAGTTTTTACTGCACACGGGGGTCACAACAGTTACTAAAAGGAAAGGTTATGTAATTTATAATTGTGCTCACTACTGTAATAACCAATTTTAATATTTTGTCTCATTTGTTTTACTGGGTTCACTTCATCTACTTTTAGGAAGTTTGTGAACATCCACAAACTTTCAAGCATCACTGTAGACCATTCAGGAAATCATAAGCATTGCTCAGTGATTTTAAAAAGTAGTGATTTTTGGGGGGAGGTTGAGTGACAACGGATTAAGTTTTATTTAAGTCTCTCATAAGACCTCTACGTGTTTAAACCCTCAAGATGATTTTTCCTTTTTGATTTTTTATTTTAGCCAATCAGTGTCAAGAATCACCACCCATCTCAAGCCCATGGTCCTCTAATCCAGATTAATTTAAGGCTGATGTAATTTCTTCCATGCAAAGAACACACATCTCTGAATCTATAATACCACAGTGTGTGTGTGTGTGTGTGTGTGTGTGTGTGTGTGTGTGTGTGTGTGTGTGTGTGTGTGTGTGTGTGTGTGATCGGATTATGACAGATAGGAACTAAAACTGAGCTGTAATCTTATATAGTATGCAAGATTCATGCAGTTTGACATATGGGGCACTTTTATGTCATGTGCCACCTCGATAAGGAAGGGAAAAAAGATATATGGTTTAAAGGTGCATCCAGGAGCCACATATCCCTGTGTTTACTGGATTCATCAGTATTTAGATTCTGATGGGAGTTAAGCTTGTATAAGGAGCATTGTTTGTCTCATTTGACGCACTTACTGTGCACTGTGCACCACTGTGTCTCATTACTGAAGTATGCCTGCTGACCACGTAAGGTATGCCAGAATTCTCCTCCCAAGACACAATTCATAGCTGAATGTGACTGCACTGCTAGTGACTGATTTATGCCTATCCAGTATAACAGGAGGAGGGAGTTTCTAATTGCGTAACATGTCGAGAACAGCAAAAAATGTATGCTGGCTTGTCAGCTGGTGTGAAGGACGTTTGAGCTTTTGCATGTAGGACGCATCATCTTTGGATACACAGTGTCAAGGATAGAGAGCATGGCAAGTAAGTTCCAATGTACCGGTGGGTGAGGAGTTACTCATATTTACTCTTAAAGGGTCATAATCAGATTATTAATGGTAGGGGTAAAGAAGTCGTCAATATGTGAAACTGAAAAATGTTTTATTCACCACAAGCATGAGCGGTGCACATCAATAATGCACAGACGAACTGTCCATGAACATGAGTATTTGCTTTTAGTGTATATCATACTAATAAGCAATTTCATATTTGATCTGTCCCTAATCCATGTGAGAATAACATAATTTTAAAATCTTGGAGCTAAAGTGCTTAGTTCCACAAATCAGAGCTTGACACTTATGATTAGCATAGTAAATTATTTAGTATCTATGCAGGTTATTTTCTTATTACATCCCCTTCTCTTTGACACATTTTAAATTAAAGCAAGCATCAAATGTACCAAGACTGACTGTTTAATCAACTCGAAGCCGCAAAAGCCCTCCTGACTTGACAGCAGAGAATCAACATGACATTTTCAACCTATCGTCATGAGCCTTGGCCTTCATCAGACTCAGCAATGCGCACGTGACGATCTGCACGACAACAGCTGTAAAAGGCTCTTTGAGAAGTAGGCCCTCACTTTGACAAATGCACCAGGCAATACACAACCTGGTCAGGCTTTCAGGGAAGAATCCAGTGTGGAGTGAAGAAAGAAAGAACTTTAGAGGAACAAACACCTATTGATGTTTGAAAGCTGTTGTGAGATATTAGCCATGAGCTGTCAAAAAGATGAAAGCTTTTGTGCTGGCTTGCAGCATTTGCTAAGATGCCATGATATCTTCAAACACAGAACAAGGATTGCTGGTGAAAATGGAGAAGATATTGTGGTCAAAGACTGCAACCACATATTTGTTGACCCTGGACCTCAGATTGGTGTGTGACAAGATACTGGCTTTCAGGTTATGTGACCACTACAGTAAGTGCTTAGATAGCCACATTGAACAAAGTGCCCCCGTTCAAACGGATTTGTAAGTATCTGTGTGTGTGTGTGTGTGTGTGTGTGTGTGTGTGTGTGTGTGTGTGTGTGTGATATTCTATACTGTCATAGGGGAAGTCTATCAGCCACAAAGCCATTTACAGGGAAAGTACTGCAAAAGACTGATGATACAGATACTGTGCTACATTTGTGCTGACTGGTAACATAGATGTCCCTTTCTCACATTTCATTTTCCTTTTTAGAGGTTACATGTGACTAAAAGTAAAATCTCAATGAAGAATAATGTGTCAGTTTACAACACCTAATAAGATCCCTGAGAAATTCCCAAGAGGTCTCATGAGTCAACATTACTGAAAAAGTATGTTCACCTTTTGAGGTGAGTGATTTAAAGAATTGTTACAACCCAGCCACTGGGGAGCACATGTCAGTGCCAGACCCAAGCCTGGATAAATGGAAACAGTTACATGTGGAAGGGCATCCAGTGTAAAACCTGTGCCAAATCGAATATGCAGATCAAAATTCAGATTCCTAAACTGAATCAGTTGAGCTCTTACCAATGGCCACCACTGGTACTGCTGGACAACAGGGTACTGAGACTTAGCTAATGTTGAGTGAAGGAGGAGAAGGTGAGGGGGAAGGCATGTCCAGAGTAGTGAGAGAAAAGGAAGGGTAGGAAGTTGGAAGTGAAGTTGTAACTTTGAATTATGCCACTATGACTGGTAAAGGGAGAACACTGGCTGATATAATAGAGATGAGAAAGTTAGCCATATTGAAAGCAAATGGAAGGGAAGTAAGGCCAGGGGCATCAAAGTTTGTTTGATGTCTGTTTTATGATGTGGATAGGAGGACATATGGGATAGGGAGAATCCTGATGGAAGAGTATATTAAAAACTTATAGGAGGTTAAGCGTGTCTAATAGGCTATGAGTGTGAAGGGGGTTGACGGGGTTATCAGCACATATGCCCACAAGTGTGGTATGAGATGGATGGGAAAGAATATTTCTGGAGGGAGCTACATAAAGTGGTGGAGAGGGTACCCAATGAAGAAAGAGTGTTGATTGGAATGAACATCAATTGGCATGTTAGTTAGTGAAGGGAACAAAGGTGATGGGTAGGTAAAGAGAGGTTATGGAAAGGAATGCGGAAGGTCAGATGGTGGTGGATTTTGCAAAAAATGATGGAAATGACAGGGGTGAACACATATTTTAAAAAGAATGCGCTCAGGGTGATGGATAAGAGTGAAGGAAAGTGCATACAGGTGGACTATGTCCTCTCAAGACATAAAGAGAAATCTGAAAGAGACTGGACACTGTAAAGTGGTGGCAGGATGGTCTGTAGGATGAGTGTGGAGGTGAAGAAGAGATAAAGAGTGAAGGCTGATCCAAGGATCACATGGTGGAAGTTGAAGGAGGTGCAATGTTCAAGGAGGAAGGGAGAAAGGTGCTGCGTCATGATAAAGAGGTTCCGAATAACTTGGCAATTACTGCAGAAGTGGTGATGGAGTCAGATAGGAAGGTACTTGATGTGACATCTGGACAAAGAAAGGAAGAAAATGAGACTTGTGGAGGAATGACAAAGTACAGAAAAGTGTAAGGACAAAAGTGATTCATGAAAAAAGACTGGAAACAGATGAGTGAGATGAGGAAAGTAGGCAGGAGTACAAGGAGATGCAGCAAAATGCAAATAGAGGTGGAGAAGGCCATGGCACAAGTGTATGGAAAGCTGTATGAGAAGCTGGACAGTAAAGATAGAGAACAGAACTTGGACAGATTATCCAGACTAAAGAACCAAGATCCACGCAAGATCTCCTCCCGTGGGGTCAAAATGATCATGAGAACGATGAGCAAAAATTCCAGAACTACACAGAGGGACGTGATGAATGACCTGCAGAGAGCTGGGACCAAAGTAACAAGGTCACCATCAGTAACACACTATGCCAAGAGAGATCCTGCAGTGCCAGGCATGCCCCCTTGCTTAAGCCAGTACATGTCCAGGCCCATCTGAAGTTTGCCAGAGAGCATATGGATGATCCAGAAGAGGATTGGGAGAATATCATGTGGTCAGATGAAACCAAAATAGAACTTTTTGGTAAAAGCTCAACTGGAGGAAAAAGTATACTGAGTTGCATCCCAAGAATACCATACCTACTGTGAAGCATGGGGGAGGAAACATCATGCTTTGGGGCTGTTTTTCTGCAGAGGGGACAGGACGACTGATCCGTGTTAAGGGAAGAATGAACGGGGCCATGTATCGTGAGATTTTAAGCCAAAAACTCCTTCCATCAGTGAGAGCATTGAAGATGGAACGTGGCTGGGTCTTCCAGCATGACAATGATCCCAAACACACCTCTCGGGCAACGAAGGAGTGGCTCCGAAAAAAGCATTTCAAGGTCTGGAGTGGCCTAGCCAGTATCCAGACCTCAACCCCATACGAAAAATGTGTGGAGGGGTGTGAAAATCCGTGCCTTGCCCCAAAACATCATGCTTTTAGAGGAGATCTGATGGAGGAATGGGCCCCCCCCAAAATACCAGCTACAGTTTGTGCAAACCTGGTTTGAAGAACGTACAGTTTGATCTCTGTCATTGCCAAACAAAAAAATGGTCATGTTCCAGTATGAGTTGAACTTTTGTTATTGACCAAACACTAATTAAATTCTTTATAAATCCTACAATGTGATTTCCTGGATTTTTTTTTTTTACTATTTTGTCTCTTATAGTTGAAGTGTACCTATGGTGAAAATTACAGACCTCTCTCATTTTTCTAAGTAGGAGAACTTGCACAATCAGTGGCTGACTAAATACTTTTTTGCCCCACTCTATGGAGCAATGTATAATGGCATTACAATTATATTTACATTTAGTCATCTAGTTATTTAGCGGACACCCTTATCCAGAGAGCCTTAAAACGGATACAGTTTTATAATCCAAGCAATTGTGGTTAAGGATCTTGCTCAAGGGCAAGGAAGTTGTTCCACCAAAAATAGTTAAAAAAGCCTAAAGTTTTCTTTTTTTTAATGGTCAACCCTCAAAACGTTCTTACCTTAATGAAAAGATAAATGCCATGGAAGAAGTTTGTGGGAGGAAACCCACTAACATCCCAGACTTGAAGCTGTTCTTTATGAAATAATGGACTAAAATTCATATACCGGTAAGCTGATGTGCAGGGTTGATAAACAGTTACTGGAAATATCAGTTTGCTGTTATTGCTAAACAAGGAGGTCACACCAGATTCTGAAATCAAAGGTTCACATACTCCTGCCACTCACTTTTAGAACTGTTTTACTATGTTAGGTCATATTTTTGCAGAAATATAGAACATTTGAAAGAGTTTACAAACAACAAACACATGTATGTATGTACAATGGTGTTTGAAAGTTTGTGAAACCTTTAGAATTATCTATATTTCTGTATAAATATGACCTAATACATCTTCAGATTTTTACAACAAGTCCTAAAAGTAGATAAAGAGAACCCAGTTAAAAAAATGAGACAAAAATATTATACTTGGCCATTTATTTATTGATGAAAAGTATCCAATATTACACATTAGTGAGTGGCAAAAGTATTGAACCTCTAGAATTAGCAGTTAATTTGAAGGTGAAATTATAGTCAGGTGTTTTCAAGCAATGGTATGACAATCAGGTGTGAGTGGGCACCCTGTTTTATTTAAAGAACAGGGATCTATCAAAGGCTGCTCTTCACAACACGTTTGTGGAAGTGTATCATGGCACGAACAAAGGAGATTTCTTAGGACCTCAGAAAAAGAGTTGTTGATGCTCATCATGCTGGAAAAGGTAAAAAACCATCTCTAAAGAGTTTGGACTCCACCAAGCCACAGTCAGACAGATTGTTTACAAGTGGAGGAAATTCAAGACCATTGTTACCCTCCCCAGAAGTGGTCGACCAGCAAACATCACTCCAAGAGCAAGGTTTGTAATAGTTGGCGAGGTCACAAAGGACCCCAGGGCAACTGAAGGATTCTCTCACATTAGCCAATGTTAAAGTTCATGAGTCCACCATCAGACGAACGCTGAACAACAATGGTGTGCATGGCAGGGTTGCAACGACAAAGCCATTGCTCTCCGAAAAGAACATTGCTGCTCGTCTGCAGTTTGCTAAAGATCACGTGGACAAGCTAAAAGGCTATTGGAAGAATGTTTTGTGAATGGATGAGACTAAAATAGAACTTTCTGGTTTAAAAGAAAAGCGTTTATTTTTGGAGAAAGGAAAACACTGCATTTCAGCATAAGAACCTTATCCCATCTGTGAAACATGGTGGTGGTAGTATCATGGTTTGGGCCTGTTTTGCTGCATCTGGCCTAGGACGGCTTGCCATCATTGATGGAACAACGAATTCTGAATTATATCAGAGAATTCTAAATGAAAATGTCAGGACATCTGTCCAAGAGAAGGTGGGTCATGCAGCAAGACAACGACCCTAAGCACACAAGTCATTCTACCAAAGAATGGTTAAAGAAGAACAAAGTTAATGTTTTGGAATGGCCAAGTCAAATCCAGTCAATGTTGTGGAAGGACCTGAAGCAAACAGTTAATGTGAGGAAACCCACCAACATCCCAGAGTTGAAGCTGTTCTGTATGGAGGAATAGGCTAAAATTCCTCCAAGCCAGTGTGCAGGACTGATCAACAGTTACAGGAAACCTTCAGTCGTAGTTATTGCTGCACAGGGGGGTCATACCAGATACTGAAAGCAAAGGTTCACATACTTTTGCCACTCACTAATATGTAATATGGGATCATTTTCCTCAATAAATAAATAACCAAGTATAATATTTTTGTCTCATTTGTTTAACTGGGTTCTACTTATCTACCTTTAGGGCTAGTGTGAAAATCTGATGATGTTTTAGTTCATATTTATGCTGAAATATAGGAAATATAGGTTTCACAACTTTCAAGCACCACTGTACATAAATGAGAGGGAGGGGCTAGATGAAGTTGCAAGAAGTAGAGGTGGTTAAGGTGGAGTTTTATATATACATACATTTTATATATAAATGCATACTTAGAATTTGTTCAAATAAATTTGAGTGTAGTAGACAGGTGAAGAAGAAAGTGCAGGCAGGATTGAGTGGGTGGTGAAGGGTGGCGGAAGTAATTTTGCAATAAAGTGGTATCTGCCAGAGTGAAAGGGAAAGTTTACAGGATGGTAGTGAGACAAGCTTTGTTTAATGGCTTGGAGGTGGTGGAACTGACAAAAAGACAGGAGGTGGGGAAGAGCTTAAGAAGCTGCAACTTTCATTAGTAGTGACAAGGATGAACAGTACTAAGAATGAGTATATTAGAAGGATAGCACAGGTGGGACAGTTTGGAGACAAAGTGAGAGAGGTGAGTTTTAGATTATTTGGTCACATGCAGAGAAGGGATGTGGGGTATATTGAGAAAAAACACCAGGCAGGACGACAAGAGATTTATCAATGTGGTGAGAGAGGACACTTAGATGGTTGAGAAGACAAAGGAAGATGTAGAGGACAGGGTGAGATGGAGACAGATGACCTAATGTGGTGACCCTCACAGGATCAGATGAAGAAAGAAAAAACAAGAAGATTTAAACAACAAATTAAAACGTAAAACAATAGAAGAAATGTATGGAAACCACATCATTTCAGAATTGAATCAGCTTCTAGCCTTTCCTGCTGAGAATGGAATTATTTGTTTAATGAAAGGTACAGTCCAGTAATGTGGTAATTTATGAGCCAATCACCCACAAATCACCCGAGAGTGCAGCCTTAATTAGAGAGAAGCAATAAACAAACTCAACTGTTCAACTGAACAATTCTACTAAATCAAACAATATGTAAAATACAGTAGTTTACCTTGATGACAAAAACATTGTTACATATTTGACATGTTTCTACACCTTGATTGGAGTCCACCTGTGGAAAAATCAGTTGTTTGGACATGATTTGGAAAGACCCACACCTATCTATGTAAGGTTTCACAGTTAACAATGTACTGTATATCAGAGCAAAAACCAAGCTATGAAGAGGAAATAACTGCCTGTAGAGCTCAGAGACAGGATTGTGTGGAGGCACAGATCTGGAGAAGGCTACAAACTTTCTTCTTCACTGAAAGTTCCCAAGAGCACAGAAGCTTCCATAATTCTTAAATGGAAGTTTGGAACTTTTTGGCAGAGTGTTCAACCTTTTCATCAGACTGGAGAATCTTGTTTATCACAGTTTGAGAGTCATTTAGCTGCTTTACTGCAAACTACAGGCTTTTATGTCTTTTACTGAGGGTTATGAGGTTTATGTCTGACCACTCTGCCATAAAGCCCCAATTGGTGGAGTGCTGCATTGATGGTTGACCTTCTGGATGTTTCTCTCATCCGCACACAGGATCTTTGGAGCTCAGCCAAAATGACCATTGTACATCAACGTTGTATATAATGCTACATCGGTCTGAACTATGATTTCTAGTGGTGTATGTATGTATATGTATGTATATGTATATGGTATGATTAGTAAATGATCCAATATCTGTGAGTGGCAAAAGTATGTGAACTTCTAGGATTATCAGTTAAAGGTCAGGTGTTTTCAATCAATGGGATGATTATCAGGGGTGAGTGGGCACCCTGTTGTATTTAAAGAGCAGGGATCTATCAAAGTGTGATCTTCACAACACATTCTTTTGGCAGTGTATCGTGGCATGAACAAAGGAGCTCAATGATATCCTCAGAAAAAGAATTGCTGATGCTTATCATGCTGGAAAAGGTTACTAAATCAGCTCTTAAGACTTTCAACCCTACCAATCCACAATCAGACAGACTGTGTACAAAGAGAAGAAATTCAAGACCATTGTTACTTTATTGACCAACAAAGATCAAGATCAAAATGTTTAATACTCCGTGAGGACACAAAGGAACCAAGGGTAACTTCTAAGCAGTTAAAGGCCTCTCTTACATTGCCTCGTGTTAGTGTACATGCGTCCATCATCATGAGAACACAGAACAATGGATGCAAATAAAAAGCCATTGCTCTCCAAAATGAACATTACTGCCTATCATGTAGCATGTGAACAATACCGGAGATTAAAACATTTCATGGATGTATGAAACTGAAGTAGAACATTTTGGTGTACTGTAAATGAGAGGCATTATGTGTGGAGAAACCACCAAGAGCATTTGAATCATGCAGCAAGACAGGGACCCTAAGCACATAAGTCGTTCTATCAAAATAGTTCAAGAACAAAAAGGTTAATGTTTTGGAATGGCCAAGTCAAAGTCGTGACCTTATTCAAATAACACTAAACATCTCTTAATTACTACTGATCATAATTACTCTCTACTGCTGAAATGATGAACATTCTTTAAGTTTTTTCCTTCCCATTAACCTACTGTAAAACACTTCACGTAAAAATGATTACTTTCCCTTTGGATCTCATATTAATCCTTTCAGCAGTAGCGAGTACTTAAGACCAGTAGTAACTAAGAAAAGTTTGGTGTTCCTAGGTCACTGCTTTAGTTCATTAAGCCACATTAAGCTTTTTACATATAATACGTGTAATTGGGAAGAAAAAAGTTTGAAGTAAAATTATTGCTTTTGAAGCTGAAATATGCAAAATAAAGATTATACTTTATACTTAAATATTTGGTACATTCTTTTTCACCATTTTGGTATTGAAACTTGGAATCTTGAAATAAAAACTGGCATCAATAAGCAGAAACAGAATCCGAATCGAAATCCATAAAGTCCAAACGATACCCAACCCTACTAATAGCAAAGGTTCACATACTTTTGCCAGTCCTATTTAAGTAATATTGGATAATTTTCCTCAATAAATAAATTACGAATTATAATATTTTTGTCTCATTTGTTTAATTGGTTTCTATTTATCTAGTTTTAGGAATTCTAAGACTGTGTGAAATTCTGATGATGTTTAGGTCATATTTATGAAAAATAATATAGACAATTCTAAATGGTTCACAAACTCTCAAGCACCACTGTAGAGGCCTAATTTTTGTCTTTTTTTCCTTTTATAAAAGTACAATATATTCACATAACAGGGTTTAAAATACTTCTGATTTAAATGGAGTTCTATTTGTATCAATGTCATGTATGAGATCATTTGGTGTATTTAAGCTAAGTGCTGGCTTTATTTTTTCATGATTGTAGATCCTTTAAAATATAATGATTATGGCTGTGCGCACACATTTTTTGTTTTGGCATATTTCCTGGTAGTCTATGGACTTAAACGAGACATTATTTATAGTCTCAGAGTTTCAAGAAGAACTTTGCCTTTTACGGAGCCACTCCTTTGTTGCCCAAGTGGTGTGTTTGGGATCATTGTCATGCTGGAAGAACCAGCCACGTTCCATCTTCAATTCTCTCACTGATGGAAAGAGGTTTTGGCTTAAAATCTCACAAAACATGGCCCCGTTCATTCTTCCCTTAACATGGATCAGTCGTCCTGACCCTTTGCAGAAAAACAGCCCCAAAGCATGATGTTTCCTCCCCCATGCTTCATAGTAGCTATGGTGTTCATGGGATGCAACTCAGCATTCAAACACGACAAGGTGAGTTTTTACCAAAAAGTTCTATTTTGGTTTCATCTGACCACATGATATTCTCCCAATCCTCTTCTGGACGCACACTTGGGAGAGCCTGTTATCCAGTTCGCGCTCGAAGTCCCAGGTGATGGCTCCGATGGTGCAAGAAGCTGGGAGAATGGGCGTGGGTGTTTCCGGGGCAACTGGCTCGAGATTGAGGCTGCGGGACAGGGCGTCAGCCTTGACGTTTTTTGTCTCCGGGCGGTAGGTGATAGAAAATGAGAAGCAGGAAAAGAAGAGAGACCAACAGGCCTGACGAGCATTGAGGCGCTTGGCTGAACGGAGGTATTCCAGGTTTTTGTGATTGGTGAGGATAGTGAAGGAGTGTTTGGAGCCCTCAAGTCAGTGTCTCCATTCTTCCAGGGCCAGCTTGATGGCCAGCAGTTCGCGGTCCCCCACGCCACGTAGTTGCACTCAGCCGGGGTGAGTTTGTGTGAAAAGAAGGCGATGGGTCGCAACTTGGGTGGATCCCCGAGACGCTGAGAGAGGACGGCACCAACCCCCACAGACGAGGCATCGACCTCCAGGACGAAGGGGCATTCCGGGTCGGGATGTCCCAAAACGGGAGCACGGGTGAAGGCAGTCTTGAGTGCGCAGAAGGCCCGCTCGGCTTCCTGAGACCAGCGGAGAGAGCGGGGTTTGCCCCGCAGAAGTGCGGTGAGGGGCACCACCGTGCGGCTGAAGTTTCTGATGAAGCGGCGATAGAAGTTCGCGAAACCCAGGAATCGCTGCAGCTGCTTGATGGGCCAGGAGAGCACGGCGGAGAGCTTGGAGCTGTCCATAGCGACCCCGGACGGGGAGATAACATAGCCCAGATAATGCACAGCTTTAGAGTGGAACTCGCATTTTTCCGCCTTCACACGGAGATGGTGGAGCTGGAGCCTCTCGAGCACCTGGCGGACATGTGAGACGTGAGTGGCAAAATCCGGTGAGTAAACTAGAATGTCGTCTAAATAGACGATGACGAAGCGGCCCAACATGTCCCGGAGCACATCGTTAATGAATGCCTGGAAGAATGCCTGGAAGAATTTGCCAGGCCAAAGGGCATCACCAGGTACTCGTAGTGGCCAGTGCTGGTGCTGAAGGCGGTTTTCCACTCGTCGCCCTCTCTGACACGGACCAGGTTGTAAGCATTCCTAAGGTCCAATTTGGTGTACCAGTGGGCTGTGCGGAGCTGTTCAAGGGATGAGGGCACCAGTGGGAGCGGATAGGCGTACCTGCGGGTGATTCGGTTGAGTTCTCGGTAATCTATGCAGGGCCTGAGGCCGCCGTCCCACTTGGGCACGAAAAAGAACCCCGCCGAGACGGGGGAGGTGGATGGGTGAATGAAGCCAAGGTCGAGGTATTCCGTGATATATTCCGACATGGACTGTTCTTCGGCCGCCGAGAGAGAGTATAGACGAGACTTGGGAAGCGGGGCGCCCGGAATGAGGTCGATAGCACAGTCGTAGGAGCAATGCGGAGGAAGAGGAGGAGGCGAGCCCGACGCGAAGAACGAGGCCAGATTCTTGTACTCATCGGGCATGTTGTCCGGAAGAGATGCGGGTTCCGAGAGAGAGTTGACCTGAAGAGCGGGACGGAGCAGGCAGTCATCTTGGCACCACGGTGACCAGTGGATGAGTTCCCGGGCAGACCATGAGATGAGAGGGTCGTGACCCGAGCTTACGGGAAGCAGAGAGATGGACTCCTAGTGGGTGGCGCTGGTGAGCAGGCAGAGAGGAGCGGTGATGCGAGTGAGCAGCCCTGGTCCGAGAGGACGTCCGTCTGCCGCTGTGATTCGGCATCCGGCCAGGAGAGTAGAGCAGGCTATCTTCCATTTGGTGACAAGTTGTTCGGAGATGAAGTTCCCCAGAGTCGATCAGTGCTACGAGAAAGACGTCGGCGTGAGCGAGCCGCAAGAGAACCGGCAGAGTAAACGAGGAGTCAAGAGGGAGTCGACTCGGGGTGTGCGGGCCGGATCCCTGGCACGCGTGTGGTCTGGTCCAGCGGGCGGAGCGAGGTCCTTGGTGGCACTTTGTTCCCAGCCAACTGGAGGAGTGAGTACTGCCCTCTGGTGTGACCCGGGTATGGTGGGGCTGGAGGTGATGACGGAAACAACTTGAGTGGAGCTGAAGCGGTAAGATGAACATCTTACTGTGTGGGGCTGGAACTCAGAAAGAAAGCATAAAAAATGTAGTTAGTTATTGATTAAGAGCACAGTGTCTATTAACGATCACTGATTCCATGTGTAGCATGAGACTCCGGCAGCGTTAGCTATAGCAGCATTGCTAGAAAGCTAGAAAGAGGAGAACTAGAAGGTAACACAGCCAAGAGGGATCACATGAGACATCAGCATCCCACCTCCCCAAAAATCAACAAACCTGAGTGACCATACTTGGGAGGCAAGAAGACAGCAACCCAACATCCCAGATTACCACAAAACTCTTTGACTATGAACTCCCAGCTCTGCCCTTAGTCTAAGGCAACGATACACACGTCAAGATCAAGAGGACCAACGCCCAGCTCAGTCAGACTGCCCTCCAGACACTCCCAGCCAAAAAGGACAAGGCATGACAAGGCAGGCAGGCCAGACATAACCCCAGACTCCGGCACCAGTAACCCGAGCCATGAATCCCAGTCTAAGTCTAACCAAAAGCCTAAATAAGAACATTATTTAGCCTAGACTTAAAAATTTGAAAAGTGTCTGAATCTCAAACTAAAGTGGGAAGTTTATTCCATAGTTGGGGGACCATGTATGAGAAAGCCTTTCCCCCTGCTGTGACTTTAATTCTAGGAACTAAAAGAAGTCCTGCACCCTGCAAAAGAAGTAGACGAATTGGATTGTAAGACTAAGAGTTCAGTCTGATAATGTGGGGTCAGGCCATGTAGAGATTTATATGTTACAAGAAATATTTTGTAGTCAATGTGGAATTTAACTGGTAACTAGTGTAGTGATGATAGAACAGAACTGACATGATCAAATGTTCTAGTTCGAGTTAGCACTCGAGCCACTGAATTCTGAACTAATTGAAGTTTATTTATAGATTTACTAGAGCATCTAGAAAGTATAGCGTTACAGTAATCCAACTTTGAGATTAGAGTGGTGGAGAAATTGCAAATGTGGAAGAACAGAGTCACACAGACAGGTGCTGGAATAAAGTAATAGACAGTTCATTGTCTGCGTGGAGATCAACTCAAATACAATGATGCCTGAGCAGTTGTATATGAGCAGATGAGACATATAGACACTTTCAGACACTTATAGACAGATTTAGGCCCTTCTTATTCTTCTGAGAACAGTATGCCCTGTGATGGCTATGACCCTTATCTGCTCCCTTTCACAACCATGTTTTTTCCCTCTGAGGTGCTTACTAAATTTCAGAGGCCAATTCTTGATACATTGTGCTCTACACTGAAACTTAACATTTGTTTTCTTAATGCAGTAATCACCAAAAACCAAGTTTGCATAAGGTCATACTGGCCTAAAGTCTTGATTATAGACTAAAGCCTTAATTATAAGAAAGAATATAAAGAATGAAGTAATGAACTAAAAATTTCATTCACAGTTATAAATGCATGAACCAGTTTTTCCACATCATTAAAAGAGAGGATATTTATAAGTTTATCAATATTACTTAATTTAAAGAAAGCAATTCGAGTGATTTTCCTAATGTGCACATCAAAGGAGATATCTGAATCAAATATGACACCTATGTTTTTTACAGATGGACTGGGCGACACTGAACAGCCATATAGATTTAGGACAAATGTAGCCAATCTGTCTCTCACAGCCTTGGGTCCCACTAATAAAACCTCAGTTTTATCTGAGTCAAGTAACAGAAAATTAAATGACATCCAATATTTTATTTCCTTTACCCAATCCTCAGTTTTGCTGATTATAAGGCTTTTATTATGTATTATCTGCATAGCAGTGGAAACAAATGCCATGTTTATGAATAATTGAGCCTAGTGGCAGCATGTGCAGAAAGAATAAAAGCGGACCAAGCACAGACCCCTGAGGCACGCCACACTTCACTTTTGAGAGCTTAGAGTGTAGATTATTTACATGAACAAACTGGTACCGGTCAGTCAAGTAGGATTTAAACCAAGAAAGTGCCAATCCATTAACACCTACAGTATTTTCTAGTCTATTCAGTAAGACATCATGAGACATCAGATGCTGCACTTAAATCTAACAGAACATGAAAAGAAACACATCCATTATCTGAAGACATTAATAAATCATTTAGTACCCTAATTAAAGCTGTTTCAGTACTATGATGGGGCCTAAATGAATGAATGAAATGTTTCATAAATGAAATGCTTCATAAATACCATTACTTTGGAAGTAACTGCAGAACTGCTGATAGACAACCTGCTATTCACTTACTGAAGCATCCTAACCCACATCCCAAAACTTGACACTGACAGATAATTCAAGTTTTTTGTCATTTAGTCAAAATGTAGTCATAATGTTTTGGCTCATCTTTGTACATAGCATATTATACAGGGGCATTATTACATTATATTATACAGGTCAGTTGGGGTATTCAAATCCCAGCACTGCTAAGCTGTCCCACTTGGTCTCTTGGCATTGTGCATGAAACTACCTCAAATTAATGTATGATGCGTCCCAGAAAAATATACATCTTAAAGACTGCAAGTAAACGATAAACGCCCCTGGGTTTGCAGTGTGATACCAAAGGCTACGCTTCATACTGGGAGTTGTGTCACGTGACTTGAGAGAGTAAGTGATCAGGTCATGGTGGACAATTTGTCCTGTGTTTGTGATAGTCTCTCATATTCCCAGTGCAGAAGTGTTTTAGCTTTAAAGCCATTCACCAGTAATGCAAATTCTGTTTCTTTCTGTGTTTAGTAAAATCACCAGGGCCGAAAAATATGACGACCCGTAACAATGGCCTTTACTATATGCAGATTTCATTCCAATTATACACCTTTGGGAAACATGGGGCAAACATTTTAGACAACTTCATTAGTACAAGAGAGAATAAAGTGAATCAAAAAGGTGGAATTAAAGGATCAGGTATAAAACATAATTTAATATACACAAATGCCACATTAACATGCAATTTTGATATTTCACAGCCAGTACCTTAACAGTTAATGCCATAATATACCAAATTAATAAACATAGTGTAAATGATCCAGTAATATATTCTGTTTCCAACCATTAATGTGTATAAGACAACAGCAAACATTTAACAGTGACATAAATAAAACATAATGAGCTACATATAACTGTTATGATTAAATAATAATGGGCATTCCCTTCTGTAGTTCACAGTAGGCTCACCACACCAGAGGCTCCATGAGCTAGAAACTCACGCTTTGTGGGGTCTATTTTTTTATTTTGCTGTCCGGATATGAGAATTTTAATCTCAAAGGATATATGTAAAAGCATTATTAGAGTACAGACTTCCTCTAAAAATCTAATTTAACCTGAATTAAGAATGTTACAACTGAGGATTAAGGACCTTTCTGGATGACCTAAAGTGGCTTTATAACCATCTTGTGATATAAATATTCCAATTACTGATGTTATCTAGAAAAATATTACCTAGTATGGGAGCCTTGCCAAAGTTAAAGCATCTCAGATATGCCTTGCAGTTTTTCACAACACTAATACCCTTATCTACTATTATACAAATATACAGCACTTCTTCTTCTTCTTTCGGCTTCTCCCTTTATCAGGGGTCGCCACAGCGAGTTAAAAGTTTCCACCTCTCCCTGTCCTCCACGTCCTCTACTCTCACCCCAACTCCCTGCATATCTTCATTCACTACAACCATGTAACTCCTCTTTGGTCTTCCTCTCCGTCTCTTGCCTGGCAGCTCCATCTCCAACATCCTCCTACAATATATCCACTATCCCTCCTCTGCACACATGTCCAAACCTTCATCTCAGTCCTCCCTCTCGAATTTTGTCTCCCAATTTTTTCCAACCTGTGCTGTCCCTCTGATGATCTCATTCCTAATCCTGTCCACCCCTAGACACTCCTAAAGAGAACCTCAACATCTTAAGTTCTGCCACCTCCAGCTCTGCTTCCTGTCTCTTTGTCAGTGCCACTGTCTCTAACCCATAACAAACAGGCTGGTCTCACTACTCTCTTATAAATCTTTCCTTTCAACTTTTTGCTGCGACCCTTTTGTCACACAGCACTCCTGACACTCTTCTCCCCCCACTCATCCTGCCTGCACCCTCTTCTTTACCTCCTTTCCACACTCCCCATTCCTTGGACAGTTGATCCCAAGTACCTGAACTCCTGGACCTTTGTGACCACTGATCCCTGAAGCCTGACTGTTCCACCTGCCTCCTTTCATTTACACACATGTATTCTGTCTTACTACAGTTGACTTTCATTCCTCTCCTTTCCCAGATTATACCTCCACCTCTCCAAGTTCTCTTCTACCTGTTTCCCTGTTCTCACTACAGATCACAATGTCGTCTGCAAACATCATAGTCCCACGGCGATTCCTGTCTGACCTCATCTGTTAGTCTGTCCCATCACCAGAGCAAATAAGAAGGGACTCAGGGCCGATCCTTGATGCAGTCCCACCCCTACCTTGAAGCTATCTGTCACTCCTACAGCACATCTCACCGCTGTGTCACGCTGTTGTCATACATGTCCTGACACTAATCTAAAGAAGCCACTCGATACTTCCTCATTACACCACCACAGTTCCTCCTTGGCACCCTGTCATAAGCTTTCTCAAAATCCACAAAGACGCAGTTTAGTTTGTAGCTCTTTCTGACCATCTCTATACTTCTCCATCAGCAGTCTCAAAGCAAAAATCGGCATCCATGGTGCTCTTCCTTGGCATGAAACCCATAACTGTTGTTCACACACTGTCACCTCCTGTCTGAGCCTAGCTTCCACAACTCTCTCCCAAATCTTCATTGTGTGGCTCATCAACTTTATTATGCCCCTGTAAGGAGGCCACACTCTGTACATCACCCTTTCTGCTTTTTAAAAAATCGGTACAAGTAAACTCTTCCTCCCTCCATTCCTCCGGCATTACTCTTCATTCACCAGAATTCCATTGAATAATACTAGTCAAAAACACCACTCCCAGCTCTCCTAGACTTTTCCATATCTCAAAAACGGTATGTCATCAGGTCCCACTGCCTTTCCGTTTCTTCATCCTTTTCAAAGCTTTCCGCACTTCATCCTTGCTAATCATTGCTACACATCCTGTTCCACAATTTCTACGACATCCAATCTTCTTTCCCTTTCATTTTCTACATTCATCAACTCCTCAAAATACTCCTTCCATCTTTCCCTCACCTTCTCCTCACCTGACAGTACCATTTCCATTTCTATCCTTGATCACCCTGACCTGCTGCCACATCCTTTCCAGCTCTATCTCTCTGTCTCGCCAGCAGATACAACAAACTCCTTCTCTCCTTCCCTACTGTCTAACCTGTCATATAAAAACCCATCGTAGGCCTTCTGCTTGGCCTTGCTACCTCCCTCTTTGCCCTTTGTGCCGCATTCTCCTTGTACTCCCTGCCTACTCTCATTAGGTCCTGTCCCTGTCCCATTTTTCCTTTTTCTTTTGCTGACCTCTTTCTCTGAAATAACCTCCTGCACTTCCTTGTTCCCACCACCAGGTTTCCTTGTGTCATCCTTTGCCTGTCCAGAAGACCAACACCCAGTACCTTTCTACCTGTCTGTTTTCTAATTACTGTTGCTGCCTACTACCCAGTCGTCTGGGAGCTCTTTCCTATCACCCCAAAGCCTTTCTCAGCTCCTCTCTGAACTCCTTACAACATTCTTCCTTTCTCAACTTCCACCATTTGGTCCTCTGCTCTGGCCTTTGTCCTCTTCCTCTTCCTAACCACCAGAGCCATCCTGCACCACCACCATCCGAAATGCTGCCTAGCTACACTCTCCCCAGCCACTAACCTTACAATCTCCAATCGCTTTTAAGCAAACCTCTTCTACATAGGATGTAGTCTACCTGTTGTGCTCCTCCCTCCACTCTTATAAGTCACCCTATGCTCCTCCTTCTTTTGGAAAATATGTGTTAACCACAGCCATTTTCCATCCTCTTTGCAAAATCCACCACCATCTGTCCTTCTAGGAGGGTTCCTATCCTTAACACCAAACCTGCCCATCACTATCACTTTCCTCATCTCCTTATATTACCTTCACCAACATGACCATTGAAATCTGCACCAATCACCAGTCTCTCCTCCCGGGGAATGCTCTCAACCACTTCATCTAACTCCCCCCCAGAAATCTCTCTTTCTCCTCTAATTCACAGCCAACTTGTGGTGCATAGCCACTAACAACATTCACCATTACCCCCTCAATTTCCAGCTTCAGACATATTATCCTATCTGACACCCTTTTCACCTCAACGACATTCTTTACATAGTCCTCCTTCAAGACCACACCAACTCCATTTCTCTTCCTATCCACACCATGGTAGAACAGTTTAAACCCTGCACCACCCAATGCATCGAGCCTTGCTACCCTTCCACTTTGTCTCCTGCACACACAAAACATCAACCTTTCTCCTCTGCATCATATCAGCCAGCTCCCTGCCTTTCCCTGTCATCGTCCCTACATTCAGGGTGCTACCCTCAGTGCTATAGTCTTGCTGCTCCTGATTTTCTCTCTGTCCTTCTCACACGCTTCCCTCCTCTTCGTCTTCGGCAACAGTAGTAGTCCAATTTCCCGCTGTTACCCTGTTTGCTACCAGTACCAGTGGCGGTCGTTGTTAAACCCGGGCCACAACCGATCCGGTATGGTGAAATTATTATGAACTCGCATACTGTATTTGGCAAATGTTTTACACCGGATGCCCTTCCTGACGCAACCCTCACCATTTATCCGGGCTTGGGACCGGCACTAGAAATACCCTGTCTGAGCAAACTAGCGGCTGGTTTACAAATATACAGCACTAATGTGCTTAAACAAACTAACAGTTTAGTGGACATGTTTTGGCTAATTACTGAGAAATTGACAGCATACACAAAGAACCCACAAATACAAATGTTAAATGAGGTTTTTGTGTGTGCAAATTATTGTCAATAGCCATGCCAAAAGAGTGCAAAAAGAGTGCAGTGCAGAGAGACAGCAGATTAGGGGAGAGATCTCCCAAAGACACCAATAACAATAATTAGACACAAAAAAGTTGGAGCCTGTTATGTATGACATAAACACAAAACCCACAACATGCATGTCACTAGTGGGGGTTTATGGGAGGAATAGGAGACGAGTGCAGGTTCACTAATTTATAAAAAAAAATAATTATTAAAGAAAACAGGAGCACCAACAGAAACATAAACAGCAACCCGGTAACTCACCCAAAGTGCGGCAAAGCAAAAACTAAAATCGAAAGGAAGGAAGCCCGATTCTGACTAAGCTAAGTAAATGTCGGCATGGTAATACAAACAGGGGCTACCTATGGCTTCCCGCGGACAAAACCATACACAAAGACAAAGCCGAGGCCAACTTTACACGTGCTTACTGCAACATGAGAGGTCTTATGGGGCTCCTTCTAACGCCCTCCCCACCAGGACGCACAACCTTGTTTGGGGGTTTTCTTTCGGGGTGACTCCTGGGAGGATTCTGGTAGCCACCGTATGTGATACGGGTCGGTGTTTGGAAAGACGTCATAGCCTCCAAATGTCTCTGGGACGGACATCCTCAGCACAGGCACGGGTGCTGACGTTCTCAGTGCTGGGGCTGGCATTGGCTCTGACGTCCTTGGTGCTGGCACTGCCGCTGACACTGATCCTGGCTGTGACACTGTTGCTGACATCCTCAGTGCTGACACTGCTATTGACATCCTCGCGCTGGAACCGACACCCTTGGAGCAGGAGTAGACTGTATGTCCTCTGGGAAAACCTCACATAAACGGATGCCCTCTGGGCAGACCTCTTGAGAACAGACAGCCTCTGGGCATGCCTCTTGGGAACAAACGGCCTCTGGGCAGGCCTCTTGGGAACAAACAGCCTCTGGGCAGGCCTCTCGGGAACAAATAACCTCTGGGCAGGCCTCTCGGGAACAAATGGCCTCTGGGCAGGCCTCTCAGGAATAAACAGCCTCTGGACAGGCCTCTAGCACCAATGTCCTCGGGGGCAGGTACTGGCACAGACCTCCTCGGGGGCAGGCACGGGCGCTGATGTCCTCGGCGCTGGCACTGGAGCTGACGTCCTCGACGCAGGTGCTGACATCCTTGGTGGAAATGTCCATGGCACAGGAGTCTGCACGAATGTCTGTGGCGCAGGAGTCGGCGCGAATATCCGTGGCACAGGAGTCAGTGCAAATGGCTCCGATAGGAAAATGAGAGTAAGGTCTTGTTCAGGTACAGAACTAGGCAGCACATTGTGCTCAGAGACCGAGCTAAACAGCATTATCAGTTCAGGTATGGAGCTATTTGGCGACGCTAACGGCTTAGATACGGAACTAAGCAATGCGGTGTACACAATACAGAGCTAAATGAAGCATCTTGCTCGGGGGATACGGAACTAAGAGACACGGCGTGATCAGGTGCGGAAACAAACGCCACTTCGAACTTGGATACAGAGCTAATGTGATCAGGTACGGAGCTATGGGGTGCTACAAACTCAGATATGGATCTAAGTGGCACATCAGACTCCGGTATGGGGCTAAGTGCACAGCAGGTTCAGGGACGGAACCAACTGGCGTGTTGGACCTCTGTATTGAGCTAACATGCTCAGATACGAGGCTGATGAATTCAAGTAAGGAGCTACCATTCTCAGGTACAAAACTAAAAAGCATGGCATGCTCAGGTACGGAGCCAGGTGGCGCTAATGGCTGACATATGGAGTTAAGGAATTCCGGTATGGAGATAATATGCTCAGGTACGAGACTAAGGGAAGTGGCAGGCTCGGAGCCAGGCAGCGCTAATGGTTCAAATATGGAGCTAACAAAAACTTGCTCAGACTAAAAGGCATGGCGTGCTCGGATACGGAGTCAGGCACTGCTAACGATTCAAATGCAGAGCTAACGTGCTTGGATACGAAACTAAAGGATGCGGCGTGCTCAGATACAGAGTCAGGCAGTGCTAATGGTTCAAAAATGGAGCTAACAAACTCAGGTACAGAGCTAACGTGTTCAGGTACAAAACTAAAGAGCATGGCGTGCTCAGATACGAAGCCAAGTAGTGCATTCGGACCTCTGTACTGGGCTGACATGTTCAGGTACAGAGCTAGACAGTGCTAATGGCTCATCTATTGAGCTAAATAGTGCAGCGGGTTCAGGTACAGAACCAAGCAGCATACCAAACCTCGGTACTGAGCTGACATGCTCAGGTACAGGGCTAGACAGTGCTAACTCAGGTACTGAGCCACATGGCGCCAACGGCTCATCTATGGAGCTAAGAGGCACAGCATGCCCAGATACAGAGCTAGCATGCTCAGATACGGAGCTAACATGCACAGGTACTGGGCAAGAGGGTTCTAACCTCTCAGGTACTGAGCTACAGGGTGCTAACGGCTCATCTATGGAGCTAAGAGGTGCATCATGCTCAGATACATAGCTAGCATGCTCAGGTACTGGGCTACAGGGCGCTAATGGCTCAGGTACTGAGCTACAGGGAGCTAACAGCTCAGGTACTCAACTACGGGGCGCTAATGGCTCATCCACGGAGCTAAAAGGTGCTGCGTGCTCAGATACGGAGCTAGCATGCTCAGATACTGGGCTATGGAGAGCTAATGGCTCATCTATGGAGCTAAGAGGCGCAGTGTGCCAAAATACACAGCTAGCATGCTCAGATACGGAGCTAACATAGGTTAGTTAACATAAGTACTGGGCTACGGAGTCCTAACGGTTCAGGTTCTGAGCTACAGGGCACTAATGACTCCTTTATGGAGCTAATAGGTGTGGCATGCTCAGATATGTAGCTAGCCTGCCCAGGTACTGGATTATGAAGCGCTAACAGCTCATTTACTGAGCTACATGGCACTAATGGCTCATCTACAGAGCTAAGATGTGCGGCATACTCAGAAACGGAGCCAGTGCACTCAGGTACTGGGCTACAGGGTGCTAATGGCTGATCTAAGGAGCTAAGAGGGGCGGCGTGCTCAGATACAGAGCCAACGCGCTCAGTTGTTGATCTACGGGGTGTTAGCTTGTACCTGGCCAACCCCTTCCTACAGCTAATGAAGTGGGAATCCAGTAGCTTATGATCTCACAGGCGGCTGGTGAACATCTGCCTTGAGCTACCTGGCGTAGACTCAATGTCTAAAAACCAAACTCTAACTCTACAAAAAAAAACTCTTCAATGAAAGATAGCCCAGGTAATACAAACGGGGGCTACCTAGGGATACCTGCAGACAAAACCATACACAAAAACAAAGCTGAGGCCAACTTAACGTTGGCTTACCGCAACAAGAAATGTCCAAAGCGAACAGGAGCTAGGGCCGAGCTTATGTATTGTTCTCCACAGCTATGTACAATTAGCTCCTTAGCCTTAGCCTCTTTTTCTTCTGGTGCTCTGCAAACGACATGGTCCTGATCGCCCCTAGTGGCAAGGATGGGCGTAACAAGCAGAGGTCTGGGGCGATCTGTGACAATGCATTTACAGTGGTGCTTGAAAGTTTGTGAACCCTTTAGAATTTTCTATATTTCTGCATAAATATTACCTAAAACATCAGATTTTCTCACAAGTCCCGAAAGTAAATAAAGAGAACCAAGTTAAACAAATGAGAAAAAAATATTATACTTGTACATATATGATTGAGGAAAATGATCCAATATTACATATTAGTGAGTGGCAAAAATATGTGAACCTCTAGGATTAGCAGTTAATTTGAAGGTGAAATTAGAGTCAGGTGTTTTCAATCAATGGAATGACAATCAGGTGTGAGTGGACACCCTGTTTTATTTAAAGAACAGAGATCTATCAAAGTCTGCTCTTCACAACACGTTTGTGGAAGTGTATCATGGCAGGAACAAAGGAGATTGCTGAGGACCTCAGAAAAAGAGATGTTGATGCTCATTTGGCCGGAAAAGGCTACAAAACCATCTCTAAAGAGTTTAGACTCCACCAATCCACAGTCAGATAGATTGTGTACAAATGGAGGAAATTCAAGACCATTGTTATCCTCCCCAGTAGTGGTCGACCAACAAAGATCACTGTAAAAGCAAGGCCTGTAATACTTGGTGAGGCCACAAAGGACCCCAGGGTAACTTTTAAGCAAGTGAAGGCCTCTCTCACATTGGCTAATGTGAGTGTTTATGAGTCCACATCAGAAGAAC
Source organism: Ancistrus triradiatus (assembly GCA_025084515.1). NCBI lineage: Eukaryota > Metazoa > Chordata > Actinopteri > Siluriformes > Loricariidae > Ancistrus > Ancistrus triradiatus. The sequence continues at coordinate 278,395 of JAJAGP010000585.1, read as the reverse complement.
ACTAAACAACAATGGTGTGCATGGCAGGGTTGCAAGGAGCAAGCCACTGCTCTCCAAAAAGAACATTGCTGCTCATCTGCAGTTTGCTAAGAATCATGTGGACAAGCCAGAAGGCTATTGGAAAAAAGTTTTGTGGATGTTTTAAGGTTCTGCATTCCAGCATAAGAACCTTAAAGAAGAAGAAGAAAGTTAATGTTTTTTTATGGCCAAGTCAAAGTCCTGACCTTAATCCAATCCAAATATTGTGGAAGGACCTGAAGTGAGCAGTTATTTGTAACGTTTTGCCTTATTAAAAGGACCGTGAAAACAAAAGAATAAGGGATTTGAGGACCAAATCGCAGTTAACTCCAGATGGAATAGGTCAACCAAAATAATATAAACAAAGAAATAAAACTAAAGAACAACCAAAACATCACTGGCAACACTGGCTGTGACTGGGAATCGAACCCCAGCCATGGTGTTGGTGGCTCACACGCTCAACAGCAATCGGATACGCAAAATGCAGACACAAGTCGGGAAATATGCCTGCTGCTCTGACACGAGGCTAATAAGACCAGAAGGGACACGGTTACGGTGAGGGAAATGCGGGGGGCTCGTAATGCCATCTAGTGTCTGCTTGGGGGACATCCACACAGGCTGGGGGTCGTTACATTAATGTGAGAAAACCCACCAACATCCCAAAGTTGAAGCTGTTCTGTATGTAGGAATGGGCTAAAATTCCTCCAAGCCGGTGTGCAGGACTGATCAACAGTTACAGGAAACGTTCAGCTGCAGTTATTGCTGCACAGGGGGGTCACACCAGATATGCAGTCACTACACAGTACTGCATGTGAAATTATCCCTGTAATCCCTGTAATACATGTAATGTACACTTGCAGAGTTAATAAATCACACAGTTGGTTCTAAATGTATTTGCGTAGAACCAACTGTTCAAAAATTCAAACACACAACATGATCAAGGTGAGTTATTTTGGTGATGTAACAGACAGGTCTCCATAGATGTTTTTATTTGTTTGTTTGTTTATTTGTTTTGAGTGTGGTGGTGGCAGGGAAATCTCTAGACATCCGTGGTTAGGGGAGCTGAACCTATTTTATTTTTCAAATATTTAGCAGAACGCCCTACATAAATACTAGGTATGCACCGATATTGATTTTTTTGGCCGATACGATAACCGATTATTAGCACACTGTTGTTGCCGATACCGATATTAAAACCGACAATTTAAACTTTCTGTACTTACAAGCAGTTCACATTATAATCTATAAATGAACTGCTGTTAAAAACTGGATCAGTCATTCATTTTACATAGCAATAAATCAGGTGAATCAGACATGACTATTACTGTAAACACAAGTTGCAGTTCACACAAAGGAAAAAGCATTTTATTTTCTGTCCTTAGCCAAACACCAAAAAATATATTCAATCACAGAGCATTAACCTCTAAGAAGAGTATTCCACATAGAGGTTGCACTTGACAAAACTAAATATCTCCTTTTTTCCTTTGAACTGTAGTTACAGGAACAGTCTACAGTTGTGGCCTACATAAAACACAGGCAGAATATATGGCTTGATTTTCCCATATGAAAATGGAAATAAAACAACATTCACAGAATGAGTGAAAGTAATTTAAATGCTTTTGAAAACTTTTTTTGAAAACTATCAAAAATAAAAGGAGCAAATAGTAGTGCTCTGCTACTTGCAGAGAAAGAGAGGCAGGTTTGTCTTTACAAAAATAAGAATTTCTGCTTTCTCGCATGCAATTCTGTTACGTTTCTCATCCACCACATGACCAACAGCAGAGAATAAATGTTCACTATCAACACTGGTTGGCGGGGCTGACAGATATTTTCTTGCAGCTTGGCCCAGGGCAGGGAAACAACTTTTGTTGTTCCTATAAATATCCAAAAGGACTTTCATTCCTGGGAATGAGGTACTCAGCCAGGTAACTCTGAATCTAGGAAAAACAAGAGAGCTCAGAGAATCCAAGCCTAATGCTATTCAGTGATGTAGTCAGTCTATTGAGGCTAGACTGCATTTTATATGCTTGTTTACTGAGAGACAGAACTATAGATTTAAAATCAGCTTCAGTTTAATTTATTTGTGTGATTGATAGCCTGTGAAATGTGCTGAAGTCAAAGTAAACTCACCTGTACGGTTGCTGGACTTTGTTCTTCTTCGAATGAACTGTTTTCCTGAATAATTTCATCGTGCATATCCAGCAAGGAATTCCCGTTGACCTGGATCTTTTGCTTCGTCAAAATATCGATCTTTGTACCTAGGATCCAGTACCGTTGCAAGCAGATACAAAAGTTCTGTACCAATGTGTCGGAATCGTTCATTTACTGCTAGCAGCAAAGTTTCTTTGGTTGTTTTAACTCCGTGGTCAGATTTGAGTGTCTTTTTTAACAGACATTTTAGTGCCTCTATTGAGGGGTTCACATCTGACGCTAGGGCCGTTGTTGCGCTGATTTCTCGCGTCAAATGCTCGAATGGTTCCAAAAGAGTCACCACGTTCTCAATAAGCATCCACTGATTCAGTGATAAACTCACCGGTATCTCGTGATCTGCTGCATATGCAGCTAGCACCCGCTTCTGTTCCAACAAGCTCCGCATCGTATAAAACGTGCTGTTCCACCTCGTGGAAATATCTTGTTGAAACACAGTAGTTTTCGTCCCCAATTGTATCTGCACTTCTTTGAGACGGGAGCTAGCAAGATGAGAGTGCTAAAAATGACCCACTAGTTTTCTCCCAATGGACACACAGTCCGAAATGCTTCGTTGGCTTAGTACACCTTTGTTAACAGCCAGCTGCAGAGTATGTGCCATGCAGTCCAAGCTAGCAAGCCCACTCTCCTCCATAGCCTTTGCCATATTGCGAGCATTATCTCTGATAACAACGTGCACCATTTCCTTCGTTATGTTCCACTTGCCAAGCATCTCATCAAAAGCAGCGGAGATTGATGCTGCCGTATGTGAAGTACAGAACTCCTGTGCGTGCAAGATTGCCTTTTTCATTTGAAAATCTTCATCGAGCCACTGAACAGTTAAGCTTAACATGCTTATTGGACTAACATCCGAAGTCCATATGTCAGTGGTAAAGCTAACGTCTCTGACGTTAGTTTTGATTAGGTCGTGTATGTGTGAAGAAACGACATCGTAGAGAGCCGGCAGAGCAAAGTCTGAAAAATAATGATGGCTTGGGAGAGTATAGCGGGGTTCCAAAAATTCAATCAGTCGGCGGAATCCCTGATCCTCCACAATGGAAAATGGTTGGTCATCAAGAGCCATAAATTCAATGATTTTGTGTGTGATGGCTTTAGCTTTCGGACTATCTTTTGCAAATTCCATGCCACTTTCAAATGCCTGTTTTATAGGCACAACTGTTGCTACTGTTCCTGTTTTCTTGCCGATGCTAGCTGCCTCATTTTCTTTATATAAATCAGTGGAATGATGGTTTCTCAAATGACTGACTAGAATAGTGGTATTGAAAGCCATTACTTTATTTCCTCCTCATTGTACTTCAGCCGAACATTTACTACTGTGTCGCGCAAGCGACACACTATTGTTCTTCGATTTTTATTTTTCCACCTGATATTCGGTACGTATCTCCTCCTACAGTTTTCGAGATATCGACACGAGACAAACACCAAAACGTCCGGCATGTTCCGGAGAAGTGTGCTTGTTCATAGCTAAGAGAAATGTTGTTGCATTCGCACGCTACACTCGCATTTGTGCGAAAAAAATTCCCATTCACTTGCATGGGATTTTTTTTAAACTGCCGTAACTCAGTCAATTTTTGACCTACAAACACGAAACTCGGCATGCTCGGACCTGGGTTCACCAACAACCCTCAGGTCAAGTTTCGCACAGATTGCACTCTTTGAACACTTTCTAGCACTCTTTAAAAATCACTCCATTCATTCTCTATGCCACAAGGTACAGTGGCACACTCTAGCCTTGAGTGAAAATTGATTAATGCACTTTTTCACTGAACAAACGTGTCTAAAACCCTGATGCTTTCACCTAGAAACTCCATTTGAACTGCAAATGGTAGAGATACTTCCCCTTCATAATTCATCAAAACTTTGCATCGCTAAACAAATTATTTTTCGAGTTATGATGATTTGTTCGAGACTAGGGACTAAAACTTCCCTCATTGACAGCCATGTTAATTTTCGGAAGTGCGAAGTGGCTTTATCCAAAGTTTCATTTGTGTTTAACCTGTCATAACTTTGAGGCTTTTTCGTCAATCCACATCTTTTTACATCGTAGCGATCAGCAAGGGGTCCTCTCTCACACAACCTTTGATTGGCTGCATATTTTTCGAGTTATGACCATTTGTTTGAGAGGTCCAAAATCGCTTGAAACTGACATTGTACACGTACATTCAGTCAGTTTTTCGCAGAACAAACGTGTGTAAAATCATTATACTTTCACTTAGAAACTCCATTTAAACTTCAAATGGTAGAGCTACTTCCCCTTCGTGAGACATCCAAATATCTCGTCGTTCAACAAATTATTTTTCGAGTTACGACGATTTGTTCGGGACTACGTACTGACAAGGCTCTCATTCACTTTCATTTTAACTTGTCATAACTCGGCCATTTTCTCATCAATCCACGAGTTTTTAGGTCAGAGCAATCAGAAAGGGGTCCTCTCTGACACAAGCAAGGATGATAAGCAGATAAGCAATAGGTTAATTATTTTTTGAGTTATGACCGTTTGTTTGAGAGGTCTGACAGAGTTTACATTAAACATGGCTGAGGACAGACGCTGTGTCTCCCCTCTCTCACACACACACACACTTGCAGGCCACGCCCACAGACTCACAGCTGCTCTCATTCAAACAGATGGGCACTTCGGAGCTGAAATTACAGCCATTAGTATGGAGTGACAGCACTATCTTTAATACGAGAGCAAAAAATCAGAAACGACAGCGCAAAATGACTAAATCGAGCGACAGCAACAACTGTACGTTCCAATGCAGCAGCGCGTTTCAGTTCTGTGTGCGTTTCGTTGATTATTAGGTCCATTGTTTGCATAGTAACACAGAGGGCACAGAGGTACCTGGCAGGACAGTTTTCACCCTACATCCATGAAATTTGGCAGACTTGGTCCCGGGTGCAATCTGAGGTGACATGTGATGCCCATAAGGCCCCAGAGAACCCTGGCTGGGCACTGGGGCCCCTGAGGGCCCAGGATCGGCACTGGGGCCCCTGGCAGGTCATTGACCATAACTCAGTTGATTTTCAATGTACAGCAACGAAATTCGGCAGGCTTGATACCGGGTGCAATCTGAGGTGACATGTCATGCTTTTGCTGTCCTTGAGGTCACTGGGGCGTCTGGAAGGTCATTGAATGTAACTCAGTCAGTTTTAGACCTAACGTTTTGTAGTTCAGCAGCCTTGGTCCCGTGTGCACCCTGAGGTGACTACAGTGACTACAGTTGGCTTTCGACCTACATACTCAGTCCCTGAAGCACGTCGCAGGCGCACGCACCACCGCAACACACTCGCAGTTTCTGCAGGAACTGCACTTTCTAGTTGCAAATTGCAGTTCTGTTGTTGTCGGCTGAAACTGTGAAAAACTTCCACACAGCGGACATTTTCACTGTGCAGCGCAGGAGCCCGAGTATAAGTGCACCAGTGCGCATGCGCAATCAAAATAAAGGCAGAAAATTATCGGTTGTAATATCGGCTCAAATTCCAATATTGAACCGATGCCGATAACTGAAAAAAATCCATATATCGGCAAATAATAAATCAGCTTCAAGAGAAGTTCATTGTGAACACAACTGTTTTCTATGGCTGTATGAGAGCTGATTTGCAATGTGTATTAGGTTATATTTTGTCATAAACTATCTTAAGGACTTACTATGCAGCTTACCGGTATTCCATATGAAGTTTGATTAAAGGTATGTGTCCCTAAATGGCTAGTAAAGTTAGCCTTCCAATTCACTCAGTACACTGAATGGCAAGTCCATGCATTAACAGTTTTGTTGCAGCATATGCTCTATTATGAAAGTGGGTGTATTGTATTTATAGTATTTATATATTGTTGCGATGCACCATTGCATAACAATGGGACCGGTGATCAGTTTAATATGCAGATTGACATAGCCATTAATGACAATGGCCAGGTGTGCCATTCACACAGGATTGGGGAAGGGCTGCGATGGCTTCGTTGTAAGATGGTGAGAGGTGTACTCTGAGGCCCCCCTCCTCGGTTCAGGGATGGACGTTCCCTTTTTACAAAAATGGCCTTTTTATAAACATTAATACAGAAATTTTCTCCTGATTCAATTGTCAAGTCTATATATCACCATGAGGACCAAACAACCCCACAAGAACAGAAAGCTCTGACAATTAAAAAACAAAAGGGATAAATATTTTCCTTTTGGATACTGAGGTTAGGGTTCGGGTTAGAGTAAGTGTAAGAGTAGCATTAATAAGCTACAGTAATCATTATGTCAATGTAAAGTCCCCAAAACATATATTTACAAGGTCTCTCTCCCTCTCTGTCTCTCTCAATGCAATTAAATTCAGTTTGTTTTATTGGCATTATTGTTGTGTGTACAATATTGCCAAAGCATTGAAAAGACATTTTACAAACATACAAATCACAGGTAATGATAAATTGGAAAAAATGCAATAAAGTGGAAAAAACTGAGAAAAAATTAGATAGTTGGAAAAAATGGAAAAAAGAACAAGGTAGATCTGTGGATTAATTTTTGGAACATTTTTCTCTTCTACAGAGCTGTATTTAGAGCATACTGTTAAGAAGTGCAAGTCTGTTTCTGCACTGTTAGCGTTGCAGTGTGTACACACTCTCGGCTCCAGGGGAAGCCAGGATCTCTTGTATCGGCCCATCTCGATGCTCAGTTTGTCTCATCAGCATGGTTCTGTGTTTCTGATCAGTCACTGTGCTCAGGTACTCTAGTACAGTGTACTGTCAATTTAGGACCAGACAGCACTGCATTTTACTCTGTTCTGCAGTGTCTTTCTTGTAATGATCCATTATTTTTATTAATAAATGACTTAACAGTTAAGTTAAATTTACCTTAATTCTAGACAGGGTTGAAGGAGAGCCGGTGCCAAGCTGGCGGCATAGGGCACAAGGCAGAAACAACCCTAGACAGAGTACTAATCCAACACGGGACATGTACTTGCACACCCATACACTCACTCACGCACAAGGCCTACTTTAACGTAATCTATTTACCTAAAGCATGTCTATGGACTGTGAGAAGAAACCAAAGCACCCATGGTAAACACAAGGAGAGAAGAACACATATACTCCACATAGAAAGGACATAGACCACCTGGGATCAAACCCAGGACCTTCTTACTGGGAGGCGATAGGGCTACCCACTGAGCCACTGTGCCGTCATGGAAGGCTAATTAGACAAAGGATATTATGCTGACATCATTAAAAGTAAGTAACAATTTGAAGAAGTTTGAACAAAGTAGGATTTTTCTTATCAGTAATACTGAAAATAGGGCTCCCACTGTCTGAGTACAATGGTACCTGTAGTCATTAATTCGTTCCAGAAGGCTTGTCGACAACCCAAAAATGACGAGTACCAAGTAAATTTTCCCCGTAAGGAATAATGTAAATTGAATTAATCCATTTCAGACCCCCAGAAAATCCTCACTGTATAATTCATTATATGCATTAATGGAGTTGTACTGTACTGGTGCTCCCTGATTTACGAATGGGGAAAATCAATCATCAGTTATATGTATCATGAGCTGAGGTATTGTTTGATAGAGTGGTGTATAATGTATCATAGCAGAGCCTATGATAAGTAATGATAAGTACATTAATGTTTCATACACTTACATTAACCTGCAGTTGTAGGTTACAGAACCAAAATCATTAAGACAAAGTTTATTGTATAATAAAGTGTTGATAAATGTCATGTAATTTAGTAATGGATTGAAAGTGAAAGGTAAAAGTAAAATACTTTACTTTCAGTTACTTTTATAACTAAGCTTTTTAAGACCCATGGGATATATGTAAAAATAAAAAAAACACGATAAACACAGCAGAGATGTTCTCTGAGAAAAAGCTATTGTTTACTGAATCGTGAATCAAATTTTGGCTGAAACGAGTTGCTCGACTCATACAAGTTAAGCAAGTACGTCGAGTACCGAGCAAACGACGAGAACCAAGACAAATCTTTCTAGTCAAAATGTGTCAACAAAATTAGACGAATTCTGAAGTGGTCGAGAACCAAGGTACCACTCATTGTATTCATGATCAGAACCACTTTGCAGAACAAGCTACTTTTGAATAGTTTTTACCTGCACTCAAATCACATGCCCAAAATAGGCTGACAGCTGACTTAATGAAGCAAAATCCGTTTCTCACAAACATAATATGAAACTAACCAATTTAATGGTTACCCATGTCTTCAAGTATGCGAACAGTTTATTTTACCTTGCTTGATAATGATGTGATTTCACATGGAAAAATGTGTGTGTTTCAGAGGTTTATGTAATCTGTCATTAAAAGTCAGCAAACAGAAACAGCCCAATAAAATAGTGAGCATACTGCAGATGAATTTGAAAACACCATTGGTTGTTAAGGTAATAATTATTTTCAATAAACGCAAAGATCAAGGCTGTTCTTACATGTTTTCACATTACGTTTACTTTTTTTTCCATTCCTGGAGCTATTATTATCACTTCCATAATGATGGAATAACTACAACTCTACCAGATATATTGCACAATGTCTGTGAATAAATGAATTCATACTTCCTTTGGGGTAACATTTGCCTTGTTAGGTGTAGCCATTAGCAGCATTTTGTGAAAATATTCTTTTTCCAAAACATTTTGTCCTCTAAGGTGCTGTATTATCACAGTACTTCTATTTCCAGTTTTCATCTGGGTAGCATCAGTCATTCCGCATCTTGAATGATAAGTCACGTGACTCAAGTAATTGGCTCAAAGGCTAACACTGGCTCAAAGGTTTGAAATGGCATACTCTTGCATACAAATTGATACTACTCATACTAATCAACATTCAAAATCAGTATGTAGTATGGAATATGTAAAGAACATGAATATTTTAGTAGCCATATGCCATAGCCATATTCTATTTTCATGCACATGTGTTGAGGAGCCACTTCCAACAGGATTCCAGAGCTGCTGCACATAAACAAAGAGCTAGTTGAACCCTGCCAATGTAAGAGATCAGATATTCCAGGGTCCTGCCAACCTGCTGCAGGATGGCCTTCTTTATGTTGTCCTATTCTTACTGTGACTGGCTAGGCAGAGGTTTTGGGGAGTGAGCTGGATTTTCCCCATCAGGACAGGGAGCAAGCAGATAGCCCAATCCATCTTCAGCCGTCTACATGCATCTCAACGTCTTCTTTTCCATCACTATCAGTGAAGCAGACAGCAGTCTGTGGGCTTGAAGCAGGCTCCAGATTGCCTTCATTTGTGCCAGCTTTTTAAAGCTCTTTAGGTGATCAGTTTGCAGATTATGGCATGATGGATTTAATTACAGTGCTGAGAACTTTCTGTATTTCTGCACAAATGTGACCTTAAGACATCGTAATTTTCACATAAGTCTTAAAAGTAGGTAAAGACAACCTAATTTAACGAATGCAGCAAAATATTATACTTGGTACTTTATTTCCTGGGGAAAATTGATCAAAATTACATACAGTGACAGTTTGTGAAGCCTTGAGAATTTTCTATATTTCTGAATAAATATGACCTAAAACATCATCAGATTTTCACACAAATCATAAAAGCAGATGAAGAGAACCCAGTTAAACAAATGAGACAAAAATATTATACTTGGTGATTTATTTATTTAGGAAAGTGACCCAATATTACATATTAGTGAGTGGTAAAAGTATGTGAACCTTTCCTTTCAGTATCTGGTGTGACCCCCCTGTGCAGCAATAACTGCAACTAAACATTTCCGGTAACTGTTGATCAGTTGATCAGTCCTGCATAGCGGCTTTTAGCCCATTCCCCCATACAGAACAGCTTTAACTCTGGGATGTTGGTGGGTTTCATCACATTAACTGCTCCCTTCAGGCCCTTCCACAACATTTCGAGTGGATTAAAGTCAAGACTTTGACTTGGCCATTCCAAAGCATTAACCTTAATCTTTAACCATTTTTTGGTAGAACGACTTGTGTGCTTATGGTCATTGTCTTGCTGCATGACCCACCTTTTCTTGAGATTCAGTTCAGTTCATCTGATAAAATTCAAAATTCATTGATCCATCAATGATTTCATTGATCCATGATACACTTCCACAAACATGTGTTCTGAAGAGCAGACTTTGATAGATCCCTGTTCTTTAAATAAAACAGGGTGCCCACTCACAAATGATTGTCATCACATTGATTGAAAACACCTGACTCTGATTTCACTTCCAAATTAACTGCTAATTCTAGAGGTTCACATACTTTTGCCACCCACTAATATGTAATATTGGGTCATTTTCCTCAATAAATAAATGACCAAGTATAATTTTTGTCTCATTTGTTTAATTGGATTCTCTTTATCTACTTTTAAGATTTGTGTGAAAATCTGATGATGTTTTAGTTCATATTTATGCAAAAATATGGAAAATTCTAAAGGGTTCACAAACTTTCAAGCACCACTGTGTCTGTGAGTGGCAAAAGTATGTGAACCTTTGCTTTCAGTATCTGGAGTGCCCCCCAGCAAAAACTGCAACTAAATGATTCCAGTAACTGTTGATCAGGCCTCCATATCAGCTTGAAAGAATTTTAGTATGGTCTTCAGTACAGAGCAGCTTCAACTCTGTGATGTGGGTGGGTTTCCTCACATGAACAGTGAATGTCTGTCCACAACATTTCTGCTGCTATCAAGACTTGGCCATTCAAAAACATTAACTTTCTTCTTCTTCAACCATTCTCTGGTAGAGTGGCATGCTTGATGCATGACCCACTTTTTCTTGAGATTCAGTTTGTAGAGAGATGTCCTAACATTTTCCTTTATAATTTGTTTGGATTAATCTAGAGTCATTATTCCATCAACAATGGCAAGCCATTCTGGTCCAGATACAACAAGACAAGCCCACTATTACCGCCTTATTTTACATGTGGCATAAGGTTCTTATACTGGAATGCAGTGTTTTCCTTTCTCCTGGCATAACACGTTTCATTTAAGAAAAAAAGCTCTATTTTCTACTCATCCATTCACACAACATTTTTTCCAATAGCCATCTGGCTTGTCCACGTGATGTTTAGCAAATACAGATGGGCAGCATTGTCTTTTTGGAGAGTAGTGGCCTTGCAACCCTACCATGCACGCTGCAGTCCTTTGCTGTTCTCCTAATGAACACATTAACAATAGCCAATGTGGTAAAGGCTTTTAATTGCTTAGACATCACCCTGGCCTCACAGACTATTACAATCCTTGCTCTTGCAGTGACCTCTGTTGGTCAACCACTCCTGGGAAGGGTAGAATTGGCTTTGGAATTCCCCAATTTGTACACAATGTGTCTAACGTGGATTGGTGAAGTCCAAACACTTTAGAGATAGTTTTGCAACCTTTTTCAGCCTGATGAGCACCAACAACTCCTGAAATCCTCAGACATCTCCGTTTTTTTGTACTACAAACATTGTACAGATCAGCCAAATCTTTATATATACCTGTTATTTAAATACAACAGGTCACCTACTGACTTGATTGTCATCCCTTTACACTTGACTCTAATTTCAACCTTCAAATTAATTGTAATTAAATGTAATCCTTGAGGATTACATACATTTGCCACTTCTGGATATGCAAGATTTGGATAATCTTCCTAAATTTCCAAGTATAATATATTGACTCATTTGGTTAAATGGGTTCTCTTTATTTATTTTTAGGACTTGTGTCATAATCTGATGTTTTGCAGAAATACAGAAACTTCTAAAGGAATCACAAACTTTCAAACTGCACTGTACTTCACCCAGCAGTGCAGACTCTATTGTGGTGAATCATACTGCAATATCCCACATTTCGGCCCCACTGTGATGCTTAGTTTGTGGATGGAAAGCGGAAGCGATCGCTCAAAGGCGATGGCTAAAGGGACGCAAAAACAAACGTGGAAGAGCTTTCCCTATGCTATTATTAATCCCTAACAAGGTTACCTCGCACCTCCTGACGCTACGGGAACTGAGCCCCTAAACGGACTCAGTCCGTCCACTCTCCCTAAACAACATTAAAAAACAAGAACGTGCGGGAGCTCTATAAAGAGCTTGAGACGGGTGAGGTCTCGAATATACGCGGCGTGGTGAGAAGCAATCGCAATGAAATAACCATAAGGCGATGCAAGCGGCGTGGTCCACGTAGTAAGGACGCAAGGGTGAAATGCTGTCAGCATGCAAGCGAGCTCTTAAATAATGCCGCTCACAACTGATGGCGATCGTGCCGCAATCAATGGGCACGTGCATGATAGCAAGCACTGCCATCCAGTGTCCATGTAATTAACACTTAATCAAGCTATTGCTTTATTTTGAGACATGAAACAAACAAAAAAAAAAAACTACAACAAACACTAAAACTCATTCAAATATCAACCCTCAATGATACTCTGTTGCCTTCGGGTAAAACAGCCTATTTCAGCTGTTTTAAATAAAATGAGATATCAATTGAGTTGGTCAATACTATTTCAGAGGAGGAGAACTCAAATACTAACCAATGAAAATGCAGCAAAGTGGTCACATGACCCACAGGGGTCCGTTTTCCTTCCTCTGTCAGCATATGTAAACATGTAAGAAAGTCCCATGATTTATCTAATGAAAAGTGTATGTTCACTCATTTCTGTCCAGATAATTATCTACAAAAATCTGAATCACAGTGGTAAGTATTTTCAAAAACTTTCCAGGACATATCATCAAATATGGCATAATAAATTACAAAAAATAAAATAAAAAATACGGTGTATCATATGAAATCACATAAGGCCATACCAGGCATACTAGTTTGGAATTCAGCACGGTGCTGATTTAGCATACACTTTACAAGTATAATTTATTTTTAAGGTAAAGAGTTAGAATTATTTAAATGTATGTGCTATGAAAAAGATCGTTTAATGCATTTATAATAATACATAATTCACAAACTCTGTGTGCACATATTATAATTTAATGCAGTAGAAAGTTTTCTATGGCACTTCAAAGAAGGTATAAAGAACAGGTGGTACTGCCAGCTGACTGTACAGCAGAACAAAGATTCGATCCAAAAAGTGGTATCGCTGAGTGGTCTTCCACATGTTTAATCTGGCTGTTGTTGAGGCCTGGCTCCACTACCAGCTAGCCAGCAGGGACTGTGATTCCCCCCAGCCTTGCAAAATTGTATGGGGAGGTGGCCTGTATGTTCAGGCATTTTAAAAGTGCAGTGCTCAAAATGAGGTTCATATCTGTGATTTTCTGTTGAGAGGAAAGGCTTCCTAAACTTTCATAAGCGCTGAGGTGCATTAGTGACCAAGGTGAATTTGTTTGTATGTAATTGTGTACATGCAGGTCCTTGTGTGCATGATTGTAAGGATAAGGTGCATATTAGGATGAGGTTATGGTGATTTGTACTGTTTTACAGTGAAACAACTTTGATTGTAATGATTGTATTGATAATTAGAAAATATGGTGATTTGGCTATATAGCTTCCACAATGGTACAGTGTTACCTGAGAGCAACAGATGGATATGAAATGTGTAATACATTGAAAACTAGAAAAATCTAGTCAAAGCAGCTTTACAATTTTCTTTTATCTTGTATTATCTAGACACAAAGCTCTAGGGTGACAGTGACAAGGAAAAACTCCCTAAATGTTATAAAGAATAAACCTTTGGAGGACCAAGACTCAAAAAGGATCCAGCCTATTTGGGTGACCTAGATGTGATATGTTAGAATTGAACTAAGCTATCTAATGAATAAGATTATAGTAATAGGTTAAATCAACAGATTGCTAAATAAAAATTAAGACAGAACATTTAAAGAAAAAAATAATACTTAAAATAAAATGTATGTAGATTAATAAATTAGATATTATGTAAAATTATTAACAGTATAATAAAACAGAGAATATAAAACTATAGTATGAGAGACTGTACTGTAAATAACAAAAATATTCAGTAAAATAACATAAAATATGGAAGTCCAGTACACAGTCACTGTAGGATCTCATGTCCTCAGCAGGAATGTATCCTCGCTGTACAATGTTTCCTTAAGGCAACAAACTTTTAATAAATATATAATAATAATTTTTAGCAGGAAGAACATCACAAAAACTTTTTTCCTTATTGATATCATAGTGTGTACCACAGAGGGTTAAAGATCAAAACTGCCAAAGCAAGCAAACCAAAGCACTGCCTTCCTACTAGAGATCTGTTATATGTTCTCACCCTTGAATTAAGATAATGCTCAGAACATCAGCATAATTATTGTTGTAATTGTTATTATTTTATTGGTGCTGCTGTTGATATACATGCTAATTTAATAGTCCAGCAATAACAAACAAAGTCTACAGCTTTTTAAAACAAAATTATAATAATTGTAAGTTAAACCAAAATACCCCTTTAAACCAAACATTATTAAAAAGCAAGTCAAAGAATACATTTAAATAACTTACTACTTTAGTATCATGGTAAACTAAAACTTTAAAATAACATTAAAATTGTAAGCTGCTTATAGAATGTCACCTTATCATCCCATTGTTTGCTGCTTCAGTGGCTTACTATGTCAATAGTGTATGCTTCCAGTACAGAGTGCAACAATCAATTACAATATGCTTGGATCTGCACCAGCACCATTATGCAAATTGGATTGGGACATCCCTAACTAATAAAATATATTAACATGGCTGTGGGGTTTAGAGTGTTTTGTAGGCTGACCTCATCTTCAATATAGCAGGTCAAATATTATTTTGGACTATTATTTGTATCCCTAAACTGAGCACAACACTACATTGTGGACATTGCTGCCGGGCGTTTTTATAGTGTAAATGAGTCACACTTCAAGTTTCCTCTATTACCTACACTCGCTTTATGATCATTACAAATTTAAACATGTAACAACTTCACATGGACTGTAGTAGCACAGCGGTTAAGGTACTGGACTATGGACCAAAAGGTCCAGGGTTCAAATCCCACCTCTGCCAAGTTGGGTCCTTGAGCAAGGCCCTTAACCCACAATTGCTTGGATTGTAAGATTGTATCAATTGTAAGTCACTCTGGATAAGGGCATCTGCTAAATGCTGTAATTGTAAATGTTGACAGTTTCTTGCTTTAAGGCAGTGGCTCCAAAACTTTTTCTGCAATGTCCCCCTTTTGTAGATAATATGTTTGAGTCCCCCCCACTCTGACACACCAGTACACATCATTTGCTTCCAAACCACTGCATTTATTTGAATTCCTACAAAACTACAATGTCTTATTGAACAAAACAGAATAAAGTTGTAAATCCCCTTTACAGTGGAATTATTACAAGTGACATGCATTATGTACCTTAAATATTTCTCTCTGAGAATTTTTTCTGGCGTAAACATGCCTCATTCATTTGCCTTCCTGCAACCCCCATCCCTAAATCGCTCCCCCCACTTTGGGAACTACTGCTTTAAGGTTTGAGTTATTTTAATATCCTCTATCCAAGCCACTAACCTGATATAACGAATGACGAACTAAAAATGAGAAATCAAGATGTGCACTGAGTGAGGGTTCCAGTGTAACATAAATTAAACTGATAGTGTCTCTGATTGCCATTTGCCTCTACCTGCACCTTCCACTTACTTCCTATGAGTAAGAAGATATACTTTGGGTTTATAAAGGGATTCATTATAAGATCAATAAGTGAATAATCTCACTGTGGTCACAAAAGAGCAGAGGATATTTTATTTTTATTCACAACAAACATTTAATAGGACATAACCAGCGGGAAGACACAACCACACACAAACACATGCACACAACAGATTGATCCAGTTGATCCAGTTATCATGTCATTGTTCCCAATCTCCGGTGTAGGCCCTGGGAGATTATATAAAGAAAGGTAAAGAACACCTTTCCCCGGTAGTGCTCCTCCAAGTCTTGAGCTTAGTAGTCCTCTGTAGCAGGTTGGGAACTATATTTGTACCTTTGAGGTACCTTTCGGCATCTGGCTTGTCCTGGTATTTCATCTGGACCCTCAATACCTGCTGTCTTCGCTTGTTGTTTTCCTTCTGAAAAAAGGAACGTAACCTCTTTTACCTTCTTTATTGCTTTCACTTTTTGTAAGACTCCCTCCACAATGGTGAATGATGCTGACAAATCAAGGTCTTTTCTCTAAAGTAAAGCAGATGCAAGAGCATTCTTATTGAAAATGGTTGTGGCAATCTCCATGCATGGAATAAATTCAAATTAAATGCTATACAAGAGATTCCAGGCATCACCTGCTACAGGGTATGGTGAATCTGTATCAGCTATGTTCTGAAGCACCTTCTTCAGGAATCTCGCAGCATGTTTTCTGCACACCCACCGCATGTCAGATATTTTCACAAATGCAGTGTGGCATTTCAGAGATCTGGCTATGAATGTATATAGACTTTCAACTAAATTGAAGAACTGAACAAAATGCTGGCTTGATTTGAGACTTTCTACCAAGACCAAGTTGAGACTGTGGACAAGGCAGTGCACATATAAAATTTTCTCATTATGGCTCTGAATTTGCGACTGCAGACCCTTGTAGGTTCCTCAAGGAGTGTCATTACAACCTTCTCCAGTTGTTTTTGGTCTCTGTTGTTCTGGTCACATCACAACCTTATAAAAATCTCTCATTGATTTCCATCTGACAGACAAAGCAAACAACAAAGGACACTTGGTAGAGATAGGAAACATCAGCTGTGTTATCCAAGAGAAAGGAGAATATTTTTGACTAATCCATTTCTTTGAGAAGACTCTCCTAACATAGGCGGCAAGGACCTTGCTTATGTTCTCCCAGTGTTCTCCAAGTTATTTTATTCTCATGCTTCTCTTCTTTTAAGAAAAATCAACAGATTGAAAAAGTGATAGGATCGCTTTCTGCAGAATATTCAAGCCAGCAAATACCTTGATACCACTCCCTGTGGAATGAACGCCCCTCTGTCTTTGGATAACTTATAGCTGATTAACAAGATCCAATAGAACAACAGAACTCAACTAATCTCTCACTATTCATGGTATTTCTTGCTGTTTGAATCAGTTTTATCCTCCCTTCACTTAAAAACTCTATAACCATCATCTTTATCATTGTCATTATTTCTCTCAATATCATCATTTGCATCCTCTTTCCTTTACATTTTCATTCTTTTCACCATCGTGATCATGATTATCATCTCGCTCCCTCATAACATCATTATTTCTTTCTAATGTCTTCATCTTCATTTATTCTCTATCTGCCTTGCATCCCTTGGCTCTCTGATATCTCCGTCTTCACTGTCTGTGCTGCCTTTATCTAAGGTGGAGCAAATAACAGTATTTCGATTATAATAATTGAGTCCTATGAACATTTTGTGCAAATTACCCTAAAATAAAATAATTCTTCTAAGTAAAGCTTTTTACACTTTTGATTGATTTCCAAATTGAGTCCTTAGGTTAGCAAAGAATCATATAGCAAGGTATGTGTTTAGTTATCTAGCTGCTTAGCTAGGCATCAAGGCTAAAAAATATGATACCGATATCTATAAAAAACACTCGCAGTGTACGTATATGAGTACTAATGCATCACTGGTAAAACTTAAGGGTTCAATGAAAAATATAAAATATTTTAAAACAGGGACAGTGCAGATGATATTACATCAAAATGCTGACTAGATATTAGCCTTATTTATTGGTCACTTGCAAAAATGCAGGAAATATTTGTTAGCAGCCATACAATGTGTTTTGAAAAAAAGCAGGATTTTCAGAGGTAAATTTAAAACCTTGTCAAAAGTACTTGGTGACACCCATAGACTGCCGTCACGTAATCCACTTTGGGAAATCCTGCCCTAGAGGGTACGTTGTAAGGCAGACTGTAGGGCACTGCATCTCATTTTCTACAGTGGGTTTTTTTTTCTTCTGCCCATTGCAAGGGCATATCAGAAGGGCAGCTACAATGGCAGTTCATTAGTTTTTTCCTCAGAAAGTCACCTGTAGGGAACATCAAGTTTATCACGTTGTAAGAGCACCACGTTGCATTTTGTCCACTGGAGGGGCATCCATTATGAAACTTCCCACATTCTCATTATTGTTTTACACCATATACAGCAATGCATCATATTTTATACACTGGAAGAGCACATATCCATGAGTGGCACCTAATTGGGAATGTCATCATGTTTTCTCATTTGTAGGTGTACCTATCCCATTTTTCCTACTGAAAAGGGCACCCTATGGGACAGTGTCAAGTAAAGGTGGCATAGAGGGTACTTCATAATGGCACCCTTTTCTATTGGAATGGCACCCATTAAGACACATGATTGGATTTTCTGGCTCTACTGGGCACATCACCATAATTTACTGCAAGAAGGGTCACCCTATAGGGCACTCAATCATTTTTCCCACGTGAAAGGCAGCCAGTAGGGCACTTTGACTTAGACAAAAAGGAAACAAAACAAGACAATCTGTAACAAATTTGATACGTAATTGAAAAATAAAGGAGAATCACCAGTGGGTTTCCTGATCTATGAAAGAGCAACCATTTAGAGCTCTTTTATTCTTGTGGAAAACAGTGAAGCTGTAAAGTTTTGTTAAAGTTTTTATAGCCTCCCTTGGCATTTTACACCATCTTTATGCCTCGCACTATCCTCTTGTTGCATGTAGTACCAACCCTGAGAGCAGAATATTTGTGACTGCTGGCCCACACCTCTTCCATCTGGCCTACATACTGCTGTCAAATGGCAGCAATGAGCTCGGCTGAATCTGTCTGACAGCCACATAGCCACAGTTAAACCTCAGTGAAACCATACCAAGATAATGTGAATCAGAAACTACATTTGAGACCAAAATTTAAATACCACAGAGCCATTAGATAGTGTTGTTTGCGCCTAAATGCTATAAAAACCTTAAATATAGCTGCTTACAAATGGGTCACTTTTTCCCCAGAATCTACTAATAGTGTTCATAATTAACACCAAAAACTAAACGTATTGAGAACATCATCACGGAGGAGCTGGTACCTAGCCGCCGGCACAGGGCACTAGGCAGGAACAACCCTAGACAGAACGCCAATCTATAATGGGGCACACACACACACACACACACTATGGACACTTTTAGCATGATCAATTAAAATAATACATGTCTTTGGACGGAAACCAGAGTACCCAGAGTAAACCCATGCCATGCAGACATGGGGAGGACATGCAGATTCCACAGAAAAGACCCAGACCGCTCCACCTGGGATCGAACGCAGGACATTCTCATTGTGAGGCGATAGTGCCACCCATTGAGCCACATGCCACAACCAATCACCCAGTTAAGTAATTTACAATGTTTAGCTATATTAAATAGATAAACAGGTTTGGAGAACTGATTATTTGGAATAGTCTCACAACCATTTAGTTAGTAAGGGTTGTATAATTCTCTCAAACTCTCTGGGTGCCCATTAGCAGGAGAAAGAGAATAAAGTCAATAATACAAGCATGACCTTGCAGTTTTATTAAAGGAGTTTTTATTCAAGATGGCAGTGTGGTAGGACACAGCAGTCACTTTCGATCACTTTTAATCTGTTTCCTCTTTGCACAAGTAACACTGGTGAACATATGAGAGAGGCTGTTACAGACAATAATACTCAGTCACACGCACTACTATACTCTCTTACAGGCACTTTCATAATTTTCTCACACTATAATCCTCTCTCACTTTGCGGTCTTACACTGTGAGAGAGACTGAGTGTGAATGGCATAGGGGTGGTGAAATATGTATCACCTACAATAATATCTTAATTGTTTTTTTAACAATGTGCAAGCTGACATTGTCAAGTATGTCACTCATTTTGGTTCCGATTATCGGTTTCTACCAACGCATTTTATACCTCAAATACACGCCTGCAATTGGTGCAAAAATACATCTGTAAAATGGAGGTGCCTATCTTCCAGGACAGTCGATCTGTTATAAAGGAGGTTACACCTTCAACATGCCAGAACATCTAAGGCACCAGCATGATATTGAGCTTCACCAGTGTATCGTGTTCAACCAATTGCGGTCTCCTAGCTCAAATGCTGCATTAGCCAGCTCAACAGGTAGCACTAGCACCTTGCTATGATATCCAGTACAAAGAAGGCTAAAATTCATGAATCACACGGTTAACAGGGTTTACCAAAAACAAACAAACAAACATATATATATATATATATATATATATATATATATATATATATATATATATATATATATATATATAGGTAAACCTCCAGTGCAAGCATTTTATTTGCTGCTGCTGCCTCTGTGGTCTATTAAGCAGCATTTCACTGTAATGACGGTATCATTTACTTGGAAGTTATTCTTTTAATAAATGCAAAAGAACACACGCAATTAGCATACAAGTTAATCGTTTATTAAAGTATTATTTTAAGCGATCCAGCACACATACACAGCTCTATGCCCAGCACATGCTTCATGATCTGGAGTAGTGTTACTGTAGAGAAATATGGAGGAACTGTATATTTTCGAGCTGTGATAAGGCAGTGTTTAGGAACAACGAGTAGTCCAAGATTTGCAAATATGTGCTTTCCCATAGACATTGTGCATTTAGATATTCAGTACTTGTACATTGGCACCATCTACTGGCAATATTCTAGATGTAGTTTGAATAATGTGACTTGCCCCTGGTTGATGATGTCACCGTTGTGAGCCTGGTTCATATAGTGGAAGCATGGATATCATCTCTCAGATTGATCTTTAAACATCAGCTTTAGCTTTAGATGAGAAGAATGTTTTGCACTGTTTATTTCTCTGTATTGACAAGCATTTGTGACGTTTAAAAATAGGTTTATCAGGTGAATTCATAGAATTGTCAGGTTTATTGTGCCAACTAGGCACCAGTTTTATATTGACACTGACTAGGATTAAGCAGATAAAAATTAATAAATGAACGAATAATCACTCTTGTGCTTACTATGTGTAAAAGTGGTTGTGACGCCACCTTCTTTATAAGTGGGCCCTGGTTTGCTTAACTTTCGGGCATACGCTCCTCGGGTTATACGGGCACTGGAATAAAAGGGAACCGACACTCCAATTGGCTGAACACAAAAATGCTTTAATTATTCTCCTCGCTTGGAACCACAAGGGGTCCGCTCACCTACCTCCTCTCTCCCTCTCTCGCCCAAAGTCACACCTCCAGCCACACCCACAGTCAACATAAAAGTCATCTAAACATGTGTTACATATGCATATCTGATATTCATTCATTGCTAACCTATTTTGATGATGCCTTTAATACATTCAGATGAATGTTTTCATGTAGAGTGCTCATATTTCATATCTTCTTAACCGAGTCGTTTCTGTTCTGTGTCTATATGTACAATGCGACAGAGAACCATGTTAGTTTCTTACAGTTTCACCCTACTCCGAGTGCCTTCAGACCTATACTGGAGTCTCTTGTTCATGTGGTTGTTGAAGAGGAATTTAGCTACATGTGGAGCTCAGTAAGGTGTTTGAGTTGAGGACAGGACAAATTTGGCAAACGCTTATCTAGCACCCAGGTGATCAGCACTGGGGAACCTTAAGGATGCATACTCTCTCCATTGCTCTTTTCAAAATACATAAATTACTGCACCTCCATGGAGCCATCTATCAAATTCATGAAGTTTGCAGATGGCACAACTGTCAGTGGTCTTATCCAAGATGACGATGAACCTGATTACAGGCACATGGGTAAGTTGGTGCTTGGATGTAGTTATTATAACTTGGTGCTGAACATGCTGAAAACTGTAGAAATGAGAAGGGATTTTTGAAGCCCTTTGCCATCTATAACTATCCTGGATAAACTGATTCCTGGATTTAATTTCTCAGGGGCCATTATCACAGTGGACCTGAGAAACATCAGATCCAATGTTGGAATAGTACAGTACGAGTCTGGTACAGCTCTGCTACTAAAAACAAAACTCACAATATTCAGAGCTTCATCTAGTCTGGAGGAAGATTGTCAGATTCTCATGTTATTCAAACTGTACATAATCAGAACCAGGAGACGAGCAGAAAAAAACTCTGGAAGCTCCTCTCACCAGAGTCGAATCATCCTCAACAAGTACACATGGGACGGAGTTATATGGTCTGACTCAACGAATGCTACAGTTCACCAGAGGACATGGATACGAGGTTAAAAGAATGTTCCATAAATCTCAAACAAGGATAACCTTAGGTTAAGTGAGCTTACAGAGCTGCTCCTGAAACTCCATGCAGAAAACAGTGATGGGGATCGGGTTGGTCATACGTACATTGACACACACTGTGTTATCAACGGAAAGGAAAAATTTCTCACAAACAGACCAAGATGAACCATTTTGGCAAGTCAAGAACACACCCAAACAAGATTACTGGAAAACTATTTCTGTTCACAAGATGGAGACTTGTTCTAACAGTTTACACGAATCCAAGAGTGAATCAGGTCCATCAAAGCACTGCCTGGTGCACAACAAACTTCACACTTTACATAAATGCTGAGTTCTGTGGAAGTAATAAGGCATTTTTTTAAAGGTGAATGGATTTTTTTTTAAGTGCTACACATCCTAAGGATACACAGCAAGGAACTGTGACAGTTCCTTTAAATATGTAGAATATGGAAGTGACACTCGTGTTTCAGCACTTCACTTGACACCAGCTCCTTGATCTTTCAAGTCAGAATCTCCAGCTGCAGAGAATGTTGGGGAGGAAGTTGACATCACTGTAGAAGGTGATGTGTGAGCTGTGGAAAGGGCATTTCAGGATGATTATGCATTCCTGTCTCATCAAAGTGGTCATCTATCTTGCTGGCCATTCAGAAAAAGCAGTGTGGTTTTTTGTTGTCATATGATATTATTGTCATATTCAGATCTCCATACTCTCTTAAGACATGCTGGAACATTAGTGACAAAAGCCAGATGGACATCTGATTTTCAGATAAAAGCTAGCACCTTGCTCCCTTTACCAATTCTGACTGAATTCAGTGAGTTTTCACACAATCATTTGAAGATTTCTACACTGGAAGAAGGGGTGGACTGGGACAAATCCTAGTGGGCCGCTGAGAGAACTAAAAATAGAACCTGATATAATTTCTCTAATATTGAAGTGTGCATTGGTCCACAGAATTACCTCGCCACTAGCCAGTCACAGAAATGCTGCCTCCCTCTGGATAAACCATAATGTCAACAACCGGGAAAACATTAGTTTAGTAATGAGTGCAAAATAGCAAAAGCATCAAAAAGAGCAAATGAAAAGGCATACAATTTAAAACAGAAGACACTTCAACAAGATGCAGAAAAATGCAGGAAACAGCACAACAACAGAGTGAGAAACAGAATGGCCAACGTACAGAAAAGGTATGGTCAGAGTTCAGAATATTTTAATCACTATCATAGACTATATGATAGTATATGCAGTCTTGAGGTCACAGCTCTAATCGGTTCTTTAGTCTGCCACTAGAAAAGAGCCCTGTCTCAAATGACAGCTATTCTCTACTTAGAAAAAAACAAATATTTCAATTAACAACCATTGGATGTTAAATAATGAGTTATCAAAACTATCCCTGAATATAAATGGGTGAATATAAATTAATAAATAGATGAAGGTTCTGCCATTTCATATCCAACATAGTGCACTACATAGGGCAGGGGAAGTAATTTGAGATGGTGCCATTAGTCTCTGTTCCTCAGTTGAAATAAACTCTTGGCAACTGTTTGTAATATAGAATTGAAAACATAAGCATTAAATTTAGGAGACTCAACTTTAGGTGTAATTCTGTGAATAAAACAGTGCTTATTGTTGTTCAGAAATATACATCGATAGTAAGTGACAGCAGGCTTAGCCTGTTTGTCTTAGACAAATGTGAAGGCTCAGGATTACTTCTAGCAGTGTCTAGATATTTACTTCGACAAGACAGGGAAAATGTCCAACAGAACAATTCAAGAAAATACATGTTTAATTAATATTGTAGAATTTTTATTTGTGTGCAATTGATGGATATAACTTTACTGATCCCAAGGGAATGTGTAGAAAAGATCTTAATATGGTGTCTAGTTATTCTTAAAACTTCAGTGGTAACATAGATGTAAACTATCAACAGAAAAAACATCTTTACACTTGTTAGCATCTAACATATTTTGGTATCTTACTCAGGTTTGGTCAAATAACATATCATTAAAATATAATTTAGTAATTTGTTAATTGTGTTCTGCTCATTGTTGAATGAGTTGTTGCCTATGGTGGAGTTTCTGGCAGGGGAGTTGCTGGCAGGGGGGTGGCTGGGTGTTTTGTGATTATTTTTTTGTTGTTGTTGTTTTGTTTTGTTTTGTGATTGTAGTGGGTTGGTCTAGAAAAACAGTCCATGGCTGAATTTAGTTCCCAGTTCAGTCCTGACTGGAAGCCCCACTTGAAACACTTGGCTAACCTCCCTATTATGCTTTCTGCTGAGCAGAGATGTAAACAGAGACCACATTTGTAGACAGATGAATGGACCATATGATGAACCAGTTACAGATCTGTTACTCTACATACTTTGTTAGTACCCTTTACTTCGTTGTCTAATGGTCAACACATGATTTTAAATGTCTCTGACTTCACATCTGCAAGGTGGAGCAATATGGTAGATGTCTAATAGAGTGCACAGTGAGTGAACACAGTGTTTAACAAATTCCAGCTGCACTGCTGTCTGATCCAGTCATACCAGAAAAACACACAATACATTTTTCACCTCAGACTACTCTTCAAATGTCTCACAGAAGACCTTCAAGGGAAGATGTTTGATGATTTTTTTTGTCAGTAAACACCCAAAGTTTTCAGCCTGGGAAAGACATAGTAAAATGCCTCTAGCCATTTTCTGGTACAATTTGTGAGTGGAAAATGGTAGCGTATGTCAGTTTTTCGAACACACCAACATTGGCTTAATGTGCGATTAGAAAGATTCAATACTGCACTGATTGTCAGATGATGCAAATGCCCCTAGGCAACACAGGGTGGGAAAACAATATTGAGAAGCATTAACTTACAGTTTATTGTGTTGTGCTTTTAAAGTATATGAAGAAACCAAGTAGAAAAAACTTCTTTAGCACAGTGTTATTGAAATTTAGCTTGAAGGTTGCAGACAGTAGTTCATAAATCTAGCGTTGGAGATCTATTTTTGCTGCACACAAGGGTTTGAGAGTTGTGTATTGAGAAGAATGGGAAAAAGAACAAAACTATTGCAACAATTATCTCTGTATTACCAGGTAACCCTCTAAAAAAGGTTGGCTACCCCATAAAATGAAGACGTGGAAGGGAGTTGTGGAAATGGGATATAATTTCAAAGGTGGGAAATGAAGAACTGATTGTAAAGTATTTGCTCTTTCAGTACAGTAATGCTTAGTAGTTCATCTCTAAAGATCCCAGGACAGAATATGCACTAAATCCTATATACAGTGGTGTTTGAAAGTTTGTGAACCCTTTGCAATTTTCTATATTTCTGCATAAACATGACCTAAAATATCATCAGATTTTCACACAAGTCCTAAAAGTAGATCAAGAGAACCTAATTAAACAAATGAGACAAAAATATTACACTTGGTCATTTATTTATTGAGGAAAATGATCCTATATTATATTAAGTATTTGGGTATATGTATGTGTGAAAATCAGAACTTAAACATAAATGCAGTATCTAAAGCAATAAAAAGTATGGCATATTTATCTTCATTACAATACAGTAATTTCACACATCACTAAATAGATTTCAGTTGTGTGCACACTTGGCAGGTTTGGTTTCATTTAAAAAAGCCCTGGTGTGGTTTCTCCATTAGTGCAGTTCATTTGAACAAGTGTGAACTCTGCCATCCGAACCTTGGTGTACACCAAACAAGCAAACAGAGACCCCCTGAATAGGTGGGTCTCAGTTCGCTTCCTGACAAAAATGATTGATGAATGAGTGCGACACAGACCAAAGATAACTAAATGAACCCCACATGGGGTGATGTTACAAGAAGCTTTAGAAAACATGTAATTTAACATAATGTGTATAACTTGATATAACAGGTGTCCTAAATGCCATCTCTGTGCAGCACGCATTCTTTTATTCTTTTGTGTCCAAGACAGAGAGTCTTCTTGTGAGTCATAAACTGGTAAAAAAATATACCAGCACAACTAAAATGTGGCATTTCAGTTGCAATTAAAGCTTTTCAATCAGTATGTGGCCTTATTCATGAGTTCTATTTACATATTTTGATTTGATGTTTGGAATGCCACTATGAATGGTACATGTTTGATACAGAATAGCACAAAACACAAAAATAACATACAAAATTGAAAAAAAATGCCAGGACAACATTTATGTCACCCTTTGTTCAGTTTTAAGCAAAGGATGTAATCAGACTACATGTGATTAAGTATGAATTAGACTCATCTGTCCACACCTTGTCAGTGATCACATGACTTTAATTGTGGCTTTGATACTTAAAAAGCCAGTTTTAGTCCTGGTTCACCATGGAAAAGGCAGTAGAGTTGTCTGAGCAGACCAGAAATATTATTACCACCAAGTACAATCTGGGGTACGAAATGCCAATGACTTTGGCCTCCTGGCTTCAACATTTTGTAATGTTATCAATATTTTTGCTACTCAGAAACAGTCAAGAATCTTCCAGGATGTGATGGAAAGAAAAAAACTAAGAGAGAACCTTTTGAAAGCTGGTTTAAAATGTGGCAAAATATAAAACCACATCAACCCATCTCACACACTATCAAGCTTATTTTGCATGCCATCCTACTCTCTGACACAATATCAATATTTTCTCACACACTTTCATACTCTCTCACACATAATCAAATCTCTGTCATGCACATCTTTAGTCTGCTCACCTTTGATAGTGAGTGAGAGATCTACAGTGGTGCTTGAAGGTTTGTGAACCCTTTTGAATTGTCTATATTTATGAATAAATATGACCTAAAACATCAGCAGATTTTCACACATGTCCTAAAAGTAGATAAAGAGAACCCAGTTAAACAAATGACACAAAAATATTATACGTGGTCATTTATTTATTGAGGAAAATGACCCATTATTACATATTTGTGAGTGACAAAAGTATGTGCACCTCTAGGATTAGCAGTTAATTTGAAGGTGAAATTAGAGTCAGGTGTTTTCAATCAATGGGCAATCAGGTGTGAGTGGGCACCCAGTTTTAGTTAAAGAACAGGGATCTATCAAAGTCTGCTCTTCACAAACACACATTTGTGGAAGTGTGTCATGGCACGAACAAAGGAGATTTCTGAGGACCTCAGAAAAAGAGTTGTTGATTGTCATCAGGCTGGAAAAGGTTACAAAACCATATTTAAAGAGTTTGGACTCCACCAATCCACATTCACACAGATTATGTACAAATGGAAGAAATTCAACACTATTGTTACCCTCCCCAGGAGTGGTCGACCATCAAAGATCACTCCAAGAGCAAGGTGTGTAAAAGTTGGTGAGGTCACAAAGGACCCCAGGGTAACTTCTAAGCAACTGAAGGCCTGTCTCACATTGGCTAATGTGAATGTTCATGAGTCTACCATCAGAAGAACACTGAACAGCAATGCTGTGCATGGCAGGGTTGCAAGGAGAAAGCCACTGCTCTCCAAAAAGAACATTGCTGCTCATCTGCAGTTTGCTAAAGATCACGTGGACAAGCCAAAAGGCTATTGGAAGAATGTTTCGTGGACAGATGAGACCAAAATAGAACTTTTTGGTTTAAAAGAAAACCATTATGTTTGGATAAAGGAAAACATTGCATTCCAGCATAAGAACCTTATCCCCTCTGTGAAACATGGTGGTGGTAGTATCATGGTTTGGGCCTGTTTTGCTGCATCTGGACCAGGACGGCTTGCCATCATTGATGGAACAATGAATTCTGAATTATATCAGAGAATTCTAAAGGAAAATGTCAGGACATCTGTCCATGAACTGAATCTCAAGAGAAGGTGGGTCAAGCAAGACAACGACCCTAAGCACACAAGTCGTCCTACCAAAGAATGGTTAAAGAAGAATAAAGTTAATGCGGAATGGCCAAGTCAAAGTCCTGACCTTAATCCAATCGAAATATTGTTTAAGGACCTGAAGCGAGCAGTTAATCTGAGGAAACCCACCAACATCCCAGAGTTGAAGCTGTTCTGTATGGAGGAATGGGCTAAAATTCTTCCAAGGTGTGCAGGACTGATCAACAGTTACAGGAAACGTTTAGTTGCAGTTATTGCTGCACAGAGTGGTCACACCAGATACTGAAAGCAAAGGTTCGCATACTTTTGCCACTCACTAATATGTAATATTGGCTCATTTTCATGTATTGGCTCATTTTCAAGTATAATATTTTCGTCTCATTTGATTAACTGGGTTCCCTTTATCTACTTTTAGGACTTTTGTGAAAATCTGATGATGCTTTAGGTCATATTTATGCAGAAATATAGAAAATTCTAAAGGGTTCACAAACTTTCAAGCACTACTGTACCCGTGTTTAAGAGGGACTTTGAGTGTGCATATGAGAGATTTTGAGCATGGAGTAACAGACTATGATAGAGTACGAGAGAGATGTGCATGTGCGTGAGACAGATTTTGAGACAGTGTGTTAGTGAGACTTTGAGTGTGTGTTAGAAAGAGTTTGATGTTTGCAGTTTCTTGTTGGCATAGACTCTCTGAAGGCCATTTTCCCACATACCAAATGGATCTAAATTCTGGTTTAAATTCACTTGAGTTACACAATATGGCAAACATTTTTGCTTTAATGTTACTTACCTCTTACATAGGTGTTGCTTAAATTATTTTATTAGCCGTTAGCGGTTAGGCTAACTTGGTTCTTCTAACACGGGCTTAAGTTTATTGATGTCTTTCTGTGTGCATT
The DNA here is from genome assembly GCA_025084515.1 of Ancistrus triradiatus. Lineage (NCBI taxonomy): Eukaryota > Metazoa > Chordata > Actinopteri > Siluriformes > Loricariidae > Ancistrus > Ancistrus triradiatus. The sequence continues at coordinate 249,391 of JAJAGP010000585.1, read as the reverse complement.
TTTCATTTAATAAATATACATTGTAGAAACACTTATAATGCATCGTTTTTTTATCTCAAAAAAATCAACTGAACGTGTGAGTGTCGCACCCGAGGGCTCCTCCACACCATGTCAAACACCACCAGCGTTAGCTGACTATGCTCTTTCCCCCGCGCAAGCCGTCGCGGCTCATGGTTTAAACAATTCCTCGCCATCACAGCCAGTATTAAATGCTTTTCCGAAGCGAACTTTTGGCCACACAGCACGGACTTTTAATCCGAGCTGGTATCGATCCAGGCCATGGCTTGAGTATTCTGTAAGAACTGATGCATGCTTTTGCTTTCCGTGTCGTATATTTGAGGGTAAAAATGATAGAGATTTAGCATTCACAAAGCATGGTTATACAAACTGGAAAGCGGCACTTGACAATGATAAAGGCTTTCAGAAGCACGCATCCAGTCAGAGTCATGTACGAGCTATGGCTTTGTGGGCAGAAAAGAAACAGAGAGAGTCAAGCGGTGACACTATCACTGGTCTATTGGGGCTAACCTAGACAGAAAAACCGCTACTATGTTCGAAGCATAACGGATGTGGTTCGGTTTTTGGCTGTAAATGAATTGCCTTTTCGTGGTACCCAGGAGTCAACTCAGGAGTCGAGTCAAAATGACGACATATCAGCTGGTCTTTTCATCAAGCTTTTTGAATATACTTTAACCAAAGACCCTAAATTGGCAGATATAGCAAAACATATTCCTCAGAATGCAAAATATACATCGAAAGATATGCAAAATGAGATCATTGACACGCTAGCAAAGATGGTTTTGATTGAGATTAAACACAAATATGACAATGCAGACACAGCAGGATTTTGTATAAAGAGTGATGGAACCCGAGACAGGTGTAATGTAGAGAACCTTTCCGTAATGATCAGGTTCATCTGTAATTCTGTTCCAGAAGAGCATCTTATTGGATTACTTGACTTAGATCAGCTAGATGCTGAATACATAACTGATCAAATACTAAAGCATCTCTCTGATGGAGGTTACTGTTCTGATCACATCATAAGTCAGTGCTATGATGGAGCAGCTGTAATGAGTGGGTTGAAAGGTGGAGTGCAGACACTGCTTTAAAGAAAACTTGGTAGAGAAATTCCCTACATTCACTGTTATATCACCAGCTACATCTCACAGTGGTCCATGCAATGCAAGCAGATTCGCGTGCTAAATCCTTTTTTGCACTTTCTAGCACACTTCATTCATTTTTCCAGCGACATTATGTGGTTCGGCGTTATGATACCCCCGATCAAAAAGCTTCTAGAGATCCGGTGGACCAGTCATTTTGATGTGACAAATTTCTTAGTGCAAAATGAAGATGTCTTAGTGCAGATGAGAAAACATAATTTCTTTGAAATTGGAAAGTTCCTTTTAAAAGTTCTTGCCATTTTGAAGCCGGCCAATTCAATCTTGCAAGTCAATTCTGTAGACCTGTGTAAGGCTGGGGAGGTCATCTGTGCATCTCTGAGTGCTTTAAAAGATCTACGTACTGATGAATCCCTGAATGATCTGGCTATGTCAGAGAGTCCACCTTCAAAGCGGAAAAGGACTATGAACACACTGACAGCGTGGTGCTTTCCAGTGTAGGGCACAGACCTGGTGACTCATGTCATACACCAAATCAATCTTTGAGGAGGTCGCTTCTGGAAATTTTAGACAGAGCCATTGCTGAAATGGAGAACAGATTTTGTAAAAGAAATCTGGATTTGATGACAGCTGTTAATGGTCTCCTTCTCACGATAGCTCTTTTCTTGATCTGGCCATATTAGAGCCCCTACAGCAACTTATAGGTACTGACACAAACATCCTGAGAAATGAAATAAATGTGGCAAAGCCTATGTTGCAGAATAAATTCTTGACAAGATCAGCAAACCTTTCAACAGTGTGCAACCATCTTCAGGCCTATAAAGAAGCGTTTCCTGTCCTGCATTCTCTTTATGTGACCGCACTGGTGATAGGTGTATCCTCAGCATCATGTGAAAGCTCTTTCTCTACACTGTCAAGAGTTCTTACTCCCTTTCGTCGCACAATGCTGCATGACAGAAAAAGAAATTTAGTGATTCTGGGCCATGAAAAGTCAATAACCAATAGGCTTGATATGGAGGAGTTTGTCAGATTATTTGCTAAAAGAAACAGAAGACTGCTTCTGTAAAGTCTTTGTTCTGAGTTCATTTTAGAATACAGGCTCAGCTAAAGGTTTTAGATAATTGTGTCCACAGTGTGCATATAGAGATTTCATTTTTTGTATATAGTTTGTTTGGTTACGTTATTTTTAACTTGGCATTATTTTTACATGACCTTCTCGTTGCAAGGCAGGAGTGTTACTGCCACAATATATAGGTGTATAGTTGTGTTCAATGAAAATATGATTACTGTTGTTCATTTGCACTTATAGTCTTTACATAATTTGTTATACTGTGCATAAATACTGCATTGTACCAGTACGTTTCATAACATCAATAAAAACTTCAATACTTCACCAGATTTTTTACCATTAAAGTGCAGTAGATAGGAAAATTTTCCTTATTTTATGTACTTTCATATTTTTTTCTTTTTCAAAATAGAAATTTGACGAATATCCCCCCCCCCTTTTTTTTTTTTTACAGAATTAGTATTCTTTTGTTTTCTTTATATTTTAATTTCCCAATAATATAAATATTCTCACTCATTCCTATTTCCACATTTGAATATTCTCAGTTTGTGTGTAGGTACATTTGTCAGCTTTGACTTAAATTTGTATTAAAGCCTTTCAAGAAATAGAGTTGTTCCATTAGTAATGGCAATTTAATTTAGGGGGCGTATTAAAATGAAATACAATTAGATCCTCTTTTTTCTCCATTTACATAATCAACATGTATTTTTTAATCATTGGGTTTTAAGTTTAAGTTCGAAAACATGCATTTTTATTTCTTTACCTCATACATCACTTTAAGCCAGTATCAATAGCTTGGCTGTCATCATTCATGCACAAATCAAGCCTTGAATATATTTCTGGCTTCAAAAACATGACCATCAACATGCCCCCTCATTAGGTTTTACTGCCCCCCCAAGCAAAGCAGTCCAGAACCAGAGCTGTGCTGCACGGTTCCGCAGTGCTGCCGCAAGCCTAGTCAACAGCATCAAACTCTGCTGGTAACTGTGTCTGGAATCAAGACACACGCACATGCTTTTGCTGAGATTCAGAAACATGGATGATTTTCCATATGGACAAGCTTGATTTCCACTAAGGGAATTTGTAGCAACAGTTTTTGTTTTGAATTTGAATTTCGAGCATACCTGTGGGGCTGCCGATTCACATTGTGCACAGACCACCAGGCTCTGAATACTCTGGTTTGAATATGGCGTGGTCTGTCGGCCTGGATTACAAAATGCAACTTCTGACTGTTTATCATGTGTGCCTTTACCAGGTTCCCCTTAGCCAACTCAAGAAATGAGTGATGGAAATGACAGATAGTTTTGTTTGACAGAAGCCAAAAATGCATTGATAGACAGTATTATGGACAACAGAGATTCAACGAGTGAATGTGAAATAGTTTATATATTTATGTTAGAGAGAATATACAAGTAGTGGGGGGAAGGGCAAACAAAGAAGTACTACTGACAATAGGACGGGCACATACACTTCCAAACACCATTTACAGATTGTTTCAAATAAATAGCAGGTACTTATTTGTCCATACACACAAACATGGTTAACTTGCATAAAAAGTCTCAACTGAGACTGAGTTACATATCAACTGAGTTAGAACAGTCTCTAGTCCAAACGTGAGCTAACAAGCAAGCACACGACCGGTAAGGTAGAGAGAATCAGAGTGAATTACAGACTTCTGCTCTGTATCTACTGCCTCTTCTCATGGATCCAGAATGTTTATTGGCTGATGAGGTGACCAGATGTTTACAGCCACAACATCCAGAGTTAAAAGGCAGATTGTCATTTCCTACTATATCCTAAATTTTTAAGACCTTCGGCCATTAAAGTGAATGGACGTAGGTCAGATGGACGTTTAACGTTGCATACCTGTACATTTCTCTAATGACTCTGATGCACACACTTGACCTGAAACTAGCAATCCATCTAAAACACCCTGAATAACCAATGGGTTTGTATGTATTTTGTGTATTTATTTGTTTATTCCATCTGAATAATGTACTGGTTTGGTTACAGACCTACTGCAGAGGACAGCATTTGCCATACTGTGTAACTCAGGTGAATTTAAAGCATTGTTCAGAATACAGATCCCTTTGGCATGTAGCTGCTGCTTCTCCTAGCATATGACTGTGTGGACTGTGAGAGGAGCCCAGTGACTGAAGAAAAATGGCATCAGAAACTGTGAACATCAAACACTCTTTCACACAGTCTGTCTCACGCACACTCAATGTCTTTCTCACACACTACCAAGGACTCTCTCATGCACTATCAAATGTTAGGAGATGTTTGATTTTGTGTGTGTGTGTGTGTGTGAGAGAGAGAGAGAGAGAGAGAGAGAGAGAGAGAGGTTTGACAGTTTGTGTGAGAGATAAAGTTAGAATTTTGTCGGTAATGGCCTCTCATACATTCTGTGGTTGTCATGCCAACACAACTGTGCCACTATTCAACTTTCGTTCCCACTTCATATTTGGCTTGGATGGCATCTAGCCTGCCGCAGTCATATTAGCTTCAGACAGTAGTGCTTTGGCATCCTGGGAATTTGCATCAGAAATCTGTTGCCCCACTTTGAAGAGACAGGTAGAAGGTTATCCCTTGACCCCTCTTCAGTGTCTCACACTCTCATGCTCTGTTCAAATATCCTCTAGACAACCCTCTCACTGTCATCGTTGAACACCCAGGTACTAAATGCAATTTCATCTCTCCAGCTATGAAAGTTTAATACTGAAGGACCTTTTTGTCCTCCCTACAAGTGCATTCTAATGGACTATGTGGAATAGAGTCTGGCTATAACTGAACATTTCTCTCATCCTTCACTCATTTTTAAAGAGCACTGTGTCAAACCGAAGAGTTGGGCTGACAATTTTTTCTACTTTCCACTCACCATCTTTTTTCAAAAATTCGAGACTTTTCTGCCAGCATATGCATGTTTTTATTCTTGTACATCATTTTCTACGTCCTCTCAAATAAGTGGCCTGTGCATTGGCCTTTTAAAGGTTATCCTGTCCCAATTCCCAAGTCATGGACAGCATATTAATAAATATTACAGAGTTTGTTTAGTGGGTTGCATTGCAGTGGCATCATTAGAGCCCACTTACTGGAGCACATGCCCCAGTAAAATTGTGCCCTGTCCTACTAAAATTAGAGCAGTAAAAAGTCAATAAGAAAGCCATTGAGCTGTTTTATCCTGTTTTATCCTGGAATGTCTGACAGAACTACAGGAGACAACACACAAATTCGTTACAGCCACTACTACCATTGCCACCAGTCCTTCATAATACGGGATTGTCCCGTGTTAAAAAATAAATGTGGCATCCCTTATTGAATTAATATGTAATGTAATTATTCCCATATTTTTGGAATCACAGTGGTGACAATAACACAATAGTGAATACAATCAAACCAGTTTCACAAGGCACATGCAGAGAAGCTCAAAATCAGTAGAATAGGGTCATCATTGCCTTAGCACGGTGTTTAAAAATGTCCTCTGACACAAGTATTGACTGGATAACCTTGTCAGAGCAGCTAAAGATGACATAGAGTGGAATCAGTTCGTTTTAACCGAGATTTCCCATTTGGCAGATATGGTATGTAGTTGTTGTTTGAGTAATGTTTTGTGTTGTATGATTGTTCCCATGAAATAATGAGCAAACGTAAATTTTTTAAATAAAGTCAGCCACAAATCGGACATGGTAATGATAGCCCATAGCTAGATTTTTTTTATTGAGCCACTTATAATCATATAACCTACCAAAAATACTTATTACACCACTAAAGCAAAGGCATTCATTAAATTAACAAGGATATTGTCAGTGTCCTACCCTCTAACTGTCACGGGTTCCCCCTGTCCTGCACATTTTCGTGCCCCTCTTTGCCTCAGGGGGGCAGTCTGTACCGCGTCGTTCCAGAAGAAGAAGTTAGGGCCCTCGGACTAGTGAACACTGATGAACAGACTGTATTTAAGCAGGGCCCTAGCTCCCGAACGGCATGGGATTTACTTATGTTTGGGACTAAGCTCCCTTCTGGCTGTCGTGGCGGAACTCTTGTTTTTTGGATATGTTTGGAGTTATCCTCTTGACTGTTTGCGGCGTACATAGTTATATTCACTCTATGTTACTGGATTACGCTCTAGATTCTGGTAAGCCCGCTTTTGTTAGGAGTTTTGTGGTAGCCGGTGTTCTATATTTGTGCAATTGTGTGTTCTGGTATTAGTATTTGCTTTATTTGTGTATTTCTCGTATGTTTCGCTTACGTTGTGTTCGGGCTTGTTTTCATTTGTCATAGTGCTTCATTTCGTTTGTATCAAGTTTGTGTTTAAAATCTAGTAAAGATTATGGTTATTTTGATAGAACCTGCACACGTCTCCTCGCCTGTTAGACCATGTCGTCGTGACAGAAATCCCCGCCAAACAAAGGAGACGACAGGTTTTAATGTTAATTCGGCTGGGATTTTATGGACTGAGCTGCTGGAAAAATTTGATGGTAACCCCCGTCAATGCGGCGAGTTTTTGCAGCAATGCTCAGCCTACTTACGCCAGTTCCCCCATCATACCGAACTTGAACGCCTAGTTGTCTATAATTGGCGCCTCACAGGCGAATCGCGTCACTGGGCAGACGTTAACTGGGCTGAGCTTTCGTTGGGAACCAGTGACCAGTCGTTGAAAAGCTGTGGGAGAGGTTTGGTATCCCAGCTGAAAGTGAGAAAGTAGCGTTCCGTCGTAATGTTTCTGTCCACGCTAGCCCAGTGGTGGAGCCGATAGCATCATGTAGTTCTGTTTTTGAACACGCTAGCTCAGTGGTGAAGCCGATAGCATCTTGTAGTTCCGTTTTTGAACACGCTAGCTCAGTAGTGGAGCCAATAGTGTCTTGTAGTTCCGTTTTTGAACACGCCAGCTTAGTAGTGGAGCCAATAGCATCTTGTCGTTCAGATTTTGAACACACTAGCTCAGTAGTGGAGCCGATAGCATCTCGTCGTGGTTTTTCTGAACTCGCTAGCTCAGTATTAGAGTCGATAGCTGTGGAATTTGGTGTTTCTGACCTCGCTAGCTCCATAGTAGAGCCGATGGCGGTGGATATTTGTGTTTCTGACCTCACTAGCTCCGTAGTAGAGCCAATAGCGGTGGATGGTGGTGTTTCTGACTTCGCTAGCTTTGTGATTGAGCCGATGGTGTCTCATCTCGTGGTATTTCTGAACTCACTAGCTCAGATATTGAACTGATGGCATTTCGTTGTGGTGTTTCTGAACTCGTTAGCTCAGTTGTTGAGCCGATAGAGTCCTGTTATGGTGATTCTGAACACACTAGCTCAATAAATGAGCTGAAAGCATCTTGTTGTGGTGTTTCTGAACACGCTAGCTTAGTTATTAAGCCGAGAGCTTCTCATTATCCCGTTTCCAAACATGTCATCTCAGAAATTGAGCAGGGAGTGTTTTTAAGTTCTGTTGCCAAATCCATTAGCATCGTGTCTGCTCATGTGAGTCCCACACCACGGACATTCGCGTCACAGACTTTCAAGCCGACTCTCGTGCCACAGACATTCGCGCCACAGACATTCAAGCCACGGACATTAGCTCCAATTCCCGCGCCACGGACATTCACGCCACGGACATTAGCACCGAATCCAGCGGCAAGGAGGGCAGTTCCTGTTCCTCCACTGAGGATGTCTGTACCTGTGCCAGGATTGTCTGTTCCAGGACCTGTGCCAGCACTGGGGGTGATTGATCCAGTAGCCGTGCCGAGGGTGAGTGTTCCAGTTTCTGTACCGAGGTCCATTCCGGTTGCCATGCCAAGGGGATCCGTTCCAGATTCAGTGCCGAGGGGAAATGTTCCAGTGCCAGCTCCGAGGTATGCTCTACTTCCAGTTCCAGCGCCAAGTTTGGCTGTCCTGGTCCAGAAGCATGCACCGAGGGCATCCGTGCTGGAGACTGAGGCCTTGCCAGATGCCGTGGGTTTGAGAGAGGCCTTGCCAGAGGCCATGAGTTCCAGAGAAGCCTTGCCAGAGGCCGTTGCCAGATGCCGTGGGTTCGAGAGAGGCCTTGCCAGAGGCCGTGAGTTCCAGAGAAGCCTTGCCAGAGGCCGTTGCCAGATGCTGTGGGTTCGAGAGAGGCCTTGCCAGAGGCCGTGAGTTCCAGAGAAGCCTTGCCAGAGGCCGTTGCCCCCATGCTGTGGGTTCAGAGAGGCCTTGCCAGAGGCTGTGAGTTCCAGAGAAGCCTTGCCAGAGGCCGTTGCCAGATGCTGTGGGTTCGAGAGAGGCCTTGCCAGAGGTCGTGTGTTCGAGAGAAGCCTGCCAGAGGCCGTTGCCAGATGCCGTGGGTTCGAGAGAGCCTTGCCAGAGGCCGTGAGTTCCAGAGAAGCCTTGCCAGAGGCCGTTGCCAGATGCTGTGGGTTCGAGAGAGGCCCTTGCCAGAGGTCGTGTGTTCGAGGGAGGCCTTGCCAGAGGCCGTGTGTTCGAGGGAGCCTTGCCAGAGGCCCTGTGTTCGAGGGAGGCCTTGCCAGAGGTCGTGTGTCAAGGGAGGCCTTGCCAGAGGTCGTGTGTTCGAGGGAGGCCTCGCCAGAGGTCGTGTGTTCGAGGGAGGCCTCGCCAGAGGTCGTGTGTGCGAGGGAGGCCTTGCCAGAGGTCGTGTGTTCGAGGGAGGCCTTGCCAGAGGTCGTGTGTTCGAGGGAGGCCTTGCCAGAGGTCGTGTGTTCGAGGGAGGCCTTGCCAGAGGTCGTGTGTTCGAGGGAGGCCTTGCCAGAGGCCGTGTGTAAAGCTAGCTCCCGAGCCCCTAGCTCCCGAAAGGTGCGGGGATTTACTTATGTTTGGGACTAAGCTCCCTTTTGACTGTCGTTTTTAGATACGTTTGGAGTTATCCTTTTGACTGTTTGTGGCATACATAGTCATATTCGCTCTGTGTTACTGGATTACGCTCTAGATCCTGGAAACCTCTTTCTTTTATTAGGCGTTTTGTGGTAGCCGGTGTTCTATATTTGTGCAATTATGTGTTCTGGTATTAGTATTTGGTTTATTTGTGTATTTCTCATATGTTTCGCTTACGTTTTGTTCGGGATTGTTTTCATTTGTCATAGTGCTTCGTTTCATTTGTAGCAAGTTTGTGTTTAAAATCTAGTAAAGATTATGGTTATTTTGATAGAACCTGCACACTTCTTCTCCTTGCCTGTTAGGCCATGCCGTCGTGACACTACCCAATGCTAGGGGGTGGTGCATTTCTGTGTACATCCCCAGGATCCTGACAGCAACCACGATCGCGCATGCACGTCGGTAAGCTGCGTGATTGCGGAAATAGGCAACACCTGCCACCTCAGATATTTAAGAGTGTCTCTGAGCTTGGCAGGTGTAGCACCATATGACCGATTTTGCTGCTTTATTGCTACAGCATTTTCACTTGGGTGATATTTCTCGAGGTTCTGGCTCGCTAGGCCTAGCAGTAGATCGGTCTTGCCAAGGAGATCGGCCAGGTAGGGTTCAAAACCCAAGGTAAGTTAGTGATAAGACGCTAGAGTATTGTCTTGGAATTCCCCCTCTGCGTATTCCCCCGCTGCGTATTCCCTTTACTGTGCATTTCTTCCATTTTCATTTTCCTCCTTGCTCTCTGACGCTGAGCGCTCTTCTGCGCTTGCACGTCCCGGCGAGTAATGCTCCCCCCCAAAGGGTTTGTTTGCACTGGGTGACGTCATCCCCCCCCTTTTCTCTCTGCCTTAAGTGTGAACCTGTGTGTGGGCTTGTGTTTATCTACCTCACACATAGCAGCCCATTCCTTTCCTTTGGTGTTTCCTGTTTGTTTCTTCAGTGGCTAAGTGGAACGCTGGGTTAAAGCAACGTCAACCCACACATCCGGCCAGAGTTCTATCCTCAGCTGCTGAAACTGTTTACTTTATTGTTTTATTTTCTTACTTTTTGTGTATTTCGTTTCTTTTATATATTTACATTGTGGTTAACCTTTTCCATCTGGAGCTCACTGCACTTGGGTCCTAAAATAAACCTTATATTTTGTTTTCGTGGTTTGCCGATTTTTAGTATGGTGAACCGTAACAGAATGGTCAGACCAATGCAAGGACCCAGCGTTAGCTCCTGGACCTCCCATTCAGAGGTCTCCAACCACTGCAGACAGTGGCATTTTGTGGGGTCCCAACCGGCTCTTCTGCTTCCGGCCATTAGTTTTGGACTGGTTGTGGACCCAGACTGGGACCCCGATCTCGCAGAGTGGCCTAGTCGCCATAGTAGGCATTGGCGTTCCCGCCAGTCCGGGTCAGGGTTGCTGGTCCCATCAATCCACCCGGGACCAGACTCAGACCCAGCTAAAGCTTCCATCCCACCCAGCACGAAGGATCCCCAACCCCCTGCCCAGCCACCCACGCCACCTGGCATTCTAGAGGTCAAGCAGGGGTCCAGGTGGGTAGCCGAGTATGTGGGTGAGTTCCATCTGCTGGCTTTGGAGACTAGTTTTTGTGACCAGGCGCTGATGGCCATTTTTGAACAGAGCCTTAGCGAGGAGGTTAGGGACGAGCTGTTACTTCTTGCTGAACAGAATTACAGCACATGCCATGCAGATTCCTTACTGGCACAATATTTCCCATAATGCCCCAGCATCTTTCATGAAGCTTGAGCAGCAAGCCAGTTTTTGTTTTTTCACTTGGATTAATGGACCCCCACAAATATTTAAAAGAAAGACAGCCATGCTGCAGCTAAAGTAATGATAGCTCATAACTATATGTTTTGGCTAGCCGCTTATAACTGTATAACCTACCAGAAGTACATATTAGACCACTAAAGTAGTGGCTTTCAATAAGCTAAGTTTAACGTAGTTGCTAGACTACATTAGCATCATCTCATCCATGGCAGAGTAACACCCAATTTAGTGTTAAATCTCTTAAACTTAGTATTTACAGATGTGCCCCACTAAATTCTGTGTATGCGCCCCAGTACGACAAGTAGTCTAGAAACACCACTGTGGAACAGGAGTTATAAGAGGAAGAGAATATTAAGAAAGAGAATGAGAGAGAATACAACAGGGTTGAAATGGGAAAGGAGCATTAGAATAGACAGATAATTAGACAATATAACAAAGAGGACTAGGGGTTGGAGCATCAGAACAAACAGAAAGACAGAATACAACATGGAAAAAAGCATCAGGTGGATGCAGTTTTGGCAAATAATGGTGCAAAGCAGAATATATTTAGATTGGGTTAGGAATTAATAGTCATATATAAGACAAAATAAAATAGTTAAGATAAAATAAAATAAAAGATAAAATAGTTCTAGTGTTAATCCACTTAACCTCCTCCTGAGATAGAACAATATAGAAACAAACAATATTCTATAATAATGGATGTTACTTTCAACCTGTTACATGGTATAATACCAAAAATAGTTGTGTATGGGGACTGAGTTATTCAGTGTCCAATATACTTATTAATACTCGCTAATAATAATACTCATCGACAAATCAAGCATTGTACATTTTCTGTGTTACTGTAAGTGGAATCATGTAATTCATGTTTCTCATTATAAACAAGCATACTGGTTTATACAGAAGTAACATTTTTAATACATTTTGATTATTTAAAAACTATAGCTGCAAAATTATCTTCCATTGAAACATTTTACACAAATTTTCCCAAATTTCTAGACAAATTAGCCCTAAAACATTCAAAAGACAAATCCACAAAATGGGAAAAGTGCCACTGGCCCCTTCTTGGTTTGAGTGCTAATTATGCAGAATGAGATCATTCAATCACAGAAATCTGTTTTGCCTATATTTGGCTTATATTCACTAATATGGCCTGTTGACTTCAATGTATGCCTTTCTTTTTTTAAACATAGCAACATTCAATAAATTAATTTTCAAAGGTCTAGATAGCTGGACATACAACTTTTGCTCAAATTTTAAGAATGTCCAAATGAATCTCCATTGCTTACATCATCATTACCCCTCATTATAAAAATGTATAGAAAGACAGAATTTCAGTTATATATGCAGGATAATAAAAAAAATGCACATTTTGATCAGTCATGAAAGTGTCTTTGACCAACCAGTAGAGAGCCATAGTTTTGAAGTAACACGTGAAAGTGGGTCTGACAATGTAAAACCTACTGTCAAGTTACGAAACCCAGAAAAATAATGTACAGCATACTAGACATTTGGAAAGAGGAGGTTAATCTATTTATCATTTACCAGACTTCATATACATCACATACCAAATGCACAGTTGTGCCCCAGTGACTGACCGGCAGAGGGGTATGGCCGTGTTTGCCCCAGTACAACAAATAGTCTAGAAATGTCCCTGTTGTATTGTTGTGTCCTGTATGATTTGTTTAGAAGAAGTAAGTCAAGCTGTCATTACATTAAACCTTAACTTCTTTCATGTATGTTAAATGTTTCTTGTATGTTAAATGCTCTGCCAAACAAATCAGATTGAACAAGCAATGTACAAACCTCTTGTGCTTTGACAAGTGGTGACAAAAACTCTCCAGAGGTGGTCTGCAGAGGCTATGGATGTCCTGGGAGACTGATTTGAGTCAACAGGTTGGAACATTCTCTGTGACCCCACAGGGAGAACATCGACAACCTCACAGACTTCATCACAGACTTTGTAACTTCTGTGTGGACACTGCTGTGCCATGACAATCTGTGTTTTTCTTTGCGTATAATAAACTGTGGGTGACCAGTGACCTAAAGGCTCTTCTGAATGAAAAGAAAAGAGTCTTTAGAGGATGATATAGGGAGGTGTTGAGAAGAATACAAATGGTAAAGGTGGAAACCAGAGACTGTGGAGAACAATCTGCAGAGGGGAAAAGTGAAAGGTGTGTAATCGAATAAAGAAAATATCTGGCTAGGAATTGCTCGACAGTCGACAGTCTGAGGAATGGTGATAAGTGCAAATGAACAAAATATGTTCTTCAATAGGTTTGAAAACAGGCCATTCCCTCACCAATTTTTCTTTGCACCTTCTCACAACACTTTCATCCTCTCTGGATGATCACACCTTGCAGTCTCGCCTCCCCTGTCCTAAATCAAACCTCATTATCACAACTGAGCAGGTGAGAAGAGAACTGAAAAAAGTTACAGAGCTGCAGGCCTGAACTCCGTCTACAACCTGAGGCTTGAAAGGGTCCTGGTGCTCTGGACATCCTGTTTAGTGCCCATGAAACATCCTAGGCCTCATTATCACACACAAGTGCAATGTTGGGCCCCGTACATATTGCCTTTCGAACACATATGGGGGTGGAGGATGCTGTTTTCTGTCTGCTGCACAGTGCCTACTCTAATCTAGGGTCAGGTCCTTTGGCTTCTGAAGGATAAACTGAGTGCAGCACGGGTAAACAATACCCTGGAGTGTTAGATTATCGAGTATCTACCCTGCAGGTGTCAGTTTAACCAGTGATCGAATTGTCTGTCAGAACAGATGACGAGCAGCACAGATGCTCAACAGGGCACCGTGTTTGCTATTTTCTCACGTTTTGTTCCTCTGGTTTCAGTTACAATACTGAGATGTCACCTACAAATGAGACACTTTTTGTGGTTGTGTTAGTGATGGCAAGAAACAACAAATAAAAGGTTAATGCAGAAAAAGCTGAGACTATGGAAAATACAAATAATGCAATATGTCTTATATTTACTTTAACTTTTATTTAATTACAGACAGTATGAACTCAATATATTTCATGTTTTGTCTGGTAAACTTAATTTCTCTTGTTAATATACAGTACATCCATTCCAAAAAAGAAGACTGATGATAACCATGGACAGTGTAACGGCGGGAGGCGGATGGGAAGCAGGAGACGAACACAGGTATTCAACTAAGGAAGCTTTATTGGAAACAGGGCGAACAAAGGGAGACACAGCGAACGAAAATAGGCGATAACTGAAAATGGGTGGATAACATAAACTAGGCCGAAGCCGAAAACGGGCGTGAACAGGAACCGAAAGCGGGTAGGCAAAACAAACAGAACATAAACACAAAACGGGTGCAAAAGACAGAAACCCGGAACTGAACTAAACGGGCAATACCTGAACGGAGAGGCGCGACGGAACGCGGCGATGAGCGGAACTGCACGGAGGAACGCGACCATGAGCTGAGCTGCGTGTAGGGACGCGACAGAGAGCTGAGCTGAGTTGCCCGTAGGAACGCGAGGACGAGCGGTGCTGCGCGACGGAACGCGACGGGCATGGAGTACAACTGATGAACCGCGAGGTGGATCCCTCGCGGTTGTACCTTTATAGGTTGTCCCTTGGCTGAACGCAATCAAGTTGATCGCGGTGGGACTTCCTGATTGGTCCATATGCCAGTGCACGCTGCCGTGGCGCGTGACAGAGCCCCCCCCCCCCCCAAGGAGTCCGAGTCGGAGCTAGGACTCCCAGAAGAGCCCCCCGAGAGCAGGTCCATCTCAAGCGGTCTCCTTGCCGGGCGGACCCAAGGAGGGGACCGCCAACAGTCGGGCGGCTGGCACGTGGAGGCACCGACGAGGCGACGCTGAGAGCGGCGGCAACGAGGCGACGCTCGAGAGCAGAGGCGACGAGGTGATGCTTGAGAGCAGAGCCGACGACGAGGTGACGCTTGAGAGCAGAGCCAACAACGAGGCGACGAGGCGATGCCTGGGAGCAGAGGCGACGAGGCGATGCCTGGGAGCAGAGGCGACGAGGCGATGCCTGGGAGCAGAGGCGACGAGGCGATGCTCGGGAGCAGAGGCGACGAGGCGATGCTCGACAGCAGAGGCGACGCGGCGATGCTCGACAGCAGAGGCGACTCGGCGATGCTCGACAGCAGAGGCGACGCGGCGATGCTCGACAGCAGAGACGACGCGGCGATGCTCGACAGCAGAGACGACGCGGCGATGCTCGACAGCAGAGATGACTGGAGGTTGCTGGAGAGCGGAGTCGACGACTGGAGGCAGGAGAGCAGGGTCGTGGACGATGTGAGGCTGACGAGCAGAGTCGTGGACGACGTGAGGCTGACGAGCAGAGTCGTGGACGACGTGAGGCTGACGAGCAGAGTCGTGGACGACGTGAGGCTGACGAGCAGAGTCGTGGACGACGTGAGGCTGACGAGCAGAGTCGTGGACGATGTGAGGCTGACGAGCAGAGTCGTGGATGACGTGAGGCTGACGAGCAGAGTCGACGACGACGTGGCGCTTGAGAGCAGAGTCGACAACGTGGGCGCTTGAGATGCTGGAGAGCAGAGCCGTGGACGGGATGCTGGAGAGCAGAGCCGTGGACGGGATGCTTGAGAGCAGAGTCTGAAAGGGTCTCTGGCAGTGCACGGCCTCTGGGCAGGCCTCAGACAAGTGCATGGCCCCTGGGAAGGCCTCTGTCGAGAATGCGGCCTCAGGGAAGGCCTCTGTCGAGGATGGGGCCTTTAGAAAGGCCTCTGTCGAGGATGGGGCCTTTAGAAAGGCCTCTGTCGAGGATGGGACAAACACTGGGACTGCTGACGCCCTGGAGGCAGCCACTGGTACTGCAGACGTCCTGGGGGCAGCCACTGGTACTGCAGATGTCCTGGGGGCAGCCACTAGAATTGCAGACATCCTGGAGGCAGCCACTGGAACTGCAGACGTCCTGGGGGCAGCCACTGGAACTGCAGACGTCCTGGGGGCAGCCACTGGAACTGCTGACGCCTTGGATGCAGTCACTGGCACTACTGACGACCTGGACACAGTCACTGGTACAAACATCCGAGATGCGGGAGTGGGCTCGAGCGAGAGTGATGCGGCTGTCTGTGTCGGAAAGGTCCGTGGTGCAGGTGTAGGCACGACTGTCCGTGGTGCAGGACTGGGCACGAATGTCCGTGGTGCAGGACTGGCGAGAGCAAAAACGGGACAACGTACTACCGCCGGTTCAGACACGGAACTTGAGCGGTTAGGGACGAGATTATCGGAAACTCGAGGTTCTGAGGCGAGATTAGAGCGATTGGAGGCACGAGTATCGAGGACTGAATTATCAAGACCTAGGTCACTGGGCGTCACGCGCGCGCGCACGCGTTGACACTTAACTAGAGCGGTCCGGATGGTGGTAAGCTGGGAATCCAGCACATGACCAATCAAGGTTGGTCGGACAGGGCGAACGGGTTCAGAAACCCCAGAACCCGCGGCCGTGGTGACCTGTGGAGAGCGGAAAGCGATATCCAGCTCCTCCAGGAACCGCTCTATGGTGCCAGTCTTAAGGACTGACCATAGTCGGGTGGCCCAGGTGAGAGCCTCTCCGGTGAGGTGTAGAAAAACAAAAGACACCCTGGCATAATCGGTCTCCGTGGGGTATAAACTGAAATAACGATAGCAATTGTCAATGAACGATTGGCAACGTGCTGGGTCGCCGTTGAAACGGCTGGTGAGGAAGGAGATGTCGGGAATACCCGTCGTCTCCATTTCTAGGCGGTTCATACTGTAACGGCGGGAGGCAGATGGGAAGCAGGAGACGAACGCAGGTATTCAACTAAGGAAGCTTTATTGGAAACAGGGCGAACAAAGGGAGACACAGCGAATGGAAATAGGCGATAACTGAAAACGGGTGGATAACATAAACTAGGCCGAAGCCGAAAACGGGCATGAACAGGAACCGAAAGCGGGTAGGCAAAACAAACAGAACATAAACACAAAACGGGTGCAAAAGACAGAAACCTGGAACTGAACTAAATGGGCAATACCTGAACGGAGAGGCGCGACGGAACGCGGCGATGAGCGGAACTGCGCGAAGGAATGCGACCATGAGCTGAGCTGCGCGTAGAGATGGGACAGAGAGCTGAGCTGCGCGTAGGAACGCGAGGACGAGCGGTGCTGCGCAACGGAACGCGACGGGCACGGAGTACAACTGAGTACAACGGAGTACCTTTATAGGTCGTCCCACGGCTGAACGCAATCAAGGTGATCGCGGTGGGACTTCCTGATTGGTCCATATGCCAGTGCACGCTGCCGTGGCGCGTGACAGACAGAAGCGGCAGCAACTTCTCTGGTCTTAGAGGCATCTGGATGGACCAACACAGAGTGGAATCATGTACTGTAGTCAGGCAAACAAGTATCCCTGATCTTTTTTGGTAAAACTATACGCCATCTGGTTTGGACCAAAGACACAAAGGTCCAAGCAACATAGTATGGGGCTGTGTCAGTGCCGTTATTAAAGGTCATTTACACTTCTGTGATGACAGCATTAATGCAGAACAGTGCATTGAGATTTTAGAGCAACATAAGCTGTCTTCAAGATGACATATTTTCCAGGGATGTCCATGCATTTTTCAACAAGACAATGCAAAACATGATGTACACATTATAGGCCTGCACACACCGAACTGAATATTTATTCATGTCATTCCTCCATGCAGCAAATAACTTGCACAACTTTGCACATTAACAACCAGCAATTGACTATGCATGTATACTATATTTAAACAGGGTAAGGGTTATAGCTAACCAAGTCATGTATAAAAATTAATAGTTATACATTAATTATGTGTTATTGTAGTCATATGCTGCACCAAGAGCACCTTATGTGAATATGAATAAATAGTTTCTAAATCTTGCTGCAGCTAGTATCAACAATACTAAAGTATTTGTACAATGCATATTATCTATTAGAAATCATCTTTAATTCTGTAGTTTACTATATTCATCTCTACTTCTACCACTATGCCTGTTGTGCTGTCTGTATTGTATGGGGAATACTCTAGCTTCCCATCATAGATTTCAAACCGAACATCAGGATGGGGAAGAAAGGTGATTTAAGTGACTTTTAATGAATAATGGTTGTTGCTGCTAGACAGGCTGGTCTGAGTATTTCAAAAACTGCTGATCTTCTGGCTTTTTTCACACAATGCCATCTCTACAGTTTACAGAGAATGGTCAGAAAAAGATAAAATATCTGGTAAGCAGCAGTTCTCTGAGCGAAAATGATTTGTTGATGCCAGAGGTCAGAGGAGAATTGCCAGACTGGTTAGAGTTGATAGAAAGACAACAGTAACTCAAATAACCACTCGTTACAACCGAGGTATGCAGAAAAGCATCTCTGAATGCACCATACATCAAACCTTGAGGCTGTGGCAGCAGAAGACCTCACTGAGTGCTATTCTTGTCAGCTAAGAACATGCAACTGACTCTACAAAACTGGCTCACAAAAAAATGGAGATTGAGTCTTGATTTCTGCTGTGACATACAGTTGGAAGGCTCAGAATTTGGCAAAAACAGCAATGAAAGTATTCTTCCTTCCTTCCTTCCTTCAATGGTCCAGGTAGGTGGTGGTGTAATAGTGTGGGGGATATTTTCTTGGGATACGTTGGGACCCTTCATACTTACTGAGCATCATTTAAACAATGAAATCTTGTTTATGTATTATCTAATCTTTCCCATGTTGAAGAAAGCCCCTTTACATCATAGTAAAACATGAAATCAGTTATGGCAGCTTAATTACCCTTAATTAAAAAGTATGGAAATGTAATGGACTGTGGTAACCTAGCGGATAAGGTACTGGACTTTGGACCAGGTAGGTCAACAGTGCAAATACCACTTTTGCCGAGCTGCCACTGTTGGGTCTTTAAGCAAGGCCCTTAACCCACAATTGCTTGAATTGTAAGATTGCATCAATTGTAAGTCGCTCTGGATAAGGGTGTCTGCTAAATGCTGTAAATGTAATATACTTCAGTTGCATTTTGTTAAAAAAAATTTCTAGTAGTGCTAATAATTTTGACGCTTGTGGATCTCAAGGTAAGCTAGAGTCATACTGGCCTTTTGGATATGAAAGAGCTCTATTATCTATCTAATAATTTCCAAGTTAGAAAGTGTCACAGTGCAGGGTGCTGGGTGGCTTTCTTTTTCTATTTTTCTTGTTGTCACACTGATATTTACATGTAGTGTACTGAACAGCTTGTTGTCTGTTTGTTATTGTCTGTAATTGTTGCATCCTTGTATCAGCTGCAATCCTGTGTTAAATTAAGCAGCGTGGCTTTATGACTCAACACATTGTGGTGGTGTGAATTAAGTACAATGCCTGGCTTGTGTTGACTTAAATGCTTTGTTTATGGAAAATTAATTTATCACTACTTTTAGTTTGTTTCACATCAAATACTTAAATAGCACCTATACACTGCAGTTATTTCCCCTAGCCACAGAAACCCTTTTCACAAACAAATCAAATGCATAAAATACCTCAGCTCAGTTGCAAAGCCTTATATGTAATCAGCTTTACCTTATTTTTCACCTTATAGTAGCCAAGAGGAATCTAGAGTTTCCCACCAGTGTATACCAGTGATAAAGGTGTCTTGACTATAGAACACCTATTTATACTATAAAAGTGCTTCCATGCAGTCTGCACTACATCAGTAGGTCCACTGATGACTCATAAGGGTCATGACCAGGAGAAGATGAAAAGAGAAGTGATAAAATTATTTCTCATGCTACTGATTTGCTTTATCAGTCAGCTCAAATGTGACTTCAGAGATTCGAACACCAGGTTCAACATTCTGTTGCTTCCATCTAGTGGCTACATTGAGTTATCAGTCACCAAAGTGGTAACAGCAGTATATTTTACTGAAGTGAAATAAAATGTCTACTCTGAAAACAGGATGCCGCATCCCTTCAACATCTTAGTCATCTAATTGAGTTCTCAATCCATGCCTCAGAAATCCATAGATAATTACTGAACCTTGCTTTTAAATGGTCCAGTTTGGCATATAGCAGTGTGGCGAGAAATTGAGTCAAACTGGGTTTGGTGATTGATTTGAGGTCTTAATCCAATCCCCTGGGTCAAACCACATTTTAGTCTTATGTTTCAGATCCAAGCACGCTTTGCCAGATAGACATCATCCAAAAGGATTTATATACTGGATCAAATGGGATTGGAACTAGAACAAAATAAAAATATCTACTTTCCAAGGGTAACTGTGGGCTGAACTAAGGATGGTTAATCTAATTCAATTTCTAAGCCCTTACTTGCCCTATTTTGCTAAGCCACATTGCAAACAAGCAGACCTGCCAACCCTAAGGCCACAGAAACAGGGACATCTTCCAACCTCCTGTGGGTCTTGCAGGATCTTTCCCCAGAAACTTTAGAGATTACTGAACTTTGGTGACTTTAATGTAGGGCTAAAACCACAACCAACAGCAAATGAATAGTAAGTTAACTATTTATTACTTGAAGTTTTTATATGTATCTTTTATTTACCTCAAATAATAATGTTTTTGCTGCAGTTTGATCTCTTGTTTATGGAACTGTGCTTGGGCAAGCTTCATGTTCATCTTGTGAAACCAGATGTGCGACCAGATGTGATTTCATAACGTGAATGTGTATCTCATATGAATGAGAACCATGTATGGGATGTTTACCTTTAAAGGAGAGGATCATAGAGATATTAGAGAGAGACCAAACAAATTTTCATATTAACAAACCAACCCAGTGCCTTAATTCATGTGCATTCAGACATGTATATAAATAATTAATGAAAACTGGGCTGTTTCCTGTACAGTTTATGGGGTGGTGGTAGATAGTAACAGCCTCTATGTCACCACCAACTTTAGAAAGGTCTTGTTCAGTGTCCCTAGGTTATAACCCAGCATAGATGTAACATTTGAAATCAGGTCATCAGTTAGTAGCAAGACTCTAACATATGTGCAAGAACGTGCAAACAGTACTATCACATCACAAGGGTCGTATTTAGGACACTTCGACTGGTTGGATAAACCACCAGACTTCAAGCAAATTAATTTTTTGGATTATTTGGAACAGAAGGTGAAACACCATATTGGGTACCCCTACACTGAACTGTGAGCACCTCATTCCTGGAAGAGTCAAATCAAATAAAGTCAAGTAAAATTTATATAGCACTTTTTTACCACAGAGCATTGTCTCAAAGCAGCTGTACATATATCTAAGCCCAAAGCAGTAATTGAGCAAGCCTAGGGCGACAGTGGCAATCCCTAAATGTTATAAGGAAGAAACCTTGGGGGGACCAAAACTGAAAATGAACTCAGCCTCCTTGGACAGACTAGATGTTATATGTAAGAATTAAACCTAACCTAATTAATAAGCTTATAGTAATACTATTAAGCACTGAAAAAAACCACAGCTGGTCAATTTTTTTTTATTTATTTTTTTTTTTTTTCATGAATATTGATTTACTTTGCATTAACTACTTGCATAAGTGGGATTATGGTCTGTGTCAATTTTCTCTGCCAAAAGTAATTTGTTTAAAAGTTTAAAGTTATATAGGCGATATAGCATTTGGAATTTTTCTTGTGAACATACCCTTTATATTTACATTACAGTAGCCTAAAGCGATGTGACTATGGTAACGTTCGGTTACCATTTCTGTCAACAACCTGTTTCACGGAACGTACTGTGGTTGTTAAATAACGCATACCTGTAGTTTAAATTAATGAATAAATTCTGTAAATAAGTGAACAAATAATGACAAGAACTCAAACGAAAGGATTTACTGCCTTGTATGAAGACAAGGGAAGCTTACCATTAACATTAACATGTGACTATTTTTGTCAGCTTAGAAATTAGCTGACCACAATCATAATATTTACATACTGCTGTATTTAGTTTGTATTAGGTGGTGTGGGAGGCAGGCAGAAAACTGCCTGGGTGAACTTGTAATGCTTTTGTCAGGGTAGCCGCCGATTCGCATCCGCGCCAGCAGAGGGCGCCGTCACCTGAATACTAGGTTGCCGCTTCCGTTCAGCATAAAAGGCGTTGAAGAAGATCAGTTGGTGCGAGGTCTCGTCCAGTTATTGGTACATTTCTGAGCGGTTATTTCAAGTGGTTATTTTGCGATCTGGTATACGACTTACGTTTCTGACTACGGCTTTCTGGTTTTTTGGATATCCCTTTGGCTTTGACGCTCGATTGTACGGATTACCCGGTTTTGACCTCGGCTTGCTATTGACCACGTTTTTGCTTCTTGTTTGAATAAACCTGCATTTGATTCCACCTCTGTGTTCGAGCATTCCTGACAGAAGACCTCGCCGAACATGGAATCAGCAGGTTTGGCGGATCGGTTGACGCGACAGGAGCAGAAGATGGAGGAAGTAGCGCGTTTGCTACAGGAATTGATCCTCCGGACGGCTCCGCCTTTCCCCGACAACGCCGTTATGCCTGAGACTGCGGTCCCCACGCCTCCAGCAGGATCATCGGCTATCCCGTTTGCAGGTGTGAGTTCCTCAGCACTGCATGTGGCACTACCATAAAGGTACGACGGCTCTTTGGATTCTTGCAAAGAATTTTTTATGCAGTGCAGCATTTATATTGAACACCACCCGGAACAATTCCGGAGAGACATTGATAAGATTCACTTCGTGATCTCTTTCCTCACTGGCAGAGCTAAACAATGGGCCACGGTAGAAAGGGAGGGGAAAAGAAGCGGAAAAGAAGACGGAAGAAGGATAAAAAGGTCAGGGTAGGAAAGTGTTGAAGGAGTAAAAGGAAAACGCGGACGACCAAGAGAGAATCAAGGCGAAGACGAAAACAAAAGAATGGGAATAAAGGAAAAAAACGTCGAGCATACAAGAGGAGGGGAGCGAAGACGAGCGAAAGCGATGTAGAATAAAAGCAATGCCGGGAACGCGGATAAGCAACAGCCCGGAGCCAACCGAAAGCAGCGTACCGGACAGTACTAGAGTGGGAAAGACATAGTGAGGAAACTGTAAGAAAAGGGGCAGGAGGAGAAGGGATACGAAGAAAAGGGAAGAACGTTGGGAACATGGGAAAAAGTACAAAGGGAAATAGAGAGATAAGAAAAGTAGAAATAGGGGAGTAGAAAAAGGGATAGGAGATCGACACGGGTCAAGAGAAAATATTGCCAGGATGTTGGGAGAGGGCGTAAAATTGAGCGAAATTGTAAGATCGTGGCGTGCGCGTAATAGTTGTAGGCAGAGAGGATAGGCAGGGAGGGCAGTGACACAAAAAACCGTAGGGCTGGCGGTGGGGTGGAGGGGTCGGAGCTAAAAGAATTGCAGAGGAGGAAACCTTCCATTGTGGTCCCAAAACAGCGATGCACTACTGTCAGATGCTAAGTTTTATTCACTGTTTAAAGAAGTTTTTGATCATCCATCGGCTGGGGGAGACATAGGGGCGCTGTCTGGTGGAACATTCGGCAAGGCAAGAGCAGAGCAGCAGAGTATGCTCTTGAGTTCCGGGACTCTAGCTGCAGGGAGTGACTGGAATCCACCTGCTCTCCTGACCTTATTTAAGAACGGTCTGCGCCCAGATCTCCAGGATGAGCTCGCGGGTGCAGGGGCAAACGCTGTCTCTGGAGGACTATATAAAATCTGGCAATCGTCTCGACAACCGGCTTCGGTCGAGAAGGTCCTTACGGTCAGCAGATGGGTCCTGGGAGTCCACGAGAAACTACCAGAGTCAGAACCCGAGCCCAGGAAGTAGGCAGAACCCACCTACCTAAGCAGGAGCGAACAGCGACGTGCTAGAGAGCAACTGTGCTTCTACTGCGGGAAGGCAGGTCATCGATGTGCAGTCTGCCCAGAGAGGCCTGGGGCGGCTATGCACCTGGAGGTGAGTGCCATGATACCACCTGATACCAGTACTAAGAGCATGTGTTTGCAAGTTACAGTCTACTATGGGAAACGGGTTCTACCTTCCTTACAGCGCTCATCGACTCGGGAGCAGCGGGGAACTTCATTAACCGGACGGGGTGGCAGAGGAACACCAAACACCATTGACTAGGACTTGTTACTCCCCTGATTCTTAAGGCTGTGGATGGGAGGACCTTGGGGAGCAGCTCAGTGGGAGAGCAAACAGACAAACTGATAATGCGAACGGGTTATTTGACATGAAGAGGAGATCTCGCTGCTGGTCATAACGGCTCCGAAACATGACATCTATACTGGGGTATCCTTGGCTGGTTCGGCCATTCTCAAGTCGTTGACTGGCGCCGGAATGAGGTAACGCAATGGGGCAACGAGTGCTTCCAAAACTGTATAAAACCCTACCACTTCTGGCTACACATGTGGAGAGCCCCGACAGGAGCACAGACACACAGACCCTTGCGTCAGCCCCGAACGCCAAGCAACAAAGCAGTACTGAGCTAGGACAACATCGAACCGGGGTAACCTTAAGAGGGAGTGTCTCCACAGAGAACGGAGGGGGAGAGGTAGAAATAGTAGGGGGAGAGAGGGGTCAGCAGATACCAGACTGTTACCATAGCCTTCAGGAGGTCTTTGCTACGGATGCAGCTCGTGTGCTGCCTCCCCATCGATCAGGTGACTGTGCGATTGAACTACTTCCCAGGTCTTAGCCCTCCTCGCTGCAGGATTTACCCATTGTCCCCTCAGGCATAGACGGTGGCCTTAGAGAGCTATGTGGAAGAGGCCCTACACTTGGGTTACATTCGACCTTCTACCTCTCCAGCGGCTGCGAGCTTCTTCTTCGTTAAAAAAGAGGATGGGGACTAAGACCTTGCATTGATTACCGAGGACTGAACTCCGTGTCGGTAAAGTATAAATATCCATTACCTTTGGTACCGGCGGCTCTGGAGCAGTTGAGGGGGGCTACAATTTTCACCAATTAGATTTTGCGTAGTGCATATAATTTGGTTAGGATCCGGGAAGGCGACGAATGGAAGGACTGCTTTCATTACAACCCGGGGTCATTACGAGTATACGGTGATGCCCTATGGGACTGGCTCTTGCTCCCTCGGTATTTCAGGCTCCCATGAACGATGTACTTACGTGATATGATTGACCGTTTTGTGGATTGTAATACAGAGATGACATATTGGGTGTTATTCACACATGTAGAAGAACATATACGTCATGTACAACAGGTGCTGTCTAGGCTCCCGGAGAACCGGTTGTTTGTTAAAGGTGAAAATGTGAATTTCACGTGTTCGCAAGTGCAATTCCTGGGGTAGTGATTAACCAAGCAGGGGTGCGCATGGAAAAAGATAAGGTAAGCGCGGTGGTAGACTGGCCGAGGCCAGCCACTGTTAAGGAGAAGGAAGTTACAGAGGTTCCTCGGGTTTTGCCAATTTTTACCGTCGGTTTATCAGAACTTCAGTACCGTGGCGGCCCCTTGACTTCCCTGTTGAAGGGTGCTTCGAAAAGGCTTAGCTGGTCGGACGACGCTGAGGAGCGTTTGCTAAGCTGAAGCACCGGTTCACTACTGCTCCGATTCTAAGGTTGCCGGATCCGGATCTACCCTTCATTGTAGAGGTGGACGCTTCGTCTTACCGGGATAGGCGCGATCTTGTCTCAACGGTCGGGTACCCCGTCGCGAAACTGTACCCATGTGCCTTTTATTCCGCGTAAGGCTTAGTCCGGCTGAGCGTAACTATTGTGTGGGTGTCGGGATGCTACTGGCCATTAAGCTGGCCTTAGAAGAGTGGAGGCACTGGCTCGAGGGGGCGAACCATCCGTTCTTAGTATTAACTGATCATAAGAATCTGGAGTACTTAGCACAGCTAGACGATTGATCCCAGACAAGCACGGTGGGGCTTTGTTTTTCACCCGGTTTAACTTTACCATGTCATATCGTGCAGGCGCCAAGAACGGGAAAGCCGACGCTCTGTCCCGCATGGGGGAGTCAGACCGGGGTGGAGGATCCTCCTGCAACTGTCTTGGACCCGAATGTTGGGTAAGACCCATAAGCTGGGATCTTCTTGATCAGATACGAGAAGGTCAGCGGGTGGAACCGCCTCCGGCCAATGTCCTCCAGATAGGGAATTTGTTCCGTCCTCTTTTAGGAACCAGGTCATAGAGACAATCCATAGTCACCCAGTGGCGGGCATCCGGGGATTAGTAGAACTCTGGACCTGGTTAGGAAAACCGGTTTTGGTGGCAGAGGCTGGAGAAAGACGTCAGAAACTTGGGTGACCGCGGCGTGTACGGTATGCGCGCAAGTCCAAGGCTAGCCGTCAGGCGCCTGCGGGGATTGTTGGAACCGTTGGTAATTCCTCAGCGTCCCTGGTCAACATCTGGGAGTTGACTTCATCACTGACCTGCCTACCTCCCAGGGTAAGACGGTAATCCTGTGATAGTTGACCGGTTCTCCAAATCGTGTCGGTTAGTGCCACTGCCTGAAACCCCACTGCTATAGAAATGGCGGAGTGTTTAGTGGATTCGGTTTTTCGTTTATTCGGTATTCCCGAAGAAATAGTGTCTGATCGAGGTCCGCAGTTTACCTCCCGTGTCTGGGAGGAGTTTTGCAAAAAGCTTGAGATTAATGTCTGTCTCTCAATCAGGTTATCATCCCCAGTCGAATGGACAGACGGAACGAATGAACCAGGAGATCGGGAGGTATCTCAGGTCGTATTGTTCCCGGTTTCAGCAATGAGTGGGTTCGGTACATACCATGGGTAGAGTACGCCCAGAACTCCCTACGGAGTTTCATCGACAGGGCTAAAACTCCTTTTCAATGTGTACTAGGTTATCAACCGCCATTGTTTCCCTGGGTCCGGAGAGCCGTCTTACGTTCCAGCAGTGGATGACTGGATAAAGAGAGTGCAGAGCCTGGGAGGAGGCTCACGGTCCGTCCGTTGCAACGGGCCGTTCACAGGCAGCGTTTACAGGCCAAACCGTCATCGAAGGGACTTGGAGGCGTTCAGGACCCCGGTGACATGGTGTGTGTCAAACCAGGGACCTGAAACTGAAGCTGCCCTGTAAAAAAGCTAAGTCCCAGATACATTGGGCCTTTCAAGGTGCTCAAGCAAAGTCAACCCTGTAGCTTACCCGTCTGCAATTGCCGAGTACTTACCGCCCGCAATTGCCCCCACGTTTCACGTGTCGTTGCTCAAACCTTTCCATTCCTCCTCCCAGGGTCAGACGCAGGGGTTGGACCCTCCCCGCCGCTGGAGGTGGACGGCTCTCTGGCCTACAGTGTGAGCCGACTGCTCGATTCCAGGCGTCGGGCGGGGCGTTTGCAGTATTTGGTGGATTTTGGGAAGGTTATGGTCCTGAAGAGCGTGCGTGGGTCTCGGTCCATGACATTCTTGACCCGTCGCTTATCGCGGACTTCCACCGCGACTTCCCCGGTCGTCCGCTCCTCGGCCCAGGGGTCATCCTCGGAGAGATGTACGGTCGGCAGGGGCCGCCCGTCAGGGGAGGGGTAAATGTCCAAGGGTAGCCCGCCGATTCGCATCCGCGCCAGCAGAGGGCGCCGTCACCTGAATACTAGGTTGCCGCTTCCGTTCAGCATAAAAGGCGTTGAAGAAGATCAGTTGGTGCGAGGTCTCGTCCAGTTATTGGTACGTTTCTGAGCGGTTATTTAAGTGGTTATTTTGCGATCTGGTATACGACTTACGTTTCTGACTACGGCTTTCTGGTTTTTTGGATATCCCTTTGGCTTTGACGCTCGATTGTACGGATTACCCGGTTTTGACCTCGGCTTGCTATTGACCACGTTTTTGCTTCTTGTTTGAATAAACCTGCATTTGATTCCACCTCTGTGTTCGAGCATTCCTGACAGCTTTCTGACCAACAACAAGCTTGTCATTAGGTAGAACGTAATCAGGATGTTTTATTTCACCAAATATCTACCATCCTTTTTAAAGGACATTGTTAATTTGTCTATGTTTGCTGTAAGATCACACATGGATTTGCAACATCTACACCCATGTCCAAAAATTGGAGAAACAGGTATACAGGATACAGTTTTGACTTTGTAATTCTAGATGAAAGTAGTGAAAATGATGGTTGTTCAGGAAAGAATCATGATATTGTTAAATGTGACCTTAAGTATAACCCACATTGCCTAGGAAGTGATCAATTAGTTTTGAGCCTTGTGTATTTGGGGGCCTGCAAAACAAATGAAGACCTCTACCCTCCATTTATTATTAGAAACGCAGTTTTAAAATATTAAAAGATGTGTTGTGTAGAGAAGGTAGGGAGAAAAATATTCCAGAAATCAGTCCCAGCTGTGTTTCCGAGGTCGAGTCCAAACTAAGCACTGCAGGAATGCTCAGGGTAAGAGCAGTGTGGTTTAATGGAATCTCACAGGTTTATTAGGGTGGGATTCTCGATGAAGGGATCATGGTATTGTGTGGAGGTAGGAAAACAAATAGGAAAATGACAGGGTCAACAATTCCCTGTGTTCTGCTTACGTACAGTATATAATATGATAATACATTTCACCATACAAAATCATACAAAACAGTTGTTTCAGATTGTATTCCTTGCATTACATGTTTCATACAGCAATCAATGATGTGAAGGAAATGTGATCAATTAACAACTTGTGTGGTAACTTGTGTGTAACAACTTGTGTGTAATGGTGTGACACTTGCTCTTTGGTAACAGATTCCCTATACCGTATTTTCCGGACCATAAAGCGCACCGGATTATAAGACGCAATATCAACGATCGGCTGCTAACGGGTATAAATGAAACAAAACTCTTAAGTTCCGTCGGAAGCTCAGTTTGGTCTTCTTTACCTGGTGCAGGGCTTATTCTTGCTTCCTCCACTTCCGTATCATTGATTCGTTAATGTTGAATTCTCTCGCAGCTGCTCTATTTCCATGTTGTACCTACTGCGTGACCAATAGCGTTGTGTTTGAAATCCGCTTCGAAAATAAATGAATGAATGCACACACCGTAATGGGTGAAGCACATACCGTATACCTCGCTATGCTGCGCACTACGTTTGCCTTAAGCTTCGTAACTTACCAAAACCGTGCTAAAAACATTTTGACAGATTTATGAGCGCCGTGTACCATCTACAATCGGTTGTAGGTCAGAAAGCACAACCAGAATTAATTCCTACATTAGACGCACCGCATTTAAAGGCGCACTGTCGATTTTTGAGAAAATTAAAGGATTTTAAGTGCGCCTTATGTTCCGAAAAATATGGTAATTAGTGTACATTTCATTATATGCAGTTGATCAGAATTCTAGGACCACTGATAATACCCATGATACAACATGTGCTCCTGAAAAGATTCATATTTCTAACAGCTGAATATTCAGCTGCCTCTGTCTAGAACAGCAGGTAAACGAACCTCCCTGGAGACTAACACGGTGATTGCGAATTTCAGGACACTCCTGTTCTAATCCATCTCATCCAGAGAGTACCTACTGTATGCCTACACCCAGTGATTTCCAGGACAGCGACTAGAACTGCAATCCTGACTAATAAAAACTTTTCTATGACATTGCCGCTTTAGCATTTGGTTTCTAATTAAAATGTACACTTTCTTGCATAGGTGTAGTGGTGGCTCAGCTCACGTGGCCGTTAGGAATAACATGAATTCCTGCATTTTAGGCATGCCAGTAAAAGTGGGGACAAGGGAAATTTAGGCCTAGTAATGAGGTTTAAAAACATAAATAATAATGGAATTTCAAACAATGATTTGGTACAAAAGTGGCATCCATGAATTAAAGGCTTTGTCTCTGATACGCAAAGATGCACAAAAGATATCCAGTTCATCAACTAATGCGTGAGAAAATTATTTAAATGTTTACAACCCATGTTCCTGAAAGAATGATTGGAATGGATTTGCATATTTCTTCCTCTACAGTAAACGATTCCTCTTGTTAACGATTCAAGAATCCGAGGAATATCAGTGCATAAAAGGCAAGGGCGCAATCCTCAACTGAAGAGGCATGATCTACGATCCCTCAGATACCACTGCTTCAAGAACCATCATGCATCAATAGCCGATAGAATCACATGGGCAAGGGGTTACTTCATCAAACCTTCAGCTTGCATCCATTCGGTTTAGCTCCCCCTGCTTTCTGCTTCCCACCCAGCAGGTGGGGCTGTAGCCACCTGCTGGCCTGTCTGCTATATATGCATCCCGCTTCCTGTGCACTTCCTTGTCTGGCTTTATCTTATCACATTGTGGTTATACTTGGCTCCTGTCCTGATCTCCTGCATTCTGGTTTGTCCTTTCTACTTTGTCTTGTCTCTCTGTATCTTGGTCTCTGTTCCTCTGTGTCCTTTGTATTTAATAGTTGTCCTAGGTTTAGTTGTGTTTGTGTTTAGCATTGTTTCTTCTAGTTGTTAGCATTCCCTTTGTTTGCCTCCTGTTAGTGTTAGCCTATATGTTTGTCATATGTTAGCTTGTTGTCTTGTTAGCTTGTTAGCCTGTCCTTTGTATTATTGGATGTTGATTGTCCCCATTTGTAGTTTAGTTCTGTATGGGTTGTTTGTATGTTTCACTATGTCACCTGTAAATAAACCTTCACCACTTGCACCTACGTCCATTTCCCTTGTCCCTGCTTGTGCCGCTCTTGACAGAAAGCCAGAATAAACAAAGGATGTAGCAGGTGTGTCACCTGTCCTTCGTAATTCGTGGTCAGAGTCCTCCGATGATGAGTATCCGGAGGACTACTTAAAGTGGGAATACCAGCCTCCCTTAACTCAGCTCAGCCTGGACTCAGTAATCAAGATCTCCTGTCCCGACCCTACCCTTCAAGACTCAGACAGGGGACTCTCTCGTGCAGCCAGGAAGCGGCGCCGGAAGCGGAGGACCACTCCTGCTAACTCAGCACCTGAGCCCACACCCGCTACCGCAACGCCCAAGTCAGCACTCGCTAGCTCAGCGCTTGACTCCACGCAGGCTACCTCAACGCCAGACCCTGCGCTCACTAGCACCACGCCCATGCCTCCATATGTTAATTACCAGCTGGTGCCACGACTGGTCCAACAACTGCTGGATCCTCCTCTTGCCAGCTGCTTAAGGAGTCTGGGTATCTCTAGGGCCAAGCCGGACTCCACACTCAATGGTGCCCCTGAGATACTAGATTCTACTGAATCACAGCTGTCTCCAGCACTTTTGAGCCATGGCTGAGCTCCAGCTGGTCTTCCAAGGGTCTCGAGAGCCCTGGAAGTTGCCAGGGGCAGGGTGGTGTTTGGCCAGCAGTTTTTGGAGGGGGCAGAGGTGGAGAGACTTGTCCTAGGGGTACTGCGTGTGCTGGGGATGGCTCACTCTGCGGTTACCCAGAGTCTTGAGATTGCCGAGTCTTGGGTCGTCTCACTCTCCGAACTTCCAGAGGCCACCAGCTCCAGAGAGGCCCTTCCAGAGGCCACCAGCTCCAGAGAGCTGCAAGACGGCGACCCCTGCCCAGGTCTACGCTGCCCCTGGGGATTCTTCTGTCTCCAGGTCATGGACCGCACCCCCCTGGTGGAGGACAAAGCCGCCCCTCTCCCCGAGGGTGCACCCAGTACCTCAGGTGGTTCCTGTGGCACTGCCTGCTGCTACCAGGACTTTTGTGCTGGGGACCAATTGGCCCATTGACTGGGTGCGGCCAGGGCACCTGAGGACCCCTTTGGAGAACATTACCCCGTGGTCCAGAACTGTGCCTGTGTGGCCTGCGAGCCCTGTTTCTTGGTCCCCCTTATTGTGTCCTGTTTTGTTTAATCTCGTGTCTGTACCTCCTTTGTTCTGGCCCCCTGCCTTGTTCTCGTCAGTGTTTTGCTCTGCTCCCTTGGGTTAGTCTGGGTCTGTCCTGTTTCCTAGCTTTCTCTTTTTTCCTGTCCTTTGCGCTTCGGAGCCGCGCCTTTGGGGGGGGGGGTAGTCTGCTTATCCGGTTCGTGACAAAACCTATATCAAGCACTACAATACGGAGTTACATTCAAAAATGCCACTTAAATCTTTACTGTACAAAAAAGAAGCCTTATGTTAAAGATGTCCAGAAGCAGCGTCAACTTCTCTGGGCTCAGAGGCATCTGGGATGGATCATCACACAGTAGAAATGTGAATTGTGGTCAAATCAGTATTCCAGGTTTTTGGTTTTTTTGGGGGGAAAAAATGGATGCTGTGTGCTCCAGACTTAAAACAAAAAATCCCATACACACTGTTATCAGCAATACGTCCAAAAGTCAGGCTCTGTCATTGTATGGGGTTGTGTCAGTGCCCATGGCAAACGTCATTTACACTTCTGTGATGGCAGCATTAATGCAGAAAAGTACATTTAGATTTTAGAGCAAAATATGCTCCCTTCAAGATGACATCTTTCACAATGATGTCCATGCATTTTTCAACATGACAATGCAAAACAAGCCAAATCAGAAAAAGTTAGGACTAAAATATGTAAATCCCTTCTAGTCTTTCTTTGAGGAACATTGCTTTTAAACATTTCAATTTTGCTCAAGGACCTAACAGTGGTAGCTTAGCAGAGCCACGATCTGAACTCATGCCTTTTCAATTTGTAGTATATTACCTTAACCACTGAACAACTGCTGTCCTTAAAGACTACTCCAGCCTAATTTACATTTACAGCATTTATAAGACACCCTTATCTAGATATACTTTTATGTGCACAGTAGAGTGTTATGGGTCAGGGGACCATTAGTGGCAGCTTGACAAAGAAAGAATCTGAACTTACAACCTTTAAATTAGTAGCCCAGGGCCTTATATCTCAACGGTTTATAGTTTATTGTGTTTATACTCCTACTGTGTTCTCATATATGGGCACAGGGAGCTCTTGAACTTTTACTCATCTGGGTTAACCCACAACACATAATTGTACCACGAATAGAGATGTTGTCGCCTGTGTGTGGGTGGAAAATTATATGCATTTATGTGTAAGGCAAACTGGACACAGTAGCTGTGCCAAACCTGTAGCTTCTGGCAAGGAGACTAAGAATCACTGCTGGTACATTGCAAGAGGACACGTCTTCTTTAACTTTAAATGTAAATTAAATGTAATTAAGAAAAAGTTTTGCTGCAACATTTGTAATCTCAGCAATATTTCATTTCTTACATTTGTTTCTTTCCAATTTGTTTATTATTCTTTCAACACACCTGTGTTGAAACTCTTTGCCCATGGAACCTGTCCTTATCTTTGCATATTGGTTACATGTATCTTTACATGTTGGTACAATAAGGTCCTCATGCTGAAAACAATGCTTAATTTCAATAAACATTACAAAACCAGAATGCAGACATCTAGCTGTGTGTACTCATTCTACTCGTGTTTCTTCACACCAAAAAAATAAATAAATACAAGCTAGTACAGTACTTAAACTAGAGAAATGTGTTTTTACCAACACCCACAGTGACCCTGCCCTTGACATTTCTATCCGTATTTACTTAATAACGTTTTAATACATTTAATTAGTACATTTTAATCCTAGGTAGTGCACTATTTAGCCCATATGCAATTTATCCGATATGTAATATATTTCAAAGTGGGGTGAACAACAAAGACTTAGGCATTGCTTGCTCCATTTTATGCGGTTGAAATTACTACACTGTTTTAAGACCCAAATCTTCCTCAATATTTACAGCAAAAAGGCAGCAAATAAAATTACTGAAGCTCGATGGGGAAAAGAGGGCCTTTTAAATAGGTACAGCCAGCATACACTACACTTCTTATTTTAAACATAGATTATATATGTCATTTGATTTAATGAGTATGCTTTACACACAAACTTATATCTCATACAAACTCACAGACAAAGAGAGAGAGAGAGAGAGAGAGAGAGAGAGAGAGAGAGAGAGAGAATAATAGTCACCTCATAAATCTGAGGTAGAACATTTCGTTGTCCTGCCAAGGAAAAACATTTCTGCTTAAGCATTCAGTTTTCCCACCAAACTAAATATGCCTTTCCACTTGATTAATTAATTTATTTCTGTCTTATAAAATCACAAAGTGCTGCTTTTTCTATGGAATTTTGAATCTGGTTGTGAATTAATCTTTTTGTCACTGTGGTCACAGAGTTGCCTATCTCTCTCTCTCTCTCTCTCTCTCTCTCTCTCTCTCTCTCAAAATTCAATTCCAGTAGCTTTATAGGCATGGCCAAAGCAATGAAATTATATGAAAACTTATTTAACAAGGAGATATAAACAAAGGAATCATCAACGACAAACCAAAAACTAAAAAAATAGCAGCATACATAAACCTGAACCCTACTTATAAGATTTTGCTGGACAGAGTCTCCAGAAAACAGCGTATTTGAAATTAAACCTGCCATGATTATTACCGAGAGGTAGCCATGGCATAAAAAACTCAACAGGCAAACAAAAATAGCAGCAAGTAGAATAAAAAAAAAATTAAATGAAGAATTTCTAAAAATACAATTAGTGTAAAGGTAACTTGGGCCTGTGTGTTAGTGTGGGGAGAGTGCATCACTCAGACCCTCGGCCTGTGGCAGATATATAGTGGCACCTCAGTTCTCGTTGTTAATTTATTCCAGAAAGCTTGTCAAAAAGTGAAAATGATGAGTACCAAGCAAAGCATTTTCCCATAAGGAATAACGAATATTGAATGAATCTCTTCTAGACCCCAAAAAAATCCCCACTGTATAAGGCATTAAATGCATTAATGGAGTTATATTGTACAGGTGCCCCCGATTTACAAAGGGATATTTTCCGACAAATCCATCATAAGTATGTATCATGAATCAATGAGTTTAATATATAGTATATAGTATATCTTGAATATAGTCTATACTCTATCATAGTGGAGCCAAGCTTATGGTTTAAACTACTTACATTAACCTACAATTGGCCAAAATCATTACCACAATGCTTATGGTATAGTAAAGTGTTGAAAAATCTAAAGTAATTTAGTGAACAATTACTTGAAAGTGAAAAGTAAAAGCAAAATACTTACTCTATTGATGGACTTAAGGAGCAAGCATAGCTGCTAAGCTAACTGCAGCCTGTGTTTACTTTTGTTTTCCTTTGTAGTACCCATGGAGACTTTCTTGCACTAAGAATACAGTACTGTAGATGTAAAAATGAAGAAAAATATGATAAACACAGTTGAGGTCTTCGTTGAAGAATGGCTGCTGTGAACTTGAATCACTGAATCACTGTGTACAGAATTGTAAACCACGACTCGTGAATTGAGTTTCGGCTGAAACGAGTCGTGAGACTCGACCATCCATACAAGTTAAGCAAGTGCGCCGAGTACCAAGCAAACAACGAGAACTGAGACAAATTTTCTTGTCAAACTGCGTCGAGAACCAAATTCAATGAGTTCCGAGGTGGTCGAGAACCGAGGTGCCCCTGTATAGTTATGTAGTTGCCAGAGCGCTGCTCTCGTTATGCTCTCCTAACAAGTTGGGCTTTTTCCTCTCTGTTGCCTTTGCAGGAGAAACGGGGTGGAGCTTTCTGGGGTATTTTTAAACATATTTCTGCTGTACATTTGAGTATTTTCCACACTCTGTCAGGAAATGCAGCTCTGTCCACAGTGTTTCTGCTGCACTGTATGCACATTGTCTGCTCAGGAGAGAGCCATAATTTCTTATAACAGTTTAATGGTCATTTTTCTGTGCACTGAGTCTGTACCGTGTCAGCAGGGTTATGGGTTCAGTCACTGTGCTCAGGTACTCTGCTAGAGTGTAGTGTTGATTTAGGGTGGTGGTTTACAAAGTAGTGGGCACAGTAAAAATGTGTTGAAAGCTATTAATGTTATTATACAATACTGTAGATACATAATGCATGTGACTTGTAATTCATCAGCTGTAAAGGTTATTTGTCACTTTATTTAATTTTGGTTCAATAAGAAGTTGCAATCTTGTACGGATTACAATGTTTAAAATAAATTCCAGTGGACTTTGGAAGCAAACCAAAGCAAAACCAAAAACATGTACATGTGTGTCAGAGTGGAAGGTCTCAATATTATTCTTATCTACAAAACTGGGGCACTGCAGAAAAAGTTTGGGAACCACAGATTTATGGAAAGATTGCACTGCATCTTAGTCTGGGTTATGGTGTGGTTCTACCAATAGCTGAGGTAACAGCAGTATGTGTGTTCTGAGCTTGAACTCTGTGTCTGTTCATGTGGGTTAGCTGCAATGTCGCACATGTAGCTTATGCTCTGCCTCAGAACAGCTGCAATCTGTTTTTTGTGCAGGCTACTAAATATTCAAATAAAAATCCATATTCAGGGATTTGGCTTTCTGTGACTCTATGTTGATAATTAATCCACACATTTAGACATTCTCCCATCAGAGAGGAGATGTTTTTAACAGTTGAGAGTTGACCTGAGAGACATTATTTGTGCTTAGCTTCAAATTGTGTTTTTAGTTCAAAAAATTATCAAAGTCTAGACCTCAAGGACCTCATACCTGGCTATGGGCATTGATGTTGGACAATATGCCTTGATTCAATGTTGACATTCCAATTCATCTCAAAGGTTTCTGATGTAGTTAGTCAGGGCACTGTGTAAGCCAGCCAAGTTCTCAAGTTGGCAAACCATTTTGCTATGGTCTTTGTTTTAGGTTTGCAGGGCAGGAATTTCGCAAACTGACTCTTGGGAAGGTCATATTCTCAATATGATACTTTCAGGTCTATGAAAGTGTCATATAAAGAGTTACTGAGGTGATCAGTACAATTCTTTTATGCATAGATTTCATCGATGTATGCTGCAAATTATAAACCAGTTGGCAATGACTGAGGCTGGAATAACAGTGATTACTAATTAAAAGGGGATTCTACATACAGTGGTGCTTGAAAGTTTGTGAACCCTTTAGAATTTTCTATTTCTGCATAAATATGACCTAAAACATTATCAGATTTTCACACAAGTCCTAAAAGTAGATAAAGAGAACCCAGTTAAACAAATGACACAAAAATGTTATACTTGGTCATTTATTTATTGAGGAAAATGACCCAATATTACATATTAGTGAGTGGCAAAAGTATGTGAACCTCGCTTCACAGCAAGAAGGTCGTGGGTTCAGTCCCCAGGTGGAGCGGTCTGGAGTCTTCATGTCCTCCGTGTGTCCATGTGGGTTTACTCTGGGTACTCAGGTTTCCTCCCACAGTCCAAAGACGTGTGTTAGGTTAAATGGTGTCTCTAAAACTGCCCCTACCCACACTGTGAGAATGTGAGTGCGTGTGCCCTATGATGGATTGCCGCACTGTCTAGGGTTGTTCCTGCCTTGCGCTCTATGCTGCCGGCTAGGCACCAGCTCTCCCCCGACCCTGTTTAGGATCAAGCAGATAAGAAAGTGAATGAATGAATATATAAAATACAACACTGCAGCGGGCCTTGAACAAGACCAAACAAGAATCTTGAAAGACTGATGTCCATGACCAAGACAAGTCTAAGTGCAAATAGTCACAGACATGTCTGAGGCATCTCAAATGCTATAACCCCACTCTGTCCTCACAGGGAAAAGGCTAACAACTTACTGCATTACTAAGCACAAATGACTTGAATAAACCATTTACTATACAATTTAATAACAGAAAACATCAAATCAAGTTTTGTTATTAAAAATGCTGCAACGGGAATATGCTACTGTTTACACCTGGTGCCACCATATTAACTGTGATGTCATGATGTTTATGATTGTGAACTGGGGCATGGTAGATCAAGTCTGAGATTGTAGCTGGGAATTCGGTCTTAAGGGACCATTCCATCACACTTTCATAGGTAGAGGTCATTTTTCAGTCCATTATCACTTGATGGTAAATGAAGTGGAAATTCCTGCACCTGGACTCCAAGTGAATCCATCACAAAAATCCCATGTGGTACATATCCTCTGAATGGGTCATTTTGTCAGATTTCATTTCAGCTGTGGTTCTTTCGAACACTCAGAAAGGCATGTGTGTTCATTTGAAAAGAATCCAGTGAAGTGAAGGGTGACAAAAACCATGGTGCATTTAAGAACTGGATATTTATTCATGCTAATCACAGCATGAGGTTTAGTGGGCGGGAGGATTTAACATTTTTTTTAGTCTGTTAGAATGCAGTCAACAGACTAAAACAGTGCCTAAGTGTTATGACTTCCATGTTTCTCATTTGCACAGGTGGTGAGGTGGCAAAGTGAGGAGCTGCATGCATTAACTCTGGGTTCAATTCCAAAATATAGAGTGGCAGTCTCAGTTAAGCTCCCTTTCTTTCATCCAACCACTTCTTTTCGTTATGCTGTCTTTCCATAGTCCTGCAATAGTAAAATGTTAATACAAATATATGTAATTTGTATATCAGAAACCAAATTATCTATGGGAACTTTTATGAGTCACCTGGATATAAAAATAATTGTAGTTTTGACATTTTTGGTTGATGTAAAAATGCTCCAGGAGTCAATAAATGGTCAGATGTTTAGATATTCATTTTAGTTTAGTAACCTTGTCTAGTTTAGTAGACAAGTTTTATGTGCCAGATTACAATGGCAAGAATAGTACAGCATATGCATAAGATACAAAAAGACAGCAGAAATACAGTACTGTGCAAATGTCTTAAGCCGCAATTAGATTTGTTGTTTAGCAATGATATGATGACCCTATATAACACATTGTTGACAATTGGACCCAAAAACTTGGATTCATCACTCCATAATACTCTTTACCCCTTTCAAAAAATGTGATTCCTTGGCTGCTACCCTTTTAAAAGATTATTGCTGATGAAGTTTCTTCAAACTGTAATAGGGTCAACCTGGTATCCTAATGAAGCTGTCAGATGCCTCTATTGCTCAAGTGTAAGGGGAAGTCACACGAAATACTTGCCAATGTAGCCTGTAGAAGCTGCTTTTTCTGATTTGTATTTATTTATTTGTTTCAGTTTTATGCATACTGCATACACATTTCCTTTATTTTTTAGTTGCATTCTAATAGAGACTGAGAAATAGTTACATATGGTATACCATTGCTAAAACGATGGCATGTCTAATCTAATGGTGACCTAAGACTGTACTGTATGTCATATTTAAATTTGCTTCAAATATTTTCAGATACATTTGAAAATAAACAAATTTTACTAGATACGCATTTCGCTGCAGAAAAACAGCATGACATAGGTATTCACTATCTATCTTTGTTAGTAACAAACATTAAAAAGCCATGACTGCTCGTACATAAAGTGCCTATGAGTTCCAGCAGAGAGTGCTAAAGGGCTGTGTGCGCGTGTGTGCGCATGTGTATATGTGGTGTTTGCGTGAGGGGGCAAGTTTACATGTCACTGTGCTGAGTGCTCAGCAAAATGTTGAGGCATTACCAGAGAAACCAGAAATACATTTTATTGTTCTTCTATATACTTTTAATTTACAGTCTCTTGACTGGTTATCTTTTCTCACTGAAGCAGCATACAGTGGTGCTTGAAAGTTTATGAACCCTTTAGAATTTATATATTACTATCTTTCTCCATAA
Source organism: Ancistrus triradiatus (assembly GCA_025084515.1). Lineage (NCBI taxonomy): Eukaryota > Metazoa > Chordata > Actinopteri > Siluriformes > Loricariidae > Ancistrus > Ancistrus triradiatus. The sequence continues at coordinate 210,237 of JAJAGP010000585.1, read as the reverse complement.
ATATGACCTAAAACATCATCAGATTTTCACACAAGTCCTAAAAGTAAAGAGAACCCAGTTACACAAATGAGACAAAAATATTGTACTTGGTCTCTTATTTATTGAGTAAAAAAATCCAATATTACATTTTAGTGAGTGGCAAAAGTATGTGAACCTCTAAGATTAGCAGTTCATTTGAAGGTGAAATTAGAGTCAGGTGTTTTCAATCAATGGGATGACAATCAGGTGTGAGTGGGCACCCTGTTTTAAGTCTGCTCTTCACAACACGTTTGTGGAAGTGTATCATGGAACGAGCAAAGGAGATTTCTGAGGACCTCAGAAAAAGAGTTGTTGATGCTCATCAGGCTGGAAAAAGTTACAAAACCATCTCTAAAGAGTTTGGACTCCACCAATCCACAGTCAGACAGATTGTGTACAAATGGAGGAAATTCAAGACCATTGTTACCCTCCCCAGAAGTGGTCGACCAACAAAGATCACTCCAAAAGCAAGGCGTGTAATAGTTGGCTAGGTCACAAAGGACCCCAGGGTAACTTCTAAGCAACTGAAGGCTTCTCTCACATTGGCTAATGTTAATGTTCATGAGTCCACCATCAGAAGAACATTGAACAACTATGGTGTGCATGGCAGGGTTGCAAGGAAAAAGCCACTGCTCTCCAAAAAGAACATTGCTGCTTGTCTGCAGTTTGCTAAAGATCACGTGGACAAGCCAGAAGGCTATTGGAAGAATGTTTTGTGGACGGATGACAGCAAAATAGAACTTTTTGGGTTAAAAGAAAAGCTTTATGTTTCAAGAAAGGAAAACACTGCATTCCAGCATAACAACCTTATCCCATCTGTGAAACATGGTGGTGGTAGTATCATGGTTTGGGACTGTTCTGCTGCATCTGGGCAAGGATGGCTTGCCATCATTGATGGAACAATAAATTCTGAATTATATCAGAAAATTTTAAAGGGAAATGTCAGGACATCTGTCCATGAACTGAATTTCAAGAGAAGGTGGGTCATGTAAGACAACGACCCTAAGCACACAAGCCGTTCTACCAAAGAATGGTTAAAGAAGAATAAAGTTAATGTTTTGGAATGGCCAAGTCAAAGCCCTGACCTTAATCCAATCGAAATGTTGTGGAAGGACCTGAAGCGAGCAGTTAATGTGAGGAAACCCACCTACATCCCAGAGTTGAAGCTGTTCTGTACGGAGGAATGGGCTAAAATTCCTCCAAGCCGGTGTGCAGGACTGATCAACAGTTACAGGTAACGTTTAGTTGCAGTTACTGCTGCACGGGGGGGTCACAGCAGATACTGAAAGCAGATGTTCACATACTTTTGCCACTCACTAATATGTAATATTGGATCATTTTGCTCAATAAGTAAATGAGCAAGTATAATATTTTTGTCTCATTTGTTTAACTGGGTTCTGTTTATCTACTTTTAGGATTTGTGTGAAAATCTGATGATGTTTTAGGTCATCTTATTGGAGAATTATAGAAAATTCTAAAGGGTTCACAAACTTTCAAGCACCACTGTACATACCCATATTAAAATTAAACAAGAAGTCAGTGAATTGGCCTGATAGTAAGTGAAGTGAAGAACATGAAGTTCTCTTTTTGAAAACCACCTGTGTGCATGATGTACTATAAATTTGACTAAACTCTGCAGCTGATTTATGAAAGCTGTTATTGCTTTGGGGATTTTGCAAATTTTCAGATGTCTCTCTGTGTAAACAGCATGTAATGCCAGTTATCTTCCTGGGGATAACCATTTGCCATACTTTTTATTTGCTGTGCTGTAATATCCAGCATATAAATTATATCATTATAGACAGCGCCTGCAGCCTTTGGCTAGGGAGTGACACTCAAACCATATACTTATGAACTACAGGCTTCCTCACACTTTTGCTCAGACTTGTACATTTCCTTCCCAGATCCAAATCTGTGCTTTTAACCACATTCTTCATCTACCACAAAACTTCAACATTCCACCAATCCTCTCTCTCTGCTATCACTTTTACTATCCTTTATTCATACTATTGTCAGTTCTGGTTTCTTTAAAAGCAGTTTCATGTCAGCATTTAGCCTGATTACTACTGTATGTATTTGGATCTTGACATGACTACAAAGGTCCTTGAAAATCTGTGAAACCTTTAGGATATGCTATATGTCTGTATAAATATTACCTATAACATCAACAGATTTTACACAGGCCCCTACACCTAACAAATGAGACAAAGCTTTTGCACTTTTTTCATTGATTTATTGAGAAAATTTATTGAGAAAATATTAAATATTAAATATTATTAATATTAAATATTAAATATTACATACACTCATTGATTTAAAAAAGTAACACACCCACATAGAAATGAGTGCTGCAAAATTTGGCATGCAGTTCTGTCGTAGGCAGATATGTAAATGATTACAGGTGTGGTCTAATTAGACACTGGGTCTTACCACAAGAACGCATAAAATTGCTTCTCCTGCTACTCTATAAACAGGTTCTTAGAGGCAACTTTTGGGTAATATACCTCTTGGTGAAATTGACGGCTAGACACGCCTCTATGATGCATTCAAAGACATTTTGCTCAGTTGATAAACTTTCAGGGGGTGCATCATTGGACTGAGATAAGCAGTATGATCATTTAAAAAATTACCTGCCATCTAGGCTATTCTGACCTGGCTGTTAAGAAGTGTTGGGAGCAGTGGCTCCATGAGGAAGTCCAGACAGATCACCAGTAGGAAGGATCTTTTGAAACACCGAAAAGCATGAGCAGCTCCCACCTTTTCGTAGGCCACCATCCAGAAACAGGTGGCACCTTCACTACACACCCCTGTCACTGTCCAGACCGTTTCCAGGAAATTTGTTATCACAGCACCCATGACATGTCCTGCCATTGGCAGCAAGCCACTGTTGCCTTCATTTGCAGTGGTCTGAAGAAACCTGAAGTGCTACAAACTGGAACCATATTATCTTTATCAACAAATCCAGTTTCTGTTTGGTATCCAACAACAGTCGGGTTTGAGTATGGTGAGCTCTTCAATCCTGCCTTTGCTGTGCAGTGACACACTGCCCCAACTGCTGGAGTGATCATGTGGGGAGCCATCTCATATGACAGTCAGTCACCCCTAGTAGTGATACAAGGGACACTAATAGATCAGGAATATGTGTAGGACTTCCTGTGGTCACATGTTGTCTCTCATGGCAGGGCTTCCAACTGGCATTTTTCAGCAGGATAAAGCTTGCACACATACAGCAAGGGTATTCCAATTAATGTCTATGCCACATTGCAGCACTTCCTGCCTGCCAAGTCACCAGATTTATTGCCAATCGAGCATATATGTGACCAGCCTGGGACACAAGCTTCGACAATATACGAGTGTGCAGGAGCTGCAGGCATCTATGGGCATATGTGCCACAGGATACAATATGGAACCTAGCCTAGCTGTATCTCATCTTGTTTCCAGGTCAGAGGTGGCCCAACAAGGTAGTAGAGCCTCCTTTCAATTGTACCTTTCAAACAATCAAATTGTTTTTCCCAATAATCCTTTCGATTTAATATTATAATCACTTGTGTGTGTGTGTGTGTGTGTGTGTGTGTGTGTGAGTGCCCTGTTGTATTTAAAGATCACACAGCTATCAAAGTCTGATCTTCATAACACGTTTGCAGAATGTGTCATGGCACAAAGGAGATTTGTGTATAGAAAAAGAGCTGTTATTGCTCTTCAGGCTGGAAAAGGTTACAAAATCATCTCTAAAATGTTTGGATTCCACCAATCCATAGTCACACAGAACTCAAGAACACTGTTTATCTCTCTAGGTTTGGTCAACCAACAAAGATCACTCCAAGAGGAAGAGAACTCCAACAGTTCGCCATGTCACAAACAAGGCAGGGCAACAGGGTAAGCCCCTCTTGCACTGTCTAATGTTAATGTTAATGTTTATGAGTTTAAGGAGAGTCAGGAGAACACTGAACAACAATGGTGAGTATGGCAGTGCTGCAAGGAGAAGCCACTGCTGTCCAAAGTTTGCTACTCATCTGCAGTTTGCTAAATATCATGTGGACAAGCCTGAAGACTACTGAAAAAAAAATATTTTGTAGATGGATGAGATCAAAGAAAATTTGATTGCAAAAATGTTTTGGAATGGCCAAGTCAAAGCCCTGACCTTAATCCAATAGATATGTTGTGGAATCACCTGATTCCAGCACTTCATGTGCAGAAACATCTCAGAGCATATGCTGTTTTTTATAGAAGAATGGGCTAAAATTCCTCTAAGCTCATGTGCAGGACAGTTACTGGAAATGTTTAGGTGCAGAAATTTACTGTATAACTGGGTCATGCCAGATGCTGTAAGCAACGGATCACATACATTTGCCACTCACAGATCGAAAATACTGGATATATAGGTAACTAAATAACCAAAGTATGATATTTTGTCTCATTTATCTAATTGGGTTCTCTTTATCTACTTTTAGTACTGTGAAAATCTGATGTTATCTTGGGTCATACATCTTTATTCAGAAAGAACATTCTAAAGGCTTCACAAGCTTGCAAGCACCATTATATGATGATCCTAGATCACAAAAGACTGAATGGAAAATGCAAAATATAATTTAAACTGTCTGTGTTTTTCCCAGCTGGTACCTAATTTTTCCTCAAAAACAAAACAGAGCCTTAGTGACTAAGCCCTCTTGTGGCAATTTTGCAGTTACTGTAGGATCTTGTGGGATGTGGGAAGGCCTTCTTATCCACTACAATCTTCAGTATAAAGAGAGAGAGCATGGGAAAATGAGGTCAGGCCAGATCTCTTTAAATACGGACATCTTTTGCCCAGATGTAATATTATTCTACCATTTTCTGCCTCAACCTAGCTCGCAGGTCTTACACGTTCAATTGACTCTTAACGTTCAATTATTTGGTGCCTGAAAGTCTCTTGCCTGACTCGTGTCTGAATCACTGATATTCACATTTATTTATACTGGACAGCCTCATGGATGGGATATTAGCTGTAATTTTGTGCTCCACTATGTGATGGATTACTCTGATAACTCCAGAAAAAAGGTCAACCAGTGTTTATTTTGATAGAGGTCCAGACAAATATAAGAGCAGATGAATCTGCATGAGCTATAGCTGTGAAAAAGATGATAAATCTGGCTTCTTTATTCAGAAAGCTCAATATCTTATTACCTTCCCTACCACTTCCTCTCACCCACCTTCGTTTTCCAGCAAGCCTTTTTTAATATGCAATATTGTGTCAAATGTTAGTCTTAAAACATTATATAGAGTAAGTTTCTCGCTCTGGGTACTCCACACAGGACTTGGCCTGCATGTTCACGTTAGTGGTGTGAGTGCTGACTTTACGAGGTAGAAATATTTGTAGCTAGAGACAGAGAGGCTCCTGAAGTATATCGTTTTGGTCACTCTGTCAATGCCTACACTGTAGCATCATGTCAAGATCCAGCAGTGCTGTGCTGATGCCTTTAGCTAAATTGTTAGAACTATTAACCTCTGCCAAGTCAATTAACTCCTCACGCTGGTGTCCTTACCCCTAAATCAGAGCCACTGATAGTACATGCTTTACAAGTGTATGTTTGTTTTATTGTTTGGTTTCGGTATTTATCTGGATGTTTTAATTAAGCAGTTGTACTCAACTCTGCTCTGTGTTCACATGCCAGAGACAAACTGGTCGACAAACAGGTATTGTTCATAATTTCCAAGCACTGCCTTTCCTCACTGGAACACCAAAGCTTCTTTGAGTAAGCTTCTCTTCCCATTAAAATCTTTCTGAGACCTAGTTTGTCAAGAGGGCAAAGACTTTGGTTATTGGCACCAAACTCTTCATAGCTCTGTTTAGTTAGAAGGACACATTAATGTTTATAAGCAGTGAGCGCAGTGCATATTGGTTTGCAGCCACAACTGATGGCTAGCCTGAGCCAATGGGGAAAGGAGATTTACAGTAACTATAGAGAAAGAACGCCAAGGAGTCACTTTATCTCAATCTGGTAAGCCTGTGCTCAGAAAGATTTAGGTCAGGGGCGGAAACTTGAAACAAGTAAGAAGTTTAAGTAACTTTAACAATGTCATGTATTATAATCACTTGTATGGTGGTGTAGTGCTAACTAATTGCAGTAATTAGACCACTAATGAAACTGCTTTAATTTTGCATTACAAATCAAAGCTTTTCAATATAAAACATGTGTCAGCCTGACGATTTGAGTGAAATGATGAATCTAAAAAAAAATGCAATTCTGAATTTATAAGTATTTGGCATGTTTCCCCTTTTTCCTCTAATGCCAGAGTACAATCAAACTGGCATGGACTCTGGAAGTTTGTGCAAAATCTGATAATCCACATTATCCCAGCATGATTTCGCAATATTCCAAATAGCAACTTGAATTTAATGAATGCTTGGCTTTCTCTGTCTACATGTGCCCATACAAATGCTCGATGGGGTTTAGGTGAAGTAGCTGTGAAGGAAAATCCACGACAGTCAGCACTCCTTGATCGTTTTTGGTCTTAAAGTAGTTTTTATTTTTTGTCATCCTCCTGCTGCAGTATGAATCTTTCTCTGCAAAGATCCAAACAATCATTTTCACTAGTGGTCTCAGACTTTTGACCCCCACTGTACACATAGCAATCAGCCATAACACTGTATCCACTGACAGGTGAAGTGTATAACACTGACAGTTTGGCTGGGAAACTTTAGGTTCTTGCTTTCATGTGGATGTTACTTTGACAGGTACCACCTACCTAAACATTGTTGCAGACCAAGTATACCCTTTATGACAATGGTATTCATTAATGTCAGTGGCCTCTTTCAGCACAATAATGTGTCCTCCTATATCATCTGTGGGCTGTGCTGTACAAACAAGTCCATGCTGGGTATTAACACTTTCTTATCCAGAATCTCAAAAGAAAAGGAAATAACCCAAGGAACCAAGTCTGAGAGCTAACAAGCTTTTCAAAAGTCAAATCAGTAATAAGTTTCAGAGCACAAGCACTGTATTTAAGCATGTTTGGATTAAAACGAAGTTCAAACACCAGTTATCTGCGCATAATTTTGATGAATCTTGAATTGCTTAACATAAAAAATCCAAATCACTCTAGTATAGAAGTGCGAGTTACTAGCTGCTTCTTATAAAAACTCAACAAAAATCATGCCATCTAAATGGTTTGGATTACGCTTTATTTTTGTACACTAGCACTAAATGTAATACAAATCTGGTGGTTCTCACCATGAATCGAGACACTTAAATAACCAGCAGCACAGCTGATACCAATGTGCAGAATTAGATTGCGGAACTCAGGGAATCTGAGTTCCCGATGTGTGCTGAACACACGTAATGCAGGCCCTCAGTTGCAAAATGTAGTTGAGTTGATTCTCTTAGACATGCTAGATCTATCACCTAATGTTACTGTTATTTGTTTTTTTCAGTCCATACTGTCCCATCATCTCCTAATAGCCTGTCTCGTCTTTGCTTATCTTGGCATTAAACTCCCCTAGCAAAACAGTATCTTTATAACTCCGCTTAATTAAAATGCTCCTTACTTGATTGTGAAATTTCTCGTAGTCCTCCTCACTGCTGTTGTTGGTAGGGTCATAGCATAGCACCACACTTATCTTCATGTTCTTCTTTGATGTGAAATAAGCTGTCTCTGGCCTCCAATCATATCGTTGGCCTCTGTATCTCCTTTTTCAGCCTTATTGCTTTATTCTGTGTCCAGAATGTCCAGAATACAAAATCAGTTCCCCTGTCATCAGCATTCTATGTTCTGACTATGGCCATCTGGTCTCACACAGTCCAAGTATATGTCCAGATTGTACTTGTTTATTCATGCTGCCCCTTTGCACAACCATTCCTGTGTGTTGTCCTGATGTTCATAAGATGTAAATCTTTTAGGTTTACAGAACATTTTATATTGATATTGACAGGTTATTGATATCACTGTGTCCTTTCTGCTTTCACTGCAGCATGCTATTCATCTTCTTGGTGAGGATTCACAGCCCCAGGCCTGCTGCTTCAAAGTCCTTTGACGATGCATCTGTAGCAAGTAGCTTTTTATAGGTTGGGGTCTCTTGCCAGGCATTAAACAACTTCTTCTTTTTCATCTGGGCTCAGAGCCACCCTTGGCAGAGTTAAATGGAAGAGTCCTTACTATAAATCATCCTAAAACACCATAGCAGTCACTTGTGTACTCCCTCCAGTGAGGTGTTGATAGTGGATAAATGTTCAAGTCTGAATTACCCTGCTAACAGAGCTCTGTTTATGGTTGGCATACTGTATTTTAGAATATCTAGGCAAATTAATTAATTGAACTGGCATTACTGACTTCCATTACATTAAATGTTAATGTAATTGCTTTTCTAAAATAAGGAGTCAAAACTTTAATCCAATTTTATTTCATACTTTTATGTTTTAGCTTTGAGAATGGGTTAAAGTTGTATGTACAGTACTGCGCAAAAGTCTTATGCTACCGTTAGTTTAGATTGTTTTAGCAATGGTAGGAATCAGAAAAACAGCTTCTATAGGCTACAATGACAAGTATTTAGTGTGTCCTTCCCTTGAGCAACACCGCTGATCCTTCTTGGTGGCTTGAGAACCCTCAGCGCAATCGCGCAGGTGGCAATCTAATTTAGCATTCTGCGTGAAAGTGGCGACACCTGTTGTTGAGCCTATTTAAACACATCCTTGGGCTCACACAGTGTGATTTGTAGATCGGCAGTACCTTATTCCCTATCAAAAACCACAAAATAAAGCGCCAGAAAAGGAGCTATCAAAGCCAGGTGAGGGCTGGTGCAAGAGCCCGTGCTTGAAGTGCATGACTTGATGTTGCAAGAGGGATCAATCGTGACCCCTAATAGTACCGCCCCCCCAAGCACGACTAAAACCTTCCCTAGCCTATCTAACATGCTCAGGGTTGAGTATATGACCTCCGGGGATGCGCCAGTAGGCGGGAAGCACCTTCAAACAGGGGCCAAATAGGAGAGTAGGCCAACGTGATCCAGATACAAGGCTCGGCTCGGGCTTGGGACTAGCCACGAGCGGTGCGGGGGCGGAGCTCAGCACAGGCTGCGCAGGGATGGAGCTATGCACAGGTGGCACAGGGGGGGAGCTCAGCCCTTGGGCACTATCAAAAATACTGGGTGGCGCTGAATGCACAGGGATGGAGCTAACGTGCTCAGGTAGAGAACTTAAGACCACAGCGTGCTCAAGGATGACGCTCCGCGGGACCTCCCACTCTGGAACGGGCATCTGCTCGACGGGGTTGTACATGTAGAGCAGTAAATCCGGCCGAGCCCGAGAATAGATTTTAATCACACCCGTGGGTAAAAAATTCACCACAGAGAGCGGGTGATAGGCCGACGCCCACTAGGATGACGGCCCTCCATCTTGGGGAGGTTGGATGCATCAGCGGGGGCAGAACCCGATTTTACGTACATGGCTGAGATAGTCAGCAAAGGTTCGAAACTGGGATGAGACCGGCACCTACTGTCACGACTGGGCCGTTTGAGGGGGCTGGGATGGCACTCTGGATTCATAACTCGGCTGTAGTCAATGGACAGCCCCCAAAAGCCAACCAGTACCCGGGTAGAGATACCCGCCGAGTGCCGCAACTAGGAGCTAACTCTGGGTCCTTTTGTTGGTCACACCCTTCTGTTATGGTTTGCAATATTAAAACTATGATGAAAATAAAAGAAAAAGGTATTTTAGGACCCAATCGGTGTAAGCTCCAGATGGAAAGGATGAACCAAAAATAAATAAGTAAAAGAACAAATATAAATAAAATAACAGAACAAAAGAAGCACCAGGTCTCTAGCTTATGAGACAAGTGTTCTAATGAGGCATGACCAGGGCGCTGAGGCTTAAATTCACTAAAGAAAAGATAAGACAACGCTCTCACTAGTACCACACATGCACAGAGAGATGCAACTGGGAGAGCAAGTGAGACAGGGGAAGATAAACTGCAGACACAAGCGGCGCTTAAAGTGGACTCAAAATAAGTTCGTACACCGTAAAGGATTTGAAAAAGAAAAGGGAGGCTCTGGAGAAAGCCTCGGGCAGGACACGAAAGTACAAGGAGAAATTGAAGGAGCTGATAGCGGTCCGTGCATGCACAGGTCGTACGCGGACGCTACAGAGCCACACGCAAGAGCTCAGCTGCGCTGAGGAATGCCGAGGTGTGCAGAAGGTGCGTGTGCACATTGTGATGACTGCACAGGCAATGTGCACCAGAGAGATTGCTCACATCGAATGATTGGAGAGCAGAAAGAGGCGTGAGAGGTACATGGTGATGAAGCAGCTATGCCTTGCCTAGCGGCTAAGCCCCAACTACCTTACCTCGAGCCTTGCAGCTCTACTTGGCCCATCTTCTTTGCAAAGCGGGTCGTACCAGTTTTCCTTTCCAGGGAGGACGCAAAAGGAGAGTGAGACGGGTAGGATCTCAGAAAGTACGCCAATGATCGCATCGCATCGCATCGCATCGCCTTGCGCTTCGCTTCGCAATCACTGGCGCATTAACGAATGTCCTGGACCAAATGCAGCAAAACAGCCCCAAACCATGATACTACCACCACCATGTTTCACAGATGGCATAAGTTTCTGATGCTGGAATGCAGTGTTTTCCTTTCTCGAAACATAACGCTTTACGTGCCATGATACACTTCCATAAACATGTGTTGTGAAGAGCAGACATTGATAGATCCCTGTTCTTTAAATAAGACAGGGTGCCCACTCATATCTGATTGTCATCCCATTTATTGAAAACACCCGACTCTAATTTCATGTTCAAATGAAACTACTAATCCTAGAGGTTATCATACTTTTGCCACTCACTAATATGTAATATTGGATCATTTTCCTTAATAAATAAATGACCAAGTATTATATTTTTGTCTCATTTGTTTAACTGGATTCTCTTTATCTACTTTTAGGACTTATGTGAAAATCCAATGTCTGTTTTAGGTCATATTTATGCAGAATTACAGAAAATTCTAAAGGATTCACAAACTTTCAAGCACCACTGCATATGGTCATTGCTAAAACAACAAATCTAATGGTGGCCTGAGACTTTTGCACAGTATTGTATCTGTCATCTATGTCCATTTTTAAATCCAAACTTAAAGCACAGGTTTATATTTTAGCTTTTGAGAAAGCGTAGAATGCTTGAGAATGCTTGAGAGTGAGTGATTGTTGTATTTTTGCATGTGTGTGTATAAAACACTAGAGCTGCCTTATACAGATTTATATAGCCTTCTGTACACTTTGGTTTTCGCTGTTGTTTTAAATGTGCTACATAAATAAAGTTTAGTTACTACAGTATGTGGCTCAGTGTACTTCTGTTTTATCAGAACCAAATAATGGTGAATAAATAAGTCATTGTAGTGCAATGGCATTGCCATATGTTGTCATTCAAGTCTTATAAGCAGGCACTTGAAACTTGAAACTCAACTTAGCAGTGTTGTTATGGTGTAATGAATGTCACTGTCCAAGTACCTGTTATCAGTGCTGCTACCAAATGCCAAATACAGAGCACACTGCTGAGCAGCTTTGGCTAGTTCTTTCATTTATTCTTTATTACAAGTATGCACCATTTAACCTCCTCATTACTTCCTGTGAAACTGGATGTTGACCGAGATGGATGCTGACCAGACTTTATCATAGTCACATAGTCTTTTTAAGCTACTGTATTTTCAATTTTATTTGCAATACAACAGGCACATACACTTACGAATGCCATTTACAGCTTGTTACAAATAAGTGGTGTAAGTCAAACACATGCAGTGTTGATTGGCTGTTCAACGATGTATACACAATTTATTGGTGGTGGTCCTGCCAAGCCTCTCCACAGAGCTGCAACCTATTGTACAATAACCAACTGTAGAGAGTGATAGGAGAAGGGCAGAAGAAGCAAAACGCACTGCACTATAATAACACACTGCCTTATCGGGTGGCGTAACAGTACATAAATAAGTAATTCACATAGGACTCTGTTATAATTATAATTAAGTATATTACGGTAGTTAGATTTCAGTATAGTACTGAGTCAAAAGACAGATTTCTATTTCCCATTATAATATACGGTATTGTATTTTTTAAGCCCTCTGCCATTAAAAACGAATGTTGATTGGATACGAATTTAATTTGTCAAGCTATGACACATCATTACTGTTATGTAACTCTGATAGACCACATATCCACTGAGCTTCACTTTGTCAAGCTTGTCAGTTTGACTTCAAGGTTTGATTACGGCAAGATACTTGTTGGAATAAGCCTTCAAAAATGTTTACACTGGTTTATTAGAGTTGTCATGGAGAGCCCATCTAAGTGTCACCTTTCCTTGTGAACATTGTCCTTAATAGTTACCTACCAGTTCTCCTCTTTCTAGCTATGCTGCTATAGCTAATGCTGCCGGGGTCTCATGCTACACATGGCAGCAGTGATTGTTAATAGACACTGTGCTCTTAATCAATAACTAATTACATTTTCTGTTTTCTGCTGTGTTCCGGTACCAATTCCAGCCCCACACATGATGTTCATCCGCTGCAGCTTCACTCGAGCTGCTTCCGTCATCAGCTCCAGCCCCACCATACCCGGGCCACTTAATGCCGATGTGCATACTTTACATTTTATTCAAACTATGACTCCATGACTTTAGGTTCGTTCTTAGATTTATCATCTACGCCGCCCAAGGAGGTTGGGTCCCTTTTTGAGTCTTGGTCCTCCTTGGGAGTCTTGGGAGTTTTTCCTTGCCACTGTCGCCCTAGGCTTGCTCAATTCGGGATTGGACGTAGTTATTAGGAGACGATCTAAACTTGTAAAGTTGCTTTGAGACAATGCTCCATTGTAAAAAGCGCTATATAAATAGATCTGACTTGACTTGACTTGACTTAATAGTGTTACTAAAGCAAAAAAAAAAAGTGCTTCTCAAAATGTTCACCAAGATAGTAGATGGGATCAGACTCTTTGGAAAATTGGCTTTGGTCCACTCACCCATAACTATAGCTCATCACCATCAGCTCTCCATCTGGCATCTCCATTTCCTCCAGCCCAGAGACCTATCAGGACACCTACCAGGAGACTGTATCTGATTGTCAAAAAACAGTGTACCTGTCTGAACCTGAACCTGAAGTGAACAAAAATATTTTTGTACAAAATGGGAGACCATCTGCTATGGATTACCACCTAATTATAAATGGCACATTTTTGTTAAATGATGAGGGTGATCAAAGGACTAGAGGGGCATGTGTTTATATTTAAAATGCAAAGTCCACCAACCTGCAAGTCTGTCGATCTCTAAAGAGTCAGACAGCTGGTTCCAATCAGTAAGCATCACTCATGTCCATTCAACTGAAGCAGGGAATCCCCACACAGTGAGAAGCAGTGTGTTTTCCTGTGTTCACACATTGGGTGTAGTAGAGTCAGTTTAAAAGTAGAAAAAAAAACTGGCAGTGTGTCCACTGCTTATCAAGTGCAGCTGTCACCCGAAACATAAAAAGACTAGAGATGGAATGATATAGGTTTATGGCTGTTTTTTCAAAAAACAGTTAGACAGTTTCTTTATAGTAGTTCAAAGTTGTCCATTTCTCCTTGCAAAATCCTGGCAATTATAGTGATTTATATTTCCTTCTAGAAACCATAAATAATTTAAGCAGTGGTCTTTTCACATGAGACAAAGTAGCTTCTCATAATCAACATTTTAATCCTTATTTTTCTTATAAACTCTAAAATTGAAATGTGGGTGTTAAAGCACCTCTAATATTATTCTTCTGTCAGCCCTATACTCCACAGACCAGAACTCATCAGAGGATCCTAACTCGCTCTCCCCTCCTCCTGCTGACTGAGGATGTCATATCACCAAAACTGTTACATGGTAGATGGCATAAGAACCTTCAGTGACAGCATTTACACTTTACACATTATTTAATATTTATAAATACTTCTCAACAGCTCTATTATATTCTGTATTTAATACATTTATTTCATTTATTGTTTGCAGCATACTCTTTTATTCTTTCATTTATTCATTCATTCATTTTCCTAACCCCTTAATCCTTATCAGGGTCGTGAGAGAGCCGGTGTGTAGTTGGTGGCACAGGGAGCGAGGCAGGAACAACCCTAGACAGGGTGCCAGTCCATCATAGGGCACATACACTCACACACAAGGGGCACTTTAGAGACATCAATTAACCTTACACGCATGTCTTTGGACTGTGGGAGAAAGCTGGAGTGCCCGAAGTACAACCCATGCAGACACGTAGAGGATCCAAACCACTCCACCTGGAATTGAACCCAGGACCTTTTTGCCGTGAGGCGACAGTGCTACCCACTGTGCCGCCCCTTTTATTTGTTATATGCTCTGTTTTTTTATTTAATATAATCTATGTTTGATTAAGTAACATTTCATTTATTATATTTTATTTTTATTATATTGCTCAAAGGAGAGATCCTACAGCTTCTTCCTTCTGTCATGAGGAGGTATGCTTGAGGTGTCCCCTGACTCTCCTCCTTTCCCACAGCAGGTGGAGCTGTTGTCGCCTGCTGTCCTTTTCTATAAATACACCACTTCCTGTTCACTTCCTCGTCTAGTCTCATCACTCCCATGTAGTTTCTTGGCTCCAGGTCTTCCCTTTGTGCTCTGTTTGGTCAGTGTATTCTTTGTTAGGTTTGTGTGCATGCTCTCCTGTGTAATTTAGTACTACCTCTGCTCTGTATCTTTAGTGTGTGTATGATTAGCTTATTGTTTGTTTAGCATTGTGTGGTTTTGTTTGGTTTGGTGACTGTTAGTATCAGCACCTATTTTGTACATACCTTTCTTGTACGTAGTATATCTCTTAGCCTCTTTATATCCACTGTGTGTTTCATCATGTCCACTGTACATAAAGAGCACACACTTGCATGTATGTCCATCTCCCTAGCCACTCCTTATTTAAAGCATTATAGAAGACCAGAACTGCTTAAGGACGTGGCAAGTGTGTCCCCGGTTTTACGTATCATGTGGTCTGACTCACCAGAAGATGAGTATCCCAAGGACTCTTCCAAGTGGGAGTTCCAGCCCCCCTTAACATTTTGTAGTGTGGATTCTACAACGGAAATGTTGTGCTCCACTGAAGCCTCAGTCTCGTCAGTCTGGATCCAGTGCTTTCTTGTTCTGCTAAGAAACGCTGTAGGAAGTGGCGTACCATGCATGCTAGCTCGACACCAAAAGCCAACGCTCACTAGCTTGACGCCGGAGCCCACACTTGCTAGATCAACGCCAAAGCACACACTCGCTAGCACCGTGTTGGCACCTAATTGTAACCGCCAGCCTGGGCCAGAGCCTGCCAGCCATTTGCTGGACCCTCCTCTCTCCAGCTGTTTGTGCGGTCCAGTGGTCAGCAGGATCAAGCTGGAAGCTGTGTTTGCCCATTCCGCCTGCATCTGCCTGTTCACCACTGACCCCAGCTTTCCTGGCCATGGCAGAGGCCCAGCAGGCACTACAGGGGGTCTTGGGACCCCTGTGTGCTGCCAGGGAGGCAATGGAGTTTTCTGTGCAGATTGAGGATGGGTCAGAGGCAGAGAGGCCCATTCTGAGATTCATGGACTTGTAGTTGCTTGTATCTCGCCACCAGCACCACTCCAGAGTCAGTCACAGCGATGCCTGTTCCAGAGACGGTAACGGCAGACACCGCCTGCCAGCATCTCTACTCTGGCACCGCTTGGCAGCGGCTCAACAGCAGCATCACACGGCACCTGCTCAACGCCAGCACCGGTTTGATGCTGGCATTGATTGGCAACGGCTTGACGCCAGCACCGCTTGACAGCAGCTCAACACTGGCACCGCTTGGCAGCAGCTCCATGCCAGTTGTGCCACCTGTATCTTCAAGGCCTCATCCTGTACCTCAGATGGCTCATGCAGTTTTGTCTGCAGCCACCAGGACTCTTGGGCTCAGGACAAATTGGCCTATGAACTTTTTGTCAGCCAGGTCCCTAAGGACTCCTATTGGGAGCATAGCCCGGAGGCCACTTACCTGGTTTGGTTCTGTTTTTTCTTGTTCTATGTATCCTGTCCTTCCTGGGTCCTACTTTTGTTTGTCCCCCTTCCTCATGAATCATGTGTCCATGCCTATTCTATTCCGGTCCCCAGCTCTGTTCAAGTCAGTGTTTTGTCCTCTGTGTTTTGTTCTTTGTGTCTGTGTTTTGTTCTTTGGGTGAGCTGGGTCATTTGTTGCTTCCTTATGGGTTTGTGTAGGTTCTTTGTGCTTTGGAGACACGCCTCAGGGGAGGGGTTATGTAATGAGGAGGTGTGCTGGAGAGCCACCTCATATGGCTTGACTCTCCCCTGAGTCTTCCTTTCCCACAGCAGGTGGGGCTGTTGACACCTGCTGTCCTTTTCTATAAATATCCCAATTCCTTGTCTGGTCTCCTCGTGCCCATGCGGTATCTTGGCTCCAGGTCTTCCCTTTGTGCTCTGTTTGGTCAGTGTATTCTTTGTTAGGTTTGTGTGCATGCTCTCTTGTATTTGTTTAGTACCGTATGATTTTGTTTGGTTTGGTGACTGTTAGCATTAGCACCTATTGTTTGCTTTGTTGTGTATAAACACCTTTCTTGTACATAATATATCCCTTAGCCTCTTTGTATCCACTGTGTGTTTCACTATGGTCACTGTAAAAAAAAGATCACATGCTTGCTCGTATGTCCGTCTCCCTAGCCACTCCTTGTTTAAAGCGTGACACCTTCCTACTGCTGTCAGGCTGTAAAATCTACATCTTACCCAGTAGAGCACCAATACTAATCATAGCAAAACATACAGTCTGGAGTCAATGCTACTACCAAGACACTATGTGCAATAATATGAAATGATGTGCAATATCATGAAGCAACATGAATCTTATACCCCATCAGTATATACCTTTATGCTGACACTGTGCAATATGTGTTTACAGTATGTGCCATAACTTCTTTCCACATTTGTATACTGTGTATATGTTTCATATATTCTATTTTATTGTACAGTGCTTTTTACTTTGTTATTTTAAAGTGTGTGTCAACTCATTTATTTCGTTTCTTCCCCTTGGTGCTATAACAACACAAATTTCCCTTTAATAAAAGGCTATCTTATCATATCTTAGCTTATCTTATCTTTTAACTGTTATTAACTATTATTATATATTTAAGTAATTTAATTCACTTCTTAAAAATAACATCTTAAATATAACATAACCTTGCCACTGTCACCCTATGCTCATCAGCTGTGGCTGTGGGCATATATAAATGTAAAGATTTGAGTTAGTGTTTTAAAAACATAAAAATCACTATTTAAATAAATCTGACTTCCACTTGTGCATTAAATACCACAAAAAAAGATGTCATGTAACTGTATGTTCCCATCTGTATTTTTGTTGTACAAGAAATCAGACAAATGAGCCAGCTTCCATCTCTCGGTATGAAGCTATGATTGTCCGAGCTACAGAAAGGACAGATAAGGGTTTAAGATTCCTGCACAGAGGACCAGAGAGGAACTGATGCCTCACAAAAAGCAGGCATGATAAGGCTGGGTGATAATGTCTTCTCACATTCCTGAACATGCTCCTAAATCTTGGTCTGGATTTCTGTCTGTTGCTTCAGTTTTTTCAGCTTCCCCCAGCTACAAGGTGGTTTTGGCAAATATGAAAAGTGACATAAAGAATATCCTACGGTCTTCTAAAATCTGTTTAAATTGATAATATCTCTCAATAATGATAATGACTCCATTTTTGTGCAAGTGCAAGCACTTTTATTTTCTTTTATTATATTTTCTTTTATTATGTTTTCTTTTCCAGGTCTCCAGATCCAGCTGCACAGAACGCTCCTTTGCTGACCTGAATAGAGTGTGTGTGTGTGTGTGTGTGTGTGTGTGTGTGTGTGTGTGTATATATATATGATATATGTGCTTATATATATATGATATGATATGTATGATATATGTGCTTGATAGTTTAGAACCCTTTAGAACGTATTATTAATTAATTATTAATTAATTATTTTTTATTATTTTTATTAATTATTTCTGCATAAATATTACCTAAAACATCATCAGATTTTCACACAAGTCTTAAAAGTAGATAAAGGGAACCCACTTAGACAAAAAAGACAAAAATATTGTACTTGGTCATTTATTTATTGAGGAAAATTATCCAATATTACATATTAGTGGGTGGCAAAAGTATGTGAACCTCTAAGATTTGAAGTTAATATGAAGGTGAAATTAGAGTCAGGTGTTTTCAATCAATGGAATGACAATCAGGTGAGAGTGGGCACCCTGTTTTATTTAAAGAACAGGGATCTATCAAAGTCTGCTCTTCACAACACACGTTTGTGGAAGTGTATCATGGCACGAACAAAGGAGATTTCTGAGGACCTCAGAAAAAAGAGTTTTTGTTTGATTGTCATCAGGCTGGAAAAGGTTACAAAACCATCTCTAAAGAGTTTGGACTCCACCAATCCACAGTCAGACAGATTGTGTACAAATGGAGGAAATTCAAAACCATTGTTACCCTCCCCAGGAGTGATCGACCAACAAAGATCACTCCAAGAGCAAAGCTTGTAATAGTTGGCGAGGTAACAAAGGATGCCAGGGTAACTTCTAAGCAACTGAAGGCCTCTCTCACATTGGCTAATGTTGATGTTCATGAGTCCACCATCAGAAGAACACTGAACAACAATGGTGTGCATGGCAGGGTTGTAAGGAGAAAACCACTGCTCTGCAGTTTGCTAAAGATCATGTGGACAAGCCAGAAGGCTATTGGAAGAATGTTTTGTGGATGGATGAGACCAAAATAGAACTTTTTGGTTTAAAAGAAAAGCGTTGTGTTTGGAGAAAAGAAAACACTGCATTCCGGCATAAGATCCTTATCCCATCTGTGAAACATGGTGGTGGTAGTATCATGGTTTGGGCCTGTTTTGGTGCATTTGGGCCAGGACGTCTTGCCATCATTGATGGAACAATGAATTCTGAATTATATCAGAGAATTCTAAAGGAAAATGTCAGGACATCTGTCCATGAACTGAATCTCAAGAGAAGGTGGGTCATGCAGCAAGACAACGACCCTAAGCACACAAGTCTTTCTACCAAAGAATGGTTAAAGAAGAATAAAGTTCATGTTTTGGAATGGACAATTCAAAGTCCTGACCTTAAAAATGTTGTGGAAGGACCTGAAGCAAGCAGTTAATGTGAGGAAACTTACCAAGATTAAAATTCCTCTAAGCCGGTGTGCAGGACTGATCAACAGTTAGTGGAAATGTGTTATATATACTCAAGTGTCCACTTTTCCACTCCAATTTTTTTTCCACTTAAAAAGTATCCACTGACTTAGTACATAAAACTGTAGGTGAGTTTGTGCACAAGCATTTCGTTGAATTACAAAACTATACAAAAGATACCATAGTTAAATAGTATACAAACTGAAACACTTTTCCACTCACGCTACACTGCCTCCCATGCTTGCATTTACTGTGCCATTCATAACCCTGATCAAAGCAGCATCACCCTGAATGACATATTCCCTCAATACTGATTCTGCCTGACCCTTAACTCTATTTTTCTCTGTTACACACAAAAAACACACTATGCAGTGGAAATTTTCCTCTTTTGTTTATCTGTTCCATAGTTCTTCCAGATGTTACAGATGATTAGTAATCAGTGTTCTGAGAAATGATTTGCACTGCTGGAAAGCCTTCATCGATGACACGCAGCATCATACATGCTTTTTGCTACTGTGTCAACATATTAATGTCATCATCTGATGGAAAAGATTGAGTGCTCAACCTTATGAGCAATGACTTGTATAGAATTAATGTTTGTCACTTGTTGGTACATGGTTAACAAAATATGTGAGTATCTGTAATCCATTAAGACTAGTTGACCCACTGGATGTAACATCACATAATGCTTTCTCTTTATGTTTTCAAAATACCAAAACCACAGTCAGGATTCAAAATTAAGCAAGCAATTGTATACATAGAACAGGACACTACATATTATGATTGGTCTTTAATGAAACGTTAATTTCTTTGCTCATTTATATATATTGTTCTTGCTGCTCAATTAAACAAAAGCTTTTGAGTGACTCTTGGCATCTATGATGCATCTAGAACATTCCAGGCTTGTGTCTGTTAAGGACACAAATAATAATAATCAGACCACCCAGTGGTTGGACAACTGTTCTCTGGGTTCCTTCCAGATCCAGAGGGCCATTGTGATGTAAACAGTTCTTGCTGTTGTTTGCTTGTCTGCTGTTGACATGTGTGTCTCCATGACCAACTGCTGATTTTAGTGAAACTAGTGGGAAAGTAGTGGGAACTACAAACAAGAGGCTGTAGCTGAACTTTTGGCAGCAAACAATAGTGTTTTTATTGTTTTCATACTACGTGTTATTTTATTTATCACTTTGACAATTACATCAATGTATCAATGTAGTACTGTGCAAAAGTCTTAGGCCACCATTAGATTTGTTGTTTTATCAATGGTATAATGACCATATATAACATATTGTCAATGATTGGCCAGCCTTTTTCCTTCAGAACTTCCTTAATTCTTAGTGGCATAGACTCAACAAGGTGCTAAAAACATTCCTCAGAGATTTTGGTTCATATTGACATGATAGCATCACACAGTTGCTGCAGATTTGTTGGCTGCACATTGCTGACGCAAATATCCCATTACACTACATCCCAAAGATGCTCTATTGGATTAAGATCTGGTGACTGTGGAGGCAATCTGAGTACAAAGAACTCATTAATATGTTCAAAAAACCAGTTTGAGATGATTTGAGCTTTGTGACATGGCGTGTAGAAAATGGGTACACTGTGGTCATAAAGGGGTGGACATGGTCAGCAACAATACTCCGGTAGGTTGTGGGTACTAAACACACCATTACCTCGTCACCACCAGTCTGAACTGTTGATACAAGACATTATGGATCAATGTTTTCATGCTGTTTACACCAAATTCTGAACTTACAATCCGACTGTTACACAAGAAATCAAGACCAGGCAATGTTTTTCCAATCATCTGTTTTCGATTTTGGTGAGCCTGTGCAAATTATAGCCTCAGCTGCTTGTTCTTAGCTAACATGAGTGGAAACTGGTGTGTGGTATTCTGCTGATGTAGCCCATCTGCTTCAAGCTTCAACGTGTTATGTGTTCAGAGATGTCCTGCATTCCTCGTTTGTAATGAGTACTTATTTGAGCTACTGTTACCTTTCCACCAGCTCGAACCAGTCAGGAATTTCTCATCTGACCTCTGGCATCAACAACGCATTTTTGCTCAAAGAACTGATGCTCACTGGATATTTTTTCTTTTTCTTACCATTCACTGTGAACTCTGGAAATAGCTGTGTATGAAAGTAACAGTAGATCAGAAGTATCTGAAACACTTAGAGCAGCCAGTCTACCACATCACCATCAACCATGCCACATTCAAAGTCACTTTTCTTCCCTACTCTGATGCTCGTTTGAATTTCAGCAGGTCATCGTGACCATGACTACATACCTAAATCCATTGCTGCCATGTGACTGGCTGATTAGATATGTGTGTTAACCAACAGGTGAACTGGCTGGTGAGTGTGTATATATGCATATGTATATAGATTTCGTACATACAGTGGGGCAAAAAAGTCAGCCACTGATTGTGCAAGTTCTCCCACTTAGAAAGATGAGAAAGGTCTGTAATTTCATACCAACCTGCTTGCCTGTTGTAGATTCACTCTTCCCAGCTTGGTGCAGGTCTACAATTTTCTTCCTGGTGTCCTTCGACAGCTCTTTGGTCTTGGCCATGGTTGAGTTTGGAGTCTGACTGTTTGAGGCTGTGGACAGGTGTCTGTTATACAGATAATGAGGTCAAACAGGTGCCATTGATACAGGTAACAAGTGGAGGACAGAAGAGCTTCTTAAAGAAGAAGTTACAGGTCTGTGAGATCCAAAAATCTTGCTTGTTTGTGGGTGACCAAATACTTAGTTTCCACCATGACTTACAGTTAAATTCTTTAAAAATCCTACAATGTGATTTCCTGGAGTATATTTTCTCATTTTGTCTCTCATAGTTGAAGTGTACCTATGATGAAAATTACAGACCTCTCTCATCTTTCTAAGTAGGAGAACTTGCACAATCAGGAGCTGACTAAATACTTTTTTGCCCCACTGTATATAGATTTGGTGTGGTTTGGACCCTCAAATTTTCATTGCTCTGTTACAGTGCCAATGAAATGTATAACATAATGTCATTGTGCTATGTACACTCTTAAATAATTATTTGTATTGTCTCCTATTTAGGAAAAAACAGACTACATACCTTTGCTTTTCACCAAATACAAGAAAAGTCCTCTTCCCATCTCTTCCGTGATATGTAATACCGAAGAAGCGTTGATGAGCAGTTAAAAAAAAACAAAAAAAAAAACAGCACTGGGGATGGGTTTTAAGATGAAATGCTTTGTATAATGAAGGATTAATGTATACGACCACAGTGTTTAGTTGTAATGATGTTTTTTCAATGAACATGAGTTTTCCATGCTATACAATTTCCTGTTTATACTGTAAACACTCCTTGTCATGTCAAAAGGGTACTATAGGTTTTTCTTATAAATTTGACTGGTTAAAACTGAACATCTGGGAGCTTAAAATGCAGGAATGCTTCCCCCCCATTGTGTGAATCTATGTATTTAGATCCAGATGCTAGAATTTTTCATTTTAGACCAGGCTCTACAGGAACAGTCAGATCAGAGCAAGCTGCAAAAAAAGACTACAGGGTGAATTTATTATTAAATTAACAGTCAATATTTGAGTATGTTTTTGTCAGCTCTTCAAAGAAACTTAGAGTCTGTATTTCAGTCTGTAAACTATTCTGAATCGTTCTGCTCCTGACCAGGATCTTCTATCATCTGTTCCAATGCACTTTTGTGGTAAATGGTGGCGTCTCCCTTTTCTTCTTTTTTTCCTACCCCTGACATTTTTGATGGCCAATTATATTTAATAAACAGCTATGGCGCAAAAATAAATCAATTTCAGAACAGCCTAATCCTTGAGTCCAACAGACTGTGAAGCCACAAGTTCTGCAGAAATAGTTGAAAAAGCCCATAATTCAGCACATATGTCACACAGTGTCTGCCTTTGGGAACCTTATATCAAATCCTGCTTAGCATCAGATAATGAAAGGTTATCAAAGCAAAATATATCTTTATTGCTTACAAAAGGAAAGTCTTTCAATTTTTTTATATGCCCATGTTATATTGTACTATCAAGGCAATTCATGCAGCTGTTGATCTGAGGTCCATACTGTAGGTTTCTTGAAGTCTTCTAATGGACGTATCATCTTCTTCCCATCAGCATTCTGCATGGTTAAAGTCATGTGGTGAGAAGAGTTTACAAACTTTGGGTCAAAGGTTTATCTTCTGTACTTCGCCTGGTTTTCACTGGAAAAACCCGAAGCTTGGATCTGGCACTGGCTGAGATGCTTTGTGGAGTCCCTGTAGCACCATCTGTCTTTTGTATGAAGTGCAGATTGGAGGATAAAGAGATTACTGTGTAGGAAGAAGCTGTTCAAACAAGTCATCATTTGGGGTGTTTTATGCAGATTGATTTTTGCTCCACATCACGTCTTGAATGTTAGCATGAGAAGCAATTTTGTATAGTGACATAGATCAGGGTGTACATTTAGAAAACTGCTTTATTTCAGTTTTATTAGACTACAGTTGTTAATAAGTTTTTTTTAATACTAGATTTAAAGTTAAGGCAATCGTTCATGCAAGTCCATGACTTCTACCCAATGCTCATCATGACGTTTAATGAAAGGCATTCTTGTATATGGCCAACCCAGCTATAGAATAACCTCTTAAGAGTGGGCTTCAGTCCTATTTCAGCCTTGACATATGAATCCTTGCTTTAGACAAGGCAGGGTGAGGAGGTGGGTTGCTGATGTCTCATGTGATCCCTCTTGGCTGTGCTACCTTCTTCCCTTTCTAGCTATACTGTTGTAGTTAGTGGTGCCGGAGTCTCATGCTACACAGATGTGTTCTTTTCAGAGACTCTGCGTTTTTAACACAACTAACTACAGTGGGGCAAAAAAGTATTTAGTCAGCCACTGAATGTGCAAGTTCTCCTACTTAGAAAGATGAGAGAGGTCTGTAATTTTCATCATAGGTACACGTCAAGAGACAAAATGAGAAAAAAAAGTCCAGGAAATCACATTGCAGGAGTTTTAAAGAATTAAATTGTATTTAATTGAAATTAAGTATTTGGTCAATAACAAAAGTTCAACTCAATACATTGTAACATAACTTTTGTTGGCAATGACAGAGGTCAAACGTTTCCTTCACCAGGTTTGCACACACTGTAGCTGGCCCATTCCTCCATGCAGATCTCCTGTAGAACACATTTTTTAGGGGCTGTCACTGGGTAACACGGACTTTCAAATTTTCTATGGGGTTGAGGTCTGGAGACTGGCTAGACCATTCCTTTGTTGCCTGAGCAGTGTGTTTGGGATCGTTGTCATGCTGGAAGACCCAGTCACGTTCCATCTTCAATGCTCTCACTGATGGAAGGAGGTGTTGGCTTAAAATCTCACAATACATGGCCCCATTCATTCTTCACTTAACACGGATCAGTCGCCCTGTCCCCTTTGCAGAAAAACAGCCCCAAAGCATGAGGTTTTCACCTCCATGCTTCACAGTAGGTATGGTGTTCTTGGGATGCAACTCAACATTCTTCTTCCTCCAGTTGAGTTTTTACCAAAAAGTTCTATTTTGGTTTCATCTGACCACATGATATTCTCCCAGTCCTCTTCTGGATCATCCATATGCTCTCTGGCAAACTTCAGATGGGCCTGGACATATACTGGCTTAAGCAGGGGGACATGCCTGGGACTGCAGGATCTGACTCCCTCTCAGTGTAGTGTGTTACTGATGGTAGCCTTTGTTACTTTGGTCCCTGCTCTCTGTAGGTCATTCCTGAGGTCCCTCTGTGTAGTTCTGGTATTTTTGCTCACCGTTCTCATGATCATTTTGACCCCACGGATGAGATCTTGCATGGGGCCCCAGATTGAGGTAGATTATCAATGGTCTTATATGTCTTCCATTTCTGCTCCCACAGTTGATTTATTCACACCAACCTGCTTGCCTGTTGTAGATTCACTCTTCCCAGCCAGGTGCAGGTCTACAATTTTCTTCCTGGTGTCCTTCGACAGCTCTTTGGTCTTGGCCATGGTTGAGTTTGGGAGTCTGACTGTTTGAGGCTGTGGACAGGTGTCTGTTATACAGATAATGAGGTCAAACAGGTGTCATTAATACAGGTAACGAGTGGAGGACAAAATAACTTCTTAAAGAAGAAGTTACAGGTCTGTCAGGGCCAGAAATCCTGCTTGTTTATGGGTGACCAAATACTTATTTTCCACCATGATTTACAGTTAAATCCTTTAAAATCCTACAAGTGATTTCCTGGAGTATATTTTCTCATTTTGCCTCTCATCATTTTGAAGTGTACCTATGATGAAAATTACAGACCTTTCTCATCTTTCTAAGTAGGAGAACTTGCACAATCAGTAGCTGACTAAATACTTCTTTGGCCCCACTGTACATATTCTCTTTTCTTTCTGAGCTATTCCTCCAGTAATAGTTCTGGTCCACATGCTAACATGTCCAGGTTCCACGCAACTATTCCTCCGTCATCAATTCCAGTCCTCATATTGTTACTCAGAACTCATTAGGGTGGCCGAGCCGTACACCGTGGCCTCAGCACTCTGGTGAGCTCTGAGTAATGGTATGAGGGCTGGAACTGATTACAGAGAAAAAGTTGAGGACAAGTTGTGTGTGGAACAGAACTAGTACTGTAGGAATAGCTGAGAAGAACACATTGTTGTTAAGAACACAATGTATATAAAAAGTACGCATTTGTGCAAGAACACATCAGCTTCTGTAAAAATCTGTAAAAATCTTCTCACATGTGTGGTACAAGTAGCTGAAATTGCTGCTTTGCATAATCAATAAATCTATTATAATGCACACCCAAAACATGCCCAAAAAAGTCACAAAATAAGTATAACCATAAAGTCCATTGTACTGTGCAAGTACATCTTATCACACAAAAAGTAGTATTGTGATGACGTAAGCATGCTCAGGCCTCAGTTTAAGCCGTATGTGTATTTCAACTATTACTGGAGACATACTAGTTGGGTAACTTGGTTTAATTTCCTACATATAGTAGGTTGCCCAAGGAGGTTGGGTCTTTTTTTGACTCTTTTTTTTCAAGGTTTCTCCCTTATATTTACGGAGTTTTTCCATAGGGCTATTCGAGCTGTCAGTTAGGGATTTGGGCCTATATATTTGTAAGCTGCTTTGAGACAATGCTCCACTGTAAAAAAGTGCTTTAGAAATAAATTTGACTTGGGTTGACATTTTCTGGCTGACTTACTGTAAATTTGGACATTATGATATGTGGCACTGTAACTTAGATTGCTGGAGTTAAATCCTATTCTCTCAATGGAGGAAGCTCTTGCATGACAGCTCCAGAAAAGCAGGTTCAATCTCTGTCTTCAGTTACAGTCTGCTTGTGTTTTCTCTAGGTACTCTGGGTTCATTTACATATATTTTGTAGTAATTTTAGACATATTATGCTGTTTTATATTGGATGTTACCATTTCCACACTGGATTTAGACAGACAAACCACAGACGACCTAGTTTCTCCAACCTTATATATATTCTCCTTACGTATATTCTCCTGTGTCAAATTCTTCCCATACTTAATACAGTCACAATTATTTAAATATGCTAATACTTAGAACAATAGAATAAAATATATACTACTCTGAAATGTTGTAAGCCAACTGCATATCACTGTATTGTCTGTGTCTTGTCCTTTTCCTCACAATGGAATTTGATATACAGTGGTCCTTGAAAATTTGTGAACCCTGTAAAATATTTCTGCATAAATATGCCTAAAACATAATCAGAACCCAATTAAACAAAAATATTATATTTATTTATCTGTAAGTGGAAAAAGTCAGTGAATATTTGCTTTCAGTATCTGGTGTAATACCTTGTGTGGCAATAACTGCAACTAAGCAAGTACTGTCAAATTGTTGATCAGTCCTGCACACCAGCTTGGAGGAATTTTAGCCCATTCCTCCATACAGGGCATTTCAATTATGTGTTGTTCAAACATTTTCACACATGAACTGCTTCTACAACATTCCGTAAGCCCAGGACTTTGACTTAGCAATTTCAAAAAATATATTCAATCTTCTATAGCCATTTTTGGTAGAACGGTCTGTGTTCTTAGGGTCACTGTCTTGCTGGTCCCACATTCTCATTATATTGAGCTCACAGGCAGATTTTTTTTTAGAATTTGCAGGAATAATCATGATTCAGTTTCTCAGCAATGGTGGAAATCCATTCTGGCCCAGATGCAACACAACAGACCTAAACAATGACAATACACCACCATGTTTCAAAGATGGTTTACAATGCTGGAATTTAGTGTGTGTCTTTCTCTAGACATAAAACTTCTCATTTAAACCGGGAAGGTATATCTTGGTTACATCCATCCACAAAATATTTGTCCAGTAGCCTTCTGGATTGTCCATGTGAAACATGATGGGTAGCAATGGTTTTTTTTTTTAGACCTGTGGCTTGGAATCTTTTTTCAATCTTTTCAGTCTTCAAGCTTGCAATCCTGCCATGCACACCATTGCTGTTCAGTGTTCTCCTGATGGTGGACTCATGAACATGAACATTAGCCATTGTGAAAGTGGCCTTTATTTAGTATACTTAGAAGTTACCTTGGGTTCTTTTGTGGCCTCGCAGACTATTACACACCTTGCATTTTGAGTGATCTTTGTTGGTAGCAAGAGTGCTCTTGAATTTACACAATTTGTAGACACTCTGTCTGACAGTGGATTGGTAGAGTCTAAGCTCTCTTACTGGTTTTGTAACCTTTTCCAGCCTGATGAGCCTCAACAAATCTTTTTGTAAGGTCCTCATGAAGCTTCTTTGTTGATGCCATGATATACTTTCACAAACATGTTATGAAGATCCATGTGAATGGTTACCAGTGTACTGTCGCATAAGGTTTAGGATTGAATACCTAATATAATTGTACCTCTACCGACACCCTTTTATTTAATCACATTCACCTACAGCAAGTAATATTTGTTAGGCAGTAACTTAAAGATCAATTACAGACACCCACAACAGTTATGGTTCGCCATGTTTAAAACAATGACGAACCGTCAAAACTAAAATAGAAGATTTGGGACCCAAATGCAGTTAGCTCCAGATGGTATTAATGAACTGAAAGGAATAAAAATAAATAAACTGTAATTAAATAAATACAAATAAATAAATAACAAAGAAAAAGTGAGAATCAGCGATCAGCAGCACACACACAGAGCTCGCAGCCGTGCTTCCAAACGAAGGAGAAAGGGAGAGAGGCGGGGGGAGTTAGCATGGGAGAACCCCCCGCTGCTCTCAGAGCTGCAGAGAAGCAGTGGGCGTGGCCAAGCGCTGCTGCAGGTCTAGACGGCGCGTAGCTCTGAGGAAGCGCGAGGGAGGGGGGAAGCATACAGTGAGGAGCCCGAGATGGAGAAATAGGAAAACGTAATAAAGCTAAACCTGCACTATTTACATCCCTGCCAAGTTTACCTCACGCTTCGCAGCGCTACGTAATCTGAGCTCCTGTGCGAGCCCAGATTGTCCTCTAAAAAACCGTAGAAAGAAATATAAAAAACGAAAACAAACAACCGAAAGCGCGGGGGCTCAATATAAGAGCGTTGAGACAGGTGAGGTCTCAAGCAACACGCTTAAAAGCCGGCGATCGCTTACAAATATTGCCGTAGCGACAATCGGGGACATAAGCGGCATGTTGGAGTGAAATGATCCAACACCTACTTCCACTGGCAAGGTTCTTAAATAGCTAAAGGAAGCGGGTGAGGATCATTTGCTGTAATCAGCCGCATTACTGACAGGGCGGCTGCTTACAGAGGCTGCCAGAGATCCTACTGGCAAAAGAAAGTCAAAGACGACCTCTAGTGTCGACAGCAGGTAGGACCTGTGACAACAACAGGAATAGTAGATCTGAGGAGATGGAGGAGGAGCTTAAAGAGCAATGCCTCATCCAACATAGACATCAGGCCAAAGCACCACGATACTATACTGACATAATTGTAAGGTGGCAGTAATAAGATGTTCACTATGTTCAGGAATTAGAAATGAATTTTCTCATAAAAGTAGTGAAAATAGACTCCTGCCTAACGTCCTTTTTATACAATATGATATGTTTGAATAACAAGGTAAAAAATTATTTAAATTGATTTTTTAAAAAGATTTTCCTGTTCTTTCAGTGGCAGAACATCAAAACTAGCAACACCAAGGAGGTTGAACATCAAACATGCGTTGGCTTATCAAATACATCTGAAGAAAGAGGAAAATCCATCTAGGGTTTTTTCCTCCAAACCACACCTGTCGTTTGAGCTGCGTTTCACCGTACTGAATATGTAGCTTTCCTCTTCCAGTTGAGATGCTATGCCTTCTCAGACCTACAACCATAACTGGATAACAATAATCAAAGTTTACTGGCAATTGTAGCATGATGGCTTCAGCACAGCCACCGTACATAACTTAGCCCAAATGTTTACTCACCACTTCAATGAGCAATACATCAAAACACAGCTGGTACTGTTTTTAAAAGATGGGGTTGGGGTGGGGAGTTTGATAATATTTCCTTTGTGTTCACTGACAGACAAATCTCACAAAGATACAAATATTTTCCTTTTCTTTTGTTTGGAGATAAATGCCATACACGCATTTCAATCAAGTAATTAGATACACACCTTGTTGAGTTGAGACACGATTGTTGTGACTATAGACACAGGAAAATGTGGGTGGAGTAGCAAAAAATGTTACCTTTGAAACATATTTTACCTCAGTAAAAGTACTCACATTCAAACATTTAGTTGAGTAAGAGAATATCTTGTGAAAAAGGTACTTAAGTACTGTGTTATTCATTCTGTAGTATTTAAATAGAGGAAAGAAAAATCATCTCATATAAATAACAATCTAAATTTGTCTGCATGTGACGGCTGACTTGGCCATTGGGCATCAACAGGACTTGAGCCCAGGACTCTGTAGTAATCTAGTTTATAAGAATACTGCACCACTCAACCACCCCTATTTTTATTTGTGAAAGCAAATCCTGATCAATAGATAACCAGCAATGGTGATTTTACTAAATCTGGGGTACAGCAGTCTGACACTAAAACATACATACATAGACACACACTCACTTACTCATACTTGGACAATGTAGAGACACCAGTTGAGCTAAGACGTGTCTTTGGAATGTGGGAGGAAACTGGAGTACCCGAGGAAACCCATGCAGACATGGAGAGAACATGCAAACTTCACACAGGTAGCAGTAGGGCCAGAACTCAAGCCCAGGACTTTTAAGGTATACAGTGGTGCTTGAAAGTTTGTGAACCCTTTAGAAATTTCTACATTTCTGCATAAAAATGACCTAAAACATCATCAGATTTTCACACAAGTCCTAAACGTAGATAAAGAGAACCCAGTTAAACAAATGACACAAAAATATTATACGTGGTCATTTATTTATTGAGGAAAATTATCCAATATTACATATTAGTGAGTGGCAAAAGTATGTGAACCTCTAGGATTAGCAGTTAATTTGAAGGTGAAATTAGAGTCAGGTGTTTTCAATCAATGGGATGACAATCAGGTGTGAGTGGGCACCCTGTTTTATTTAAAGAACAGGGATCTATCAAAGTCTGCTCTTCACAGCATGTTTGTTGAAGCGTATCATGGCACGAACAAAGGAGATTTCTGAGGACTTCAGAAAAAGAGTTGTTGAAAAGGTTGGAAAAGGTTACAAAACCATCTCTAAAGAGTTTGGACTCCACCAATCCACAGTCAGACAGATTGTGTACAAATGGAGGAAATTCAAGACCATTGTTACCCTCCCCAGGAGTGGTCGACCAACAAAGATCACTCCAAGAGCAAGGCGTGTAGTAGTTGGCGGGGTTGCAAAGGACCCCAGGGTAACATCTAAGCAACTGAAGACCTCTCTCACATTGGCTAATGTTAATGTTCATGAGTCCACCATCAGAAGAACACTGAACAACAATGGTGTGCATGCCAGGGTTG
Organism: Ancistrus triradiatus; assembly: GCA_025084515.1. Lineage (NCBI taxonomy): Eukaryota > Metazoa > Chordata > Actinopteri > Siluriformes > Loricariidae > Ancistrus > Ancistrus triradiatus. The sequence goes on along the minus strand of JAJAGP010000585.1, from coordinate 179,080 downwards.
CAAGACGAAAGCCACTGCTCTCCAAAAAGAACTTTTCTGCTCGTCTGCAGTTTGCTAAAGATCACGTGGACGGCTATTGGAAGAATGTGTTGTGGATGGATGAAACCAAGATAGAACTTTTTGGTTTAAAAGAAAAGCGTTATGTTTGGAGAAAGGAAAACACTGCATTCCAGCAAAAGAGCCTTATTCCATCTGTGAAACATGGTGGTGGTAGTATCATGGTTTGGGCCTGTTTTGCTGCATTTAAGCCAGGACAGCTTGCCATCATTGATGGAACAATAAATTTTGAATTATATCAGAGAATTCTAAAGGAAAATGTCAGGACATCTGTCCATGAACTGAGTCTCAAGAGAAGGTAGTTCATGCAGCAAGACAACAATCCTAAGCACACAAGTCGTTCTACCAAAGAATGTTTAAAGAAGAATAAAGTTCATGTTTTGGAATGGCCAAGTCAAAGTCCTGACCTTAATCCAATCTAAATGTTGTGGAAGGACCTGAAAGTGAGCAGTTTATGTGAGGAAACCCACCAACATCCCAGAGCTGAAGCTGTTCTGTACGGAGGAATGGGCTACAATTCCTCCAAGCCGGTGTGCAGGACTGATCAACAGTTACCAGAAACGTTTAGTTGCAGTTATTGCTGCACAGGGGGGTCACAGCAGATACTGAAAGCAAAGGTTCACATACTTTTGCCACTCACTAATATGTAATATTGGATCATTTTCCTCAATAAATAAATGACCATGTATAATATTTTTGTCTCATTTGTTTAACTGGGTTCTCTTTAACTACTTTTTTAAAAATCTGATGATGATTTAGGTCATATTTATGCAGAAATATAGAAAATTCTAAACGGTTCACAAACTTTCAAGCGCCACTGTAAGGCAACAGCACTAACCACTGCGCCACCATGCCGCCCTAAAGCATAAACTTCAAATCAACATCATACAACACACCACAACACAGTCCAAAGTCATGTACAGTTTCGTAACTGAATTAAACAAACAGTTAGAAATGGGTAGCACAGTGGCACAGTGGTGAGTGGTGACCACAAACCAAAATCATGATCTCATTATAAAATGCTGTATTTTGCATTTGTTTGATTTATTTCCCACCATAATCTGTAATCTTTCACAGGCAATGCTCAAGGCACACCCACTGTACATGTACCATACACAGACCTGTGATCCTGCACACTGTGCATGCACCCTTCCTATGGGTTAAAACATGATATTTAAACAGGAACTCTACAGAAGTACTGAAGTGCAAGTAACAAATAAAAAACACAACACAATGTGAAATTCAGAAACACAACAGCAAATTGGAAAGCAACAACAATACGCGAGGCCCAACTAGAAACTTAGGGTGCGTTTATACTAGGAGTTTGGTTCACTTGGTCTGGACCAGAGCACAAAATTATACTATAAATTGCTGCAGTTTAGTCCTGTTTCGCTTTCAAGTTCTCACTTGCATTCTTAACATCAAACCAAATATGTAAACAAAAGAATAAATTCACATACCGATTGGACTGCTTTTATGACGTTATACGACCAAACTTTAATAACTTCTTGTCTTGATGCATGCTCAATAATCCAGGTAAGAAAATCCCAGAAGTTGAATATGTTCATCTGGACAGGTTTTGGCTTGGAGCAGTCTTTGGAGACTGAAGAAGTCACTTAGATGAGTGACGAAACGTTTCTCCAATAAAACCTATGTCCAGATGAACAGATTTATCTTCTGGGATTTAATAACTTCTGCAACAATGCTGTGTGCTGGGCTACACAAGTTCATGGATTTCTTAATATATTTTTACCAACTTATAATTCATATTGAGCTCCTACACATAAAATTATTTGCATATAAAGAATGCATGCTGCAAATAGATAGCAGTTAGGATCCTTGTGCCTGGTCCTTTTCATTATAGAAGATGTTGGTCATTACCATCATGTTCAAAATAGTATTCTCCCGTTCTGGTATGAACAGCTGGTGTCTTCCACCATGGCCTGGGTGTTTCTCCGTTTTGCAAAATATCCAAAATATTATTATATGATATTAGTGGTTAGATTAAACTACAATATTCAATATGAAAATACTGTACTGGACCACTGGCCAGCAATCACTGAGTAACATAGTATGTAGCAGTTCAGGTTGGGATTAACTCTCTGTTCAGCCGCCCTCATACTCAATCCATAGTTGAGCATACTTGCACAACCAGTGTGGCCCAACTGTTTTTCTTACTTTTCTTTCTCTCACTCTTTCTTCACCATTCATTTACATTTTCCTACAAAACAAACTCATCTGTGGCCTGTTCAAAATGCTAAAGCTCTGGGGCCATATAAGATCCTTAGTGCTAACAGTAGCACCTAGTGACGAAATAAAAAAAAAAAACTCTTAGAATTGTGGGAATTTCCCTCTCAAAGTTAGTCGATCCTAGTAAAGTAAAAGTTATTCATTAAGCATCTTTACCCCTAAAAGGACTACTAAGGTGAAAAACTGTTAGAAGTAGAGAGGAGGACTTTTAGGAAGCTTAGGAGTTCTCTTAAGCAGAGGAGAAAACTGATTAAAGACAACAAAGAAGCTGAACGTTCTCCAAACACTGAATTATAATGAGTTAATCAAACAATACCGATTAGATTATGCAGGAATAATGTTTATGGTTGACCTTATTAGAGATTCACTCACATGTCCTACCCAGTGCAACAATGATAATGCTCAAAAATGAATGTCACATACAAACCAACCCCACCAGTTAAACAGATTAGACATGGCAGCAATCACATCTGAAAAGAGTGGACCTACATTTTATCCAGTTCATAGTCTATCCAATAGATTAGTAGGCTACAGAAATTACCAGCATGGTAAATACACTGTCAATAAAATAAAGCAAAGGTGTGTGTGTGTGTGTGTGTGTGTGTGTGTGTGTGTGTGTGTGTGTGTGTGTGTGTGATTAATGTAAAACACGCAGAAATAGCCTATGCCTATTATTTCAAAGGCTTATAATAGGCTATATAGTATTTCCCTAATTAAGAGTGCACTTGTGTGTGAAAGAGAGACAGAGAGAGTGAGAGTGAGTGACAGGAGTGACAACCAATCACCAAAGAATCTTCAAAAGAGTGTGTGATACCTAGCAATGGAGTCAACCCCGCCATCTCGTTGAAATAAAAGTTTTTGTGTTCTCCTTGCTCAAAGTCGATCTCAAATCGTTTATGAATCACTATTAAGCTTAAGTTTCAAAGCTAAGTTAGGAGCTCTCTAAGAGGATTCTTAGAATCTTTATGAATACAGCCCCAGGTTTCTTAGTAAACAAGTTCTGCAAAATGTGTGATTTGGAATTGAAAACTGAGTGTAAAGCAGAAATTGTGCTTACAATTTCGCAGACATTTGCATTTAGTCATTTTTACATTGCCATTTAGCAGACGCCCTTATCTAGAGCAACTTACAGCTCATGCAGACATGGTTTAGACCTTTGGTACAAGTTCTAAATTTTAGTGGTTGTGGTTTAATTTGCAGTTTTAGCCTGAAAACAATCATATTTAAAAAAAAAAAAAAACTGTGAATATGATGCCAAAGATACCCATCATGAATATAAGCATGCAAACTCTACAACACACCTAAAAGAAGCCTGTTTTGTGCCAAATTCCAAAACCCTGGCATTATCTGCATCCCTAACACCCCCAACATTATGCATGCATGTGGCACAGTACCCATGTGAAAGCTGCATATTAACTGAGTTTTTTTGTTGTTGGTATCATTGCTCTTAATTGATTAAAGTCCTTAATTGATTTGCACAGCAAATACACTGCTCATTAAGATGACACAATTAACGTTTGATAGCATATTATTATACCTTCAACAGAGGGGAAGATAAAGGGGCATCTTTCAGCATATTGGTATTGGTATTGTTAATTTTGCCATATTATCCATAACTTTTTCTTCTGGCAAAGCAACAGTAAAATGTAGTCATGTCTCAAGAGAAGCTACAGTCTCATGTAGGACACAATGTACAGGTCCATATCCAAATAAACCATGACTTATATTAAAGATTGGTGGCTGATATAATTTCGTCAGTAATGTATTTATAGAGGTCATGTCAGACGTTTCATTTTTAGACATACTTTTAGAAATATGGTACTGGTGTATTTCCTGGGACGATGTAATTAGGGACGATTAATTATATGTGATATGTGGTTGGGTGGGAGGGTCTGGACTTTGTTCGATTATGCTGGGGGTGTCAGGATTTGGCACAATCTAGACGTTTTTTTAAGGTGTGTGTTAAACTTGGCATATTATTCATTTTATGTCAATTTGACATCACATTTATTTGTACGAATGCATCAGATGTGCATGAATCATCCACACTCATATTCAGGTTTATAGGATAAGAAAGCAATCAATCAGTAACCCAGAAGTTGTGCATCACTGAGTTTGTTTACAAGCACTTAGTAATCCGATAACTGCAGAAAATCAGATTTTATCAGTAATCCGATCAACAAGTATACATGCACTTGAGTACTCTGATAATGGGAAACCTCTGGGTTTACAGGACTCAGGCAATAATCAGATTTTTACTCTGCAACCAGCCAATAATCTCAAAGAAATATGTGACATAAATTGCAAACTTTAATATTAAATAATCAAATTTAATAATCAATTATTCAATTCTAGCGAGTACACACTGCATTTCAGATTCTCCACAAAGTGTTCGACAGCTGTTTTGCAACCTTTAATTCTGTGGCACGTTTAATTTTGGGTTTGCCAGATCCAGCGAGAAAAAATCTGCTAAAGTCAATAGAAAAAGAGGCCAAATACAGCAAAGTGTTATGCAAAGAATAAGAATATGCAGACCTGACAACCGTGACGGAAGACTTGAGCGCGTGTGCAGTCTGAAAACACCGATCAAAATTGAGTTACTGGTATACATGCTATGAATTACATGCTATGATTACTGGAGTAAAATCCAGCTCTCTTTATCGGATTTCTTAATCTGATTTCCAGATCGGAGTGTACATGATCACTTGAATAATCAGATAACTGCAGAAATCTGACTATGATCAGATTATTAAGTGCATGTAAATGCACAAAATTATGCACAAGAAGTACTTTTAGCTTTTCTGGTTTTATTCATTCATTCATTTTATTTATCCTGGAAAGGGTCATGGGAGCCCCATACACTCACACACATAGGAGCTCTTTAGAGACACCAATTAACCTAACACAATTAACAATTAACCTAACACATGTCTTTGGACTGTGGGAGGAAACTAGTGTACCCGGAGTAAACCCACACAAACACGGGAGGACATGCAGACTCCACAAAGAAAGGAACCAGAATACTCCACCTGGGACTGAACCCAGCACCTTTTTGCTGTAATGCGACAGTGCTACGCACCGAGCCACCGTGCCACCCTTTTCTGGTTTCAGCCCACTTAATGTTTTTGTGTACTGAAATTTTATGTTGTGTCTTTGAATTTGCGGTTGTGTTTCAGGTTTGCTGTTTTATTTTTTGTTAATTAATTTTGCACTTAACAGCTTTTGTATCAGTCAGACCATATTTAAAACATGACATTTAAGATACAGCAACAGGAAACCAGTAACCCAAAATATGAAAAGTAACAGACTAAAAGTACATTTAAATAGTCTTGATACTCATTTTTCAGTCAAAAAAAGTCAAAAGCAATGTAAGATACTATGCTTTTTTGTTGATATAGTTGCTATCTTGTTTGCTTGTTGTAAAATCATGTGGTGCAATGCAGCTAATTATGTCAGTCTGAGTCTAGCGTTGATTTGGGGGCAGCTGGAGAGTTCCAGAACCCACAAGTGAAATTCTATAAACTCAGTATGACAGAAAAAGTGTCAAGAACCATTTTCATTTAAGCAGAGCTTTTTAAAAAACACCTTACCACCCATTTGATATTGCCATGTTTGCTCTGATTTACTGCCAAGTGCCATGTCAGACCCAATCAGTTCATTCCACTGGAACAACGGCAGTGTATGAGCATGCTTCATATTAGTGTCATGAACTATGCAAATAATCATGTGTATATGCTATGCCCTTAGTGTCATATGTGCTATGTTTATGGTATTTTAACTGCAATGACAGTAAAGATTGGAAGTCATTTTTTAACATTTCCCAGCAAGCCAGAGGGAAACAGTCTGGTTTCTGTCAGAGAACACGTTATATATGTCAGAGACTTGATATGCAGCACAGGCAAGACATAAATAACCATGTAAAGAAAGTGTAGAAAGCATGCAAAGCTCAACCTATCACAGTACAGGAACCTATGCATGTTTTACATCAAAGCTCTATAAGGGGGAAAATGGTAATACTTCAGAGTAGGCTGAGACTAGCTGTACTTAAGTTGTGAACAGTAGGCCTGGGTGTGTGCTTTTAATGTTTCCCACTTTCACTAATCCAATAATCCATACTGTGACTGTCAAGAGGCAAGCAAATATTAATTGGCTACCAGTTTAGCTAAATTATTGCTTATTAATAATGCCCTAATGCCATGTAAATCAAGTGAGACTGCATACATGCAGAAAAGGCGAGATGTTCCAGAAGTGGTAATAAAGGGAAGATCTCCTCATGCAGTTGGTATGTTGTTTGTTTTTGCACTTGTGCTGAGTGTTCAGGAGAGAGTCACTATCTCCATTCCCATCTAGAGGAACAAAGCAGAGTCCTTTCTTTGGCAGAAGCAGAATAACCGCTGGTAGGAGATGCAGGCTAGGTATTTGCCCCAGAGGCGTCTTGCCCCTACCACAAGATCTCTCCATTTTAGGACCAGTTGTTCTCCCAAGCCACAAATCTGATAATAAGGTAATAAGCAACATGTCCTTGAGTGACCAGAACTTTAAAATTGCTTTCTGTTATGTATTCAGCATGAAGCAAATGTGGAAAATGATCACACAATTGAAATTAGGGCCATTAGTATAAAACAGTTATGGAATACTTTGTTATTTTGGATGGTCCACACAGATATTCATAGAGATTTAGTTAAAACATGCATGATGAACTAAAACCATGAGTCTTGGCAGTGCCTTCCAGCCAGGTCAGATGTCATATCCACTGAGGGAGTGAGGCCAGTCAGGAGATCATGCCTCAGTGCTGCAGTAGCAATCCCTGCCGACCCGCAGCCCTGTCATACATTAGAAATACTTTAGAAAATATTATGTTCCACTTATCTTTTGTTTTAATATATGTTGTATTTATATCATACTAAATAGAGATTAAATATTATTTATAGAAGATATATTGTTATGTTACAACTGACATCCCCAAAACAGCGTGTTTTAAAGATTTTTTTGACAATTTTGACACAGTATCTATGTGCATGCCCAATGTACATTCTGACTTCAACTCTTTGCAGTATTATTATAGTAAAAACAGCTTTGTCAAAGATGTTACTCATAAAATTCTTGGGATAAATAAACAAATGCATTTACAGCATTTAGCAGACACCCTTATCCAGAGCAACTTACAATTACAATTTTACAATCCAAGTAGTTGTTGCTCAAGGACCCAACAGTGGCAGCTTGGCTGAGGTGGGATTTGAACCCTGGACCTTCTGGTCTATAGTACAGTACCTTACCCGCTAGGCTACCACCTCAGTGGATATAACATCTCACCTGGCTGGAAGGCACTGCTAAGAGTTAGTTCATCATGCATGTTTTACCTAAATCTCTACAACTATCTGTGTGGACCATCCAAAATAACAAAGTATTCCATATCTGTTTTAACCTAATGGCCTTAAATTCAATTGTGTGATCCTTTCCACATTTGCTTCAGCTGAATACATAAAAGAAAGCAACTGTGGTAGCCAAATAGACATGACACACACTCACCGGCCATGTTATTAGGCACATCTGTTCAACAGCTTGTTAACCCAAATATCTAATCAACCAATTACATGGCAGCAATTTTTAATCATTGCAATTCATACAAAACTACAACTTCTTAAACCAAAACAAAATATAGGTTCTCCCCGATTTACAATGGTTTACGCTCCGATAACCCCATCATAAGCTGAATGTACTGTAAACTGAAAAGTTCAATGAATACTGTATATATCATAGCATAACCTACCTTAATCATGCTTAAAACACTTACATTAATTTACAGTTGGGGAACATCATTAAAACAAGCTTATTTCATAATAAAGTGTTGGATATCTCATGTAATTTAGTGAATAATGTATTGAAAATTAACCCCGATACCCAGCACATATGGTGGAGTATCATACTGCTTATCGCTTGAATGGGGAAATATTGAAATTCAGAATGCCATTTCTGCCGAATGTGTATTTATGTGTATTATCAGATTCCCATCATGTAGTCAAAATATCGTAAACCAAACCATCATAATCTAGGGAACCCCTTTGTAAAGTGACAATTCATCTTTACAGTGGAATTATTACAAGTGACATGCATTATGCAGCTTAAATTCTTCTGTTTTAGATCTTTCTGGCTCAAGCATGACTTATGCATTTACCTTGCACCCCCACTTTGGGAACCACTGCTTTAGCAGAAATCACACTGCCCAAATGTTTCTTGTACAAGCTCACAGTCTTTGAATTATTGCTTTAGGGTTATTTTCACTCCTACTTAAAAACACTTGTAGTTCTGAAATATTATTAGGTCATCTTGCATGCACAGCATGTTTGAGATCTAACTGCAGATTTTCAAGTCTGGGGGTGATGAAAGCTATTCATAAAACCCTCATATTTTATTTCTAAATGTACTTTAAGGTTGACTTTAAGTTAGGGCTGTTTAAGATACTTTTGGTTTTGCTCTAGGTTTGTTTTGGATCATGTTCATGTTGTTATGAATTTCTTTTCTGCTTTAGTTTCTTCACTGTTTGTGATACACTAGCTTGATATTTACTTAGTAAAATCCACTCTTCTCTCTATATCAGCACACGTTTTTCACTAACGCTATCTGCTACACTACCCCAATGCTTAACAGAACCACTTCCATACTTCACGGTTGGCTTTCTTCATATGCTTATCCTTTTTTCCAAATGTATCTTTTGTTGGTTTTAGCAAAAGAGTAAATTTTTTAATTAATCAGAAGACGGCACTGAAATCCAGAATACGTTTATTAATGTCTATTGCATATTGTAGACATTGGATATTGTATTGAGATCACATGAAATGTTTTCCTCTATTTTAGGGGTATAATTAAAAAGTTAAAAACAACCAAAGCTGAATAAACCTGCTTGAAAAAGGACACAAATGTGTTTTCCCCACACTCACAGTGAGGAGGAGGTTTATTTCATGGTTGGAGATTTGCAAAAAGTAGCAGCATTTTGCAGTCACCAAGACTCCAAACGTACAATTACATACCACCTCCATGTCTACAAACTATTGTGAAGACATGTCAAAACAAAGCCTTTTCTTTCATTGAACCACAAATGTTATCATCTGGAATTTGCCAGTTCTGGTTGTGGTTACATAAATGAATGATATGTCTTTCTAGAATCAGGTTCTATGGTCAAATGAGACAAAATAGACCTTGTTGGCTACAAACATTTACATTTTTTTACAGTTAGTCATTTGGAAAAGGCCCTTATCCAGAGTGACTTACAACCGATTCAATATTATAATGTAGAATCGAAGCAGTTCATGCAACTGAAGCAGTTGCATGAACAACACACAAGGTGGGTTTGATGTAAATATATAGTGTGGATATATTTACATTTACAGCATTTAGCAGATGCTCTTACCCAGAGCAACTTAAAACATTTACAATCTTACAATCGTGGCTTAAGGGCCTTGCTCAAGGACACAACAGTGGCAGTTTTAGCAGAGGCAGGATTTGAACCTTGGCCCATACTAAGTACCTCAACTACTAATTCACACTGTTAAGTATGGTCTAGCATCTGTGATCTTGTGAGGTTGTTTTTCCTTCAAATGCCCTGGGATACATGGGCTCATGTGCCTTACTAGCAATCAAACTGGGGATCTCTGGAGCTGTGAAGCCATCATTCTCAATCTTATATTAGAAAACCTTTTGTAAATTGAGCTTAAATTTGAAACAAAATGGAAAGTTTGTATACATTAATTAAAATACTTTATTTATTAATTAATTTATTTATTTATTTATGACATTTGGCACTCAAAAATATGTTTTATTATATACAGTAGTACTCATACAATTTATATAAAATACAGTTACGAAATGAGAGACATCGTGTCACAACTACATACAAGATTCAGAAAGTGAAAGCGAAATGGAAAAATGTGAAAAAAGTAAAGTAGTTTGGGGCACAATGATCATCAAGTCTTGCTATAGAACCTTCACACCTATACCATATAGTCAAAAGCTTGTGGAATCCCAAAAATTACATCAAACAATATGGATGTTTTTCCCCACTTTGCTGTTAAAATACAACAGCATTGATAATTCTGAGAAGGCAAATACCTGTGATGTCGATAATATCTTAATTGTTGCTTTAACAATGTGTGAGCTGACATTATCGACACTACTGCACATGTGCACTGAGACCATGCAGTGTGCATAATCCAAACTATCATTCTACCAAAATCGCATGACTGAACTTAAAAAAAAGTGAACAAACTGAGAGTGACAAAATACAGACACCACCAGTCTCGCAGTCTATGCCATTAGATTTAATTGCTAGACATGGCTCATCCTTGGAGGAGGTTCAGCTTTGAAAACACAGATGTTGCTCAGAAGACGGCAATCTGAAAACTGTCGGAAATCAGTTGTTAAAGACAGCTGAACAACTAACTTTTATGTCAAACTTCAGCAATTAAATGTATTATCAAGGACAGGTATAGCTCAGATGAAATGTTTGCCCATAAATTTGTTGCTGTGGCAAAATGAAACCTTCTGCAGTTTACACACTACAGTTTTTAATGAATTCTTCAGTTTTAAGTAGATAAATAAGGCCTGAAGATTTCCTTCAATATTATTTCCATAGATGTCATTAGTAAGCAACAATTAATATATTAACAAGAGCAAGCTAGAACATGTAAAACTAGTAGACTTTTACAAAAACATTTTTGAAGTTTGCAAAGTATTGTACGTTATTTACAAAATCCCAGAAAATATTGATATTTAATTTTATCTCAGAATCACACACCCCTTGGTCAAGATTCTAGTGCAAACACTAATTAGAAGTGGTGTCCTCAAACTTTTGACCATATAGCATATCTCTAGATTTCAAAGGCCACTGTCATAAAGAAAAGCCCACTCATAATTTCTCATCAGCTCTGATTCCAACCATTAGTGTTCAGTTTCATTTTAGATCCGATTAAAAGAAAGTGGTGAATTTTACAATCAGCTTTAGAAACTGATTCACACCTGAAAAGCTGAAAAACAAATTGCACACACTATCTGCTTCTTCTTCAACAGTTGTATGTTGATTATACTTAAATAGTTCAGCATGTGTAGGTGTTCCCATCCCTTGGAAGCAAAGCTACGACTGCTCTCTGCCAAAAAAGATTTGTGGTCAGAAAGGAATCTGAGTGAACAAAAGATACAGACTCTCCCATATGTCACTGCATCTGTTTCAGAGATTGTGTTCTGTACAGCCAAGTGATTGTGCTGTCCTAAGATTAAAAGCCAAATCAAGGTCTGTTATCCAAAGCAATTTTAGAAATCCACAGAGAATATCAGAAAATATACAACCCCAATTCCAATGAAGTTGGGACGTTGTGTAAAACATAAATGAAAACAGAATACGATGATTTGCAAATCCTTTTCAACCCATATTCAATTGAATACACTACAAAGACAAGATTTTTGATGTTCAAATGGATAAACCTTATTGATTTTTTACAAATATTCACTCATTTTGAATGTGATGCCTGCAACACGTTCCAAAAAAGTTGGGACAGGAGCATGTTTACCACTGTGTTACATCACCTTTCCTTTTAACAACACTCAATAAGCATTTGGGAACTGAGGACACTAACTGTTGAAGCTTTGTAGGTGGAATTCTTTCCCATTCTTGCTTTATGTACAACTTCAGTTGCTCAACAGTTCGGGTTCTCCGTTGTCATATTTTGCACTTCATAATGCACCACACATTTCAGTGGGAGACAGGTCTGGACTGCAAGCAAGCCAGTCTAGTACCCACACTCTTTTACTACAAAGCCACGCTGTTTTAACACGTGCAGAATGTGGCTGGCATTGTTTTGCTGAAATAAGCAGGGACATCCCTGATAAAGACGTTGCTTGGATGGCAGCATATGTTTCTCCAAAACCTGTATGTACCTTTAAGCATTAATGGTGCCATCACAGATGTGCAAGTTACCCATGCCATGGGCACTAACACACCCTCATACCATCAGAGATGCTGGCCCTTGAACTTGGTGCTGATAACAATCCAGACAATCTTTTTCCTCTTTGGCCCAGAGGACACTACGTCCATGATTTCCAAAAACAATTTGAAATGTGGACTTGTCAGACCGCAGCACACTTTTCCACTTTGTGTCAGTCCATCTCAGATGAGATCGGGACCAGAGAAGGCCCTGGGTGTTGCTGATATATATGGATTTTGCTTTGTATGAGTTTTAACTTGCACTTATAGATGGAAAGACGAACTGTCTTAACAGGAACTTTTCTGAAGTGTTCCTGAGCCCATGTGATGCTATCCGTTACAGAATGATATCGGTTTTTAATGCCGTGCCGCCTGAGGGATGGAAGGTCACGGGTATTCAATGTTGGTTTTCGGCCTTGCCCCTTACTTGAAGAGATTTCTCCAGATTCTCTGAATCTTTTGATGGTATTATTATACTGTAGATGATGAAGTCCCTAAATTCCTTGCAATTGCATGTTGAGAAACATTGTTCTTAAACTGTTGGACTATTTGCTCACACAGTTGTCCACAAAGTAGTGACCCTTGCCCCATCCTTGCTTGTGAACGATTGAGCCTTTCGGGAATGCTCCCTTTATACCCAATCATGACACTCACCTGTTTCTATTGAACCTGTTCACCTGTGGAATGTTCCAAACTGGTGGTTGTTGCGCATTCCTTAACAGTCCCAGTCTTTTGTTGCCCCTGTCCCAATTGTTATACACAAGTTTTTGATAAACTTTTAAGTACATGGAACAATAGATATAGGTCTCTAAGTAGACAATACTGAAGGGTCATGTGATTTAGATAACGCAATAACTTTTGCCCCCTTGCAACAGTAGCTACACCTTTTTTGTATATTCCAATACCATTCCTATAATTAATAATATAGGAATCTAACATATATTTCATAAATAATTAGGTTGGCACAGCAGCAATTCTCTAGCCAGCCACCATGGTAACCTAGGTTTGAGTCCAGACGGTGCCTTCCATCCAGGTCAGACACAGCACAGATACAATTGTCTGTGTCTGAGGGAAAGGAGCCTAAATAGAAGGATCACCCCAGCACAGCAACAGCAACCCTTACCCAACCATGCAATGGACTGGTTCCCTATTCAGCATACTGATAGTGTACTGATACTGCGTGCTGTAAATTCCGGGATAATCTCAGGATGCCAACCCCCCACAATCCTGACCAGAATAAGCAGGGTTTAAAAACTTGAAACAATTGCAGTATTTCTTTCAATACAATTTCAGTATACATGTTGTTTCTTCAAATGAGGTAGTAAAGTAAGCGTACAGTCCACCATTCCAAAACGTTTGGTATGATAATTTGGAAAAGCATATTAGGTAATCTAACCACTTATTATTGTAATTGCTTATAATAATAAATGAATTACATAATTAATAACATTATTACAGCTCTTCTAAACCCACCCTATAGACACTACCTAAATACATGTGCTTATATATGTACAGCAATGTGTTAAAACAATGGAAATTCTTTCATTGCTCCAAGGTCCAGTTCTAACACCCACTTGCCCATTGTAGAAACTTTGATGGTGGACAAGTGTTATTTATCATGGTTAGCACTCTATGCGACCCCATACTCATCAATGTGTGATACATTGTGTTTTTACTGTTAAATCTTAAGCATAATTGGGCTCTGGTTACTGTAAAGAAAATAATTACAGAACTTATGCCATTAATATTTAAGAACAAAATACATTTTGGTCAAAATCATGCATAGTGTTTTGAAGGAGTATGTTTGGGCCTTCAAAAGTTTACTGATTCAAATGTATTTATAGTGTTAGAAACTGTGTCATGACAACAAAATATACAAACTAACAGTAACAGCAAGGTTTGTGAGGTTGTAGGGGTGACAATAAGCTGTATTTAGTAAGATAATTTCCTCTAATTATAATAACAAAACAAGTGCTTTTCATAAATTGGGTACTGGGCTTGTGCAAAACATGTAACAGTGGGAATGAAGCATGGAAGTTGGCAAAGCGTAGTAGTTTACTCAAATAAATCACAAGCAACAACACTTTTGTGACACAGTCTCTAAGGGACCAGCCAATGTATTTGTAAACATTTTGAGTAATAACGTTGTGTGGGGTAGCTTTTAGTGGCTTTAAATGCTTCAGAGCCCTGGATTCTATCATTTCCTTTGTGAACAATTCTGACTCAGTCCCTTTAGAATGGTCCAGCAAAACATCTTAATTACTGTGTTTTTCATTTCAACAAGTGGATTATGCAGAGTGTTTGGAGAATTATTGGAATTTCCCTCCGAATGAGTATAAATCTATAGGGTAGTTGAATGAAATCCATTCATTAGGGTCAGTAGTGAGTCATTTTCTCTGACAATGACATCTCTGGATCTATACTTTGCCTGTTCTGTTTGGGGTCATTCAGGGTGTCTACCTTGTTGAAAGAGTCATCTGTTTTTAATATTCCACACATGTCCTTTAGAAACCTCTGAAGCTAATGCATTAGACCACTTGCTGAAACACAAAGGGCTTAATTCAAAATTCAGTTCCACGGTGCTTTGCTGTGTAAAGAATTTTCCAGCGAATTGGTGCAGAGCATAGGTATTGCTTCAGCCTCAGCTGTGTTTTGCTATATCAGCAACATGCCATGAAATATCATACACAGATTTCGCTGTGTTTCTTCTCCTCTTTACCAAACCCAAGGGTACCACAACCACTCTTTAATTTGGATGAACACTTGACTTTCCACATATCTTACTCAAAAGATGTGTTTACGTCTTTACGCATGCCTGGGTGGACAGAAAACCCAACATGGCTTTCATCTCACAGGATTTTGCATAAATCAACCAGGACCTGCTGTGCGTGCGGCCACAAAAATGGGTCAGATTGTGTTTTCTGATTTATTTCATGTAAACATGAGATTAGGCTTCTATCAGCAGATGTTGTCTGGAGCTATGACTGCTCTGCTACCTGCATTTGCCTATCAGCTCTCTCATCCAAGACGAGATATAGGAGCAGCATTCCCGTCTGTACATGAACGACAGTCAGGATTCTGCTTCTTGTAAAATCTTGGCTTAAGCAACTACAACTATAAATGTCTAAATATCAAAGATACAGTACTCTGCAAGTCCTGTATGTATAAGATAAATAGCTTGTAATTGTTTAAAAAAATACGTAACGCTTGTTAGCAGTCCTAAAATTATTCTAAACAAAATGAAACTGAAGCATGTTAAATTAATAATGTACTGTATTTGGTTATCCTATTGGTATTCTTGGTATTTGGTTTCCTGGTATTTGGTATTCTTGGTATTCTGCTATTCTTTCTTGGGGGTATTCCATATTTTACATGTGCTACTCTGTGATCTAATTTCTGTCTGAATTAGTCATTTCAGTGTATTCTTCCATCTCTCCAAATATTACAGACCTTATTACCTGCTGTTTTTCACCAAACTCTGAAGTCTGATTATTTTTGTCGTTTAAAGATAGCTATCTCCGTGGTTCAAGAATAGCTGTTGAACATCGTTGCCGTATTTAGTCATGTAGCAAATAAGTCAAGACAGAAGAAGCATGCTTATGAAGAGCCTGTAGTCTCTGACTCATATAATATAGTCTATGTGCTTTCTACACTAGGAGCACATTAGCAGGAGAAATAAACAGGCTGTGACTGTAAAACTGTAACAGGCATAAAACTGTAATGATACAGTAATGTTCCCTATATTCAATCCACTAATGCATGTAATACAAAAGCACACATCTTAAGGTAATAAAAAAGTAAATAATAAGTTAAAGCTGAGAGCACAACATGATAAGTGCCATTCAATTAGGAAAACTATCTCTCTCTAAGTGTGGTGGAAGATCTGCTCTGTTGTCGGGCTTTTTTTCCTCCAAGGCCCATGGGAACCTCGATGGGATAAATGGCTTGGTGGACTCCATTAAGTATCAGGAGCTTTGAAATGAACATCTGTCTGCCTCTGTCAAAAGCTACTACTGCGTTGTGGTTGAATCTTCCAACAGATTCAAACCATGTGTTCAAAATCCCCCAAAAAAGTTAAATGACTGCAGAATCGAGCTGTAGACAAAACCATTCAATCCTCTGATCTAAACTCCACCTAAAACCTGGGGTGTTAGCTGAAGAGTAGAGTCCCCAAGAGAGATCTGAAGGGATTCTGTATTGGGGTGTGTCTCAGATTCCTTGCTGTATATGTGTTTTAAACCTTACATCTTAAATCTTAAAGTCCATGGCTGTGTATCACTCCACATACTAGCACACTAAAGAGTGTGTCAAATAAATAAACCATTATTTTAACATACCAGTTACTGTAGTTGTAGTAGTAGTAGTAGTAGTAGTAGTAGTAGTAGTAGTAGTAGTAGTGGTAGTAGTATGCTATTTAAGGGTGTACTCACACTAGGCAATTCGTTTGGCTAGTGTGAGTGCTCTCAATCACGCCAGGGCGCGATTCACGAATTGCACTCCGGCGCGCTTGAAATAGGTGGGCCGGAGCGCGGTTTGCTGGACTCCAGCACGGTACGTTTGCAGTGTAAGTGCAAATCGCGCTCCGGCACGCTTTCGTCATCACATACGCGCCCACACAGCACAGCGCACTTCATTGTTGTACATATGCGATCGGGTAATAACATACATCTGTGCCTTTCTTTGGTTTCGTTTTGTTCGCGCTGACACACAGCCCTAATACGCCTTATAATAAGTGTATTGATAATGCAGCTCACTGTGTTCCGACTTCTTATGCTGCACATTGGACTCTCTGCTTAAACTTATACATGGCTTTTTATTTCACTTTGTTCATGCTGATACACAGCCCTAATAAGCCTTATAATAAGTGCATTGATTATGCTGCACTGCGGACTCTATGCTTATAATTACACATGGCTTTTTATTTCACTTTGTGCGCGCTGACTCACAGCCCTAATAAGCCTTATAATAAGGTGCATTTATTGTGCAATGCACTGAATTTCGGCTTATCGTGCTGTACAGTGGACTTTATGCTTGTACTTACTATGTGACTTTTTGTTTCTCTTTGCGCGCTGACACCAGTGTTGTGCCAGTTCACAGCTTTTCTTTTAGTTCAAGTTCAGTTCATACATGCTCAAAGTGAACAGTTCACGTTCAAAGTTCACAATTTTAATTCTGAACTAGTTCAAAGTTCAGTTCATTTTACTTTTTTCGTGAGATATTCAAATAAATACTTTTTTCACACTACAAGCTAGAAATCACTATACGTTCTTTGAAACTGCTCATTTTAGACATTTGCTCATGACACTGCAATTGTGTACGCGGCGTTGCTATGGCTACACCGCTCTGCTGAAAATTCATCACGGGTAACGTCTCTGTGACGGAAGCCCGTATGTTATTAATAGCCAGTATGTTAACTATTCTCAGCCGGACACTACGTTGCCCGCAATGGCATTGGCGCACACAATGTAAAACCATTTCCGTCTGGTGAACATGATTTAAGCTGGCACCAGCGAGAATTACAGGAGGGAGGAAAAACTTCCTCTCGTTGTTTGCGTTCAAAAGAGAAAACAGAGGTCACTCAGTTTTCAATGGAAAATAATTCCAACGTTCATTTACAGTGATGTCTGCGTTCATGACACCATGATGTGAACTAATTCACGTTCAAGTTCTTTATTAAAAAATGTGTTGCGTTCAGTTCAACGTTCACGAAAAAATGAGCGTGTTCAATGAACGCGTTCTTTTGAACTCGTTTACGCACAACACTGGCTGACACACAGCTCTAATAAGCCTTATAATAAATGTACTGATGATGATTTATTTTTCGGCATCTCGTGCTTACGAGGCAGCTGCACAGCGCGTTCAAAACGAAAGCAAAGAACGGCATAAATGTATGTGATTACCCAATCATATGCACAAGTATGAAGTGTGCTGCGCGAGCGAGCATGGTGATGACGAAAGCATGACGAAAGCGCGCCGGAGCGCGTTTCAGTGTGAGGCTATTGTGAGTGCGGGCCAGAGCGCGTTTGTCCCCCCTCCCCATTCGGGCTCTGGCCCGGTTCAGGCAACCGTGCTCAGTGTGAGTGCACCCAAAGATGCAGCCAATATGGAGACACAGCATGTCTAGTTCTCCAAAGTCCACAAATGTGATGAATGCCACTATTGACATGGCATTATGGGTGGAGGTGGTTTGGTGGTTAAGGCTGTGAACTTCTACAGGTATGCACCGGTTAACAACCACATTATATTCTGTGAAACGGGATGTTGCTCGAAATGGGTGCTGACCAAAACATTAGCATAGTCACAAAGTCTTTTTATGCTACTGTAATGTAAATATAAAGGGTATTTTCATAAGAAGACTGTGTGCAAATGATACATAAATGCATGAGAGATACAGCTGAAAACATGAGTGGAATGCTACCATCTACACAGCATTCCAAATGCCAATTTTAATTTACGGAAATTCCCAATAATTATAGAAAATACTGTAATGTACTGTTACAACCCTGTGTAGGGGAAAGCCCTAACACTTAAGAGGATGGTATGGTGGACCTGATACTTTTGTATGATGGAAGCCAAAATGCACTGATAGACAGTATTACAAACAACAAGGAAGATCAGCCAGATGAACCAGAGACTCAATAAGTGAATGTGAACCAGTTTATATAGTTACTGAATAGATTACAAATAATATGCAGGTAGTGGTTGCAAACAAATGAGTACTACTTACAATAGGAGATCCCCGTACACTTACGAACACCATTTACAATTTGCCACAAATAAACAGAGGAAAGTCATACAGACAAACATGAGGAACTTGCACAAAAATAGTCTCAAAACACATCAACTGATTTACTGCTGAATGGCTGTTAGGTGACTAGCTGCTATGTCCAGAGATAAAAGACAGATTTATTTACTTTTATAATTTGTTATCATATTTAAGAGCTCAGTTGTTAGAGCAGACGGATGCTGATCAGATGGTCATTAAATGGTGCATACCTGTAATTATAAGATTTTGAGTTGACATACTAGCCACTGGGCCCTTGAGCAAAGCCCTTAATCATTTACTGCTAAGCTCAATTGTAAGTTGCTCTGAGTAAAAGTGTCTGCTATATGCTGTAAAATGTAGATGTAATCCGATAATAATCCATAGTACTCATGATTATTTGTTTGTTTATGTGGTTTTATTTAACGTCACTATCAGCATCAGTGGCCATTTCAGTGACACACAAGGTTGTATCACAAGGTTACATCAAGACTACTCATATATTTATATACACTCAAGTCAATTCCAATTTAGCATAATCAAGTAACCTAACACGCATATCTTTTGGATTGTGGCGTGGCATCATGGCTCGGTGGGTAGCACTGCCACCTCACAGCAAAGAAGGTCCTGGTTTCAATCCCAGGGTGGAGTAGCCTGAGTGGAGTCAGCATAACATCCCCGTGTCAGTGTATGTTTACTCCAGGTTTCCTCACACAGTCCAAAGACATGCGTGTTAGGTTAATTGATTATCCTAAATTGGCATTGACTTGAGTGTATATAAATGTATGACTAGTCTTGTTGTAAAATTTGAGTATAGATGTAACCTTGTGTGTGTCGCTGAAATGGCTACTGATGCTGATAGCAACATTAAATAACCAAACTTTGGGAGGAAACTGGAGTACCCAGAGTAAACCACCTGGGGAAAGCATGCAGACTGCACACAGAAAGGACCCAGGTCTGTCCACCCTGGGATTGAACCCAGGCCCTTCTTGCTGTGAGTCGACAGTGCTATTAACAGAGCCGCCCCTAGTAGTAATGAAACAGAATATTATATATAATATATAAACAATATTAATTAAAACTCCTCAGCAGAGATCAAGTCAAACTGACTTCATTGTTCGGCTTGATTATGATGCATGTTAAACAGTTCAACAGCTCACCCTTGAGAAATGAGTTTATGGGTGTAGTGAAATGTGAAAGCATATGGGATTACACTTCTGCTCACATGTATACAGTACATTAGTTATGCCTGATGAAATGCATTTCATAATTTAGTTTATGTACAGTTTTCTCGAAATATGTTCATGTCCACAAAATATTCCCCATGCATGGTTTCTTTAACTCTGTAAAAGTGAGGGTGGCACAGTGGCGCACCAGTTTACCTCACAGCTCCAGTGGGTTTACTCCAGGTACTCCTCCCCCATTACAAAGACATGGCCCGATCTGAATATTTATGACTAGTTTTGAATGAACCTTCTTTATCACTATAACCTTGGGTCTGTCAAAAATAGCCTATAAGGTTCTATCTAGATGCAGAACAAATTCTGGATAAAGCTTATAATAGTGAGGTCACAATTTCTTTGTCCTCGAGTTGAATGAATTGGCAATTAGTTACTGCGTGTATAGACCATCATCACTGCCCAAACACCAATCACAGCAGCAACCATGTGATCAAGGTTCCACAGAAGCGCATGTAAGAGTGAAATATTGTGTGTGCTTACATAAATGATGAATGTTAAGAGTGACCTCATATCCCAACAGCTTATTTTGTTCATCTGTCATCAGCATCTTTCTAGAGACAAGTGTAGCCTTGCCTCCTTTTCACTGTCAGTCCCTCCCATCACCAGTTCTGAGGAAGGAGATCATAAGGTCAAAGAGAGCTCCGTACAGGCATGTTTCACCCCATACCAAAAACACACACCTCTATATGCTCAGCACTCCTTCTGTATACACATATAGAAACACTGATGTCAGCCAATGCTGGAAACTTTAGAGAGGTTGAGATGAAAAGCCAGAAAGCCTTCAAAACAGTGTAAAGTGATTTATGGCCTAGCGTCTAGCCTTGTTTGCTACATCAGCTAATCGTCTCAAAAAGGTTGACATTTACGATGAGTTACAACTTAAGCACAGTAAATAAAAGGCATAATGTTCAATATTGTATGTTCATTCCACTCGCTACAGTCATTGTCTTTGTTAGGCAATCCAATGTGCACCATAATGAGATCCCAAAATTAGTCATCTTCAAAGGGTTCCACCTAGCCCACATTTTCTCAACATATCATAACTAAAGAAGACTGGTGATGATTGCTTTATGGCTGCACTCCAAAGCTCTGCCCACATTGGAAACATGGGAAATGTAGATCTATCTGTATCACTAGAAAGTGTCTGCAGAACAAAGAGTCTGCCGCTCAAAGCATGCTGTACACAAGCAACTCTGGTGATGCAGGCAGGTGACAGCTTTTTGGAAAGGGTTGCCTCTTTTGCTGCATTTACATTTTTTTCTTCTTAAGGCTTGTGTTCTAGTACAGTAGGCTCTGTGAGTTAAGATGTTTATGTTGGCTCTAAGGACTGAAGTCCACATAAATGATGCTCAAGAAGGAAAACAGAAAAGGAGTTAGAGCAATTGGTTTCTCAAAATTTGGCAGCTTGTGAATAAACAACATTATTTTACAGTCTGGTTTTAGGCACCGCTCATGCACATACATATTCATAACTCTTGAACTGCTGCAAAACAACCCAGTATTTATTGCTTCCTGTATTTACAGTACACAGCCAGATTGAAAAGTAGTTGTATCTCATTTGTAGTATTTATTTAGCATGCTGCTTTGTATTATTTTCTCACTATTCTGGAGTGCCACAAGCCACCCACCATCACTATTTATTTTTTTCCATTTCCACCCACTTTAACCATATAAAACCACAGTGTTGCAAGTATCAAGGTCAATAACCTGTTAATGAGCGCTCTCTCTCTCACTGGCCATAAATTGTGGGAAGGTTTATCTGAGTCGAGTCATGAAGCCTGGAAAGACATTTAGGCAATGGCTGATGATTTGGTTGCATTCTTGAAAGGTTATGTACAGTCTGGAGGTTGTGGAGTTCTGGAGTATATATTATTACTGACAAAACTGTCTGTGAAGTGAAGTGCTTTCCATTGTGTGCTTTGTTTGGCAGCATTAGATACAAGTTTGCCTGCAAAAGCTATTTTATGTGTTCAGGTGAAAATTAGCATCAGAGTAACATTCTAAATATGTACGGTTTACAAAAAAGTGTTTTTTTTTCTTCTTTGCAATGCTTCCACAAAGCTGAAGTGCAATTACGGAGATCACTTGTATTTACTCAGAGATCATGTCTAATTCTGCGTTATGAGATGAATTCTAATTTCCATAAGCCTATAATTGCAGCAATTTATAGAGTCTAAATTAATGTCAGTGCAACTTCTTGAGTAAAGCAGATATAATATTACCATTGTTTGTGCATATTTGCTATGGTTTGGTCTTGTGTGTCACCATATGAGGGAGGGTGGGATATATTAGTGGTTATAGCACTGGTAATTCCCAACTTACAGTAATGTCAAATTAATTACACCTACTGATAAAGCCCTTGACAATCAAGTTGTCCTTAAAATTAAATGTCTTAATGTGCATTTTTAAAATGCTTTCTGTCAGTGGAAGTATTCACATTTTATCTAATTAGATTCTGTATAATTGTATAACAAAGGAAAACACAAAATAAAAACCTTTGCAGGAGTTGTTTCCTGTAAAAGACTCTTGGTCTTGGACACTAATATAGTGTCTGTGGCTGCTTTTGAAGCAGTTACTGCATTATATAGAGCTTCTGTCTGTTCAAATCTCAGATTACAACACAGCTCCTATGTGGCATACCTCAAAGCAAACTCACATTTCTTTCCATTCAGGATAGAAGAGGTAGTGCCTGGCTTATGCGTGTTTGCACACTTTTGTCTTTGCTTTATTCCTCGGAGAAACACATGAGCCAAAGGCCCTATTTTATAATAGCACACATGTGGCTTAAATTGCTAAAGCTTAGAATCACAAGTAATTTGATTTCCCAGAATGGTAACGACCAGAGAACAGCGTTTTCCATCTGTAGTCAGGGAAAAATGAGTCTAATGAATCAGGACATTCTGGTCCTTCAACAAAAGTGTTGCTGGTCCTTGAGCTGGCCTTTTAACATTAACAATTGAAGATAGCTTTTTTTGTGACAAGATGGACAATGCCTTTATATAAATTTAGTTCATTAATTCCTGTAGGAATACAGAGAGAGAGAGAGAGAGAGAGAGAGAGAGTGTGTGTGTGTTAAAACTATCCACTTTCTGTTAGTAGAAAATGCCATGTTAGAGTTGTTCTGTATTTTTGAATCATGGCTTATATCACAGCCATGTTATCAATTATAAAGAAAACTTTTATATTCTTCAGTTAATTTATACACTATATTCTCCTCAAACCATTAAAGTCATTTACCTCTTAAATAACATGGCTCTAGACTGCGAGCAACATGGCTGCAAATGCAATCATTTTTTGAAAATTCCACACGGTTGTATTTCTGTGAGTGGATGACATTGCGTTTGTTTTTGTATCTCACTTCAGCGAGACAAAATTTTGATCCAAGTGCACCAGCGCTGTTACTTAGTGTTCATCAGGTTTGTCGAGGCTTGTCGAGTACTGAAAACAACGAGTACCGAGCAAATTTTTCCTATAAGGAATAATGTAAATTAATTCAATCCATTCCAGACCCCCAGAAAATCCACCGTGTATAAGGCATTATATGCCTAAGTTTAATTAATTAATATCCTGTTCATTTTAAATCAGGAGCACCAGTGCTCCATGGCACTGAAGTGCAGCACAGTGGTGCATCAAGCAGAGTTGGTGCCCTATGGCTCAAGTGATCTGAGTGTTAACATTACCTCCGGTTACTATGTGGAGTTTGGTATGTCATCCTCACAGTACTTCTCTGGGCACTCATATCGTCCTTCAAAAACATGGAACTGAATAGATACATTGCAATAGACTGGCACCCTAAATATATTCCTGCCATGTTTCATGTTTGTGGAATAGGAATTAGGCAGGTTTTGACTGCCTCAAAACCGTTCTTCATGCCTGCTTGAATCAGTTTAGGCTTCAAAATGCATGAGGTTTCAAATCACATTAACTGAAAGTAGTCACTGCAAAAAAATCTTAGGCCTGAAGAAATTCTGAGGTAATTGCAAAGACAACTTTTTGACTGAATTCAGAACTCTGCATATGAAACTGTTGCATACTGAATGCAGTATTCAATTATTCCATGTTAAACACAGCTTTGACATTTTTTTTCTTGGACACCTATGTGTTTGAGTATTTAGAACCTTTTAAGCGGTCATCCATGTTTTTCTCTATTTCACAGGGGTACAAATATGAGCTGACTTGTTATTGTAGCAATTTACGTAAAGTTATATGTGCTATGGCTCTTTACTGAACTGTTTACTTAACTTTGTGCATTTTCTGTGGTTTAAGTTTTATTAAGCACCGTGAACTGGTAACATGGCTCATTTAGCCTAGCCCTTTCATTTTAGCCAAGCACCCATTCTAGTTATTTTAAAGCTATTGTGTGGGTAACTTAATAAAGCTTCATCGTGAGCAATACTGCTGGTGGTCATGGCTATATATCCAGCCTATATACAGTATATACACTGATCGACTGTAACATTCAAACCACTATATGGTTGTGCAATTTAGATGTTGTGCAAACACCATACTATTACTGTACTTAGCATATTGTACTGACTAAATAGCCAAGATAGTGTACACACATTACTCTGTTTAATTTAATGTGCCTAAGGTAACATATGGGTTATGCTTTAAATACTGTACAAAACTATATCCGTAATACTGCATTATAAACGTATGGGACTCCGGACATTGTTCAAAAGGACGTTATGCAGCACATGACTTTATAGAGTGCACCATGTCACAAAGCAAAATTCATCTCAAACTGATTTCATGAACATGACAATGTTATTCAGAGGACTTCCCAGCTATCAAATTTGAATTTAATACAACACATTTGGGACATGGTAGAAAGGAAGATTCACAGCATGAAAGTACACCTGAAAAATCTGCAACCGTCGCTTGATGCAATTCCATGTCAGAAAGACTTGAGGCTGTTTTGAGAGCCTGAAAGGAAGGCCCTGCGCAGTATTTTTGTATAATGTTCCTAATGATATGCTATATGAGTGCGTACATATACAGTACAACCGTGTGGAAAATGCAAATTAAAAAAAATGCAGTGTTCCTTTACTTTGACTTTTTTTTTTTGCAATCAGAACCCAAGATGTTTCACGTTTTGTCTAGTCAGCTTTATTTCATTTGTTTATAAACATCCATTCCTGAATTTCAGGCCTGCAACACATTCCAAGAAAAGTTGGGACAGGGGCAATTAAGGTGTACTGATATAAAAAAAAATAATAATGATGTGATTTCAAACAGGTGATGTAAACAGGTGATTATAATCATGATTTGGTGCAAAATCAGTATACACAAAAGTCTTTGATGAATAAAGATGCACAGATAACCTCCAGTGGTCAATAAATTATTGAAATGTTTAAAACCAATTTCTTCAGAGAAATACTTGAAAGGATGTACATATTTCAGACCTAACTTTTTCTGTGTTGCATTGTTTTGTTGATAAATGCATGGATGTCCCTGGAAAAAAACGTCTTGAAGGAATTAGTGTTGCTAAACAATCTCAATGTACATTTCTGCATTAATGCTGCCATCACAGAAGTGAAAATGACCTTTGCAAAGGGCACTGGCCCAACCCCATACCATGACAGAGGCAGGCTTTTGGACTTGTTGCTGATAACATTCTGGATGGTCCTTTTTGTCTTTGGTCCGAAGCACATGGCACCCATTTATTCCAAGAAGGATCTGGAATACTGATTGGTCTGACCACAATAAACATTTTCATTGTGTGATGGTCCATCCCAGATGCCTCTGAGCCCAGAGAAGTCGATGCCACGTCTGGACATGGTTAACATAAGACTTCTTTTTTGCACAATAATGTTATAAGTGGCATTTGTTAATGTAACTCTGTATTTTAGTGATTCATAAAGGTTTACCAAAGTAATCCATTTCCCATGTGGTTCTATCAGCTATTGATGGATGACGGTTCGTGATGCCGTGCCATCTGAGGGAATGAAGATCACGCTTCTTCAGTTTAGGGTTGCGCTTTTGCCCTTTATGCACTGAAATTCTTTCAGATTCCTTGAATTGTTTAATGATATTATGCTCTGTAGAGGGAGAAATATTTAAATCCCTTCCAATGTTTCTTTGAGGAGCATTTTTTTTTAACATTTCAATAATTTTCTCGCACATTTGTTGACAAACTGAAGATTCTCTGCCTATCTTTGCTCCTCAAAGACTCAGCCTTTCGTGAATACTGATTTTGTACCAAATCATGATTACAGTGGTGCTTGAAAGTTTGTGAACCTTTCATACCTTTCATATTTTTTCAATTTTGCAAAAATATGACCTAAAACATCATCAGATTTTCACACAAGTCCTAAAAGTAGATAAAGAAAAATAAGTTGAACAAATGAGACAAAAATATTATACTTGGTCATTTATTTATTGAGGAAAATGATCCAATATTACATATTAGTGAGTGGCCAAAGTTAGTGAACCTCTAGGATTAGCAGTTAATTTGAAGGTGAATTAGAGTCAGGTGTTTTCAATCAATGGGATGACAATCAGGTGTGAGTGGGCACCCTGTTTTATTTAAAGAACAGGGATCTGTCAAAGTCTGTTCTTCACAATCATCAGATGTTTGTGAAAGTGTATCATTGCACAAACAAAGGAGATTTCTGAGGACCTCAGAAAAAGAGTTGTTGATGCTCACCAGGTTGAAAAAGGTTACAAAACCATCTCTAAAGAGTTTGGACTCCACCAATCCACAGTCAGACAGATTGTGTACAAATGGAGGAAATTCAAGACCACTGTTACCCTCCCCAGGAGTGGTCGACCAACAAAGATCACACCAAGAGCAAGGCATGTAATAGTGGGCGATTGTCAGAAAGGACCCCCGAGTAACTTCTAAGCAACTGAAGGCCTCTCTCACTTGGCTAATGTTAATGCTCATGAGTCCACCATAAAGAAGAACACTGCACAACATGGTGTGCATGGCAGGGTTGCAAGGGAAAAGCCACTGCTCTCCAAAAAGAACATTGCTGCTCGTCTGCAGTTTGCTAAAGATCACGTGGACAAGCCAGAAGGCTATTGGAAGAATGTTTTGTGGATGGATGAGACCAAAATAGAACTTTTACTAGAGCTATTTGAAAAGAACAATAACCACTCATGTGATTTGTTTATCATACAAATGCCATAGAAGCCTTTTTTAGGATACTTGGCATTATGATGTATTAAAGTATCAGGACATTACAAGCAAAAATCTATCTACCTATTTCAAAGAACTACAGTTGGGTTGTGGTTGGTCTTTCCACTGGACAATTATTCCAAAAATGCAAACAACTCCTCTCAAAAATGGTTGAATGTTGAGAAATTTGCTCTTCTGATATGATCATCTCAGTCATCTGGCTGAGGAGGAGAGTTCACACAGAGACTAGGACTCCAGAGTATCTGAAGAAATTCATTACTGACGAGTGTCTCAGATTCTTTATTCGGATTTTGTTTTTCACTCCGATGTTTCTCATCAAGCATTATATAAGAAAACTCCAGCTGTTGCCAGAGGGAGGTTGCATAAAGTAATATATGCAGGCGTGCCAATAATTGTGACAGATGTG
This sequence comes from Ancistrus triradiatus, assembly GCA_025084515.1. Taxonomy (NCBI): domain Eukaryota; kingdom Metazoa; phylum Chordata; class Actinopteri; order Siluriformes; family Loricariidae; genus Ancistrus; species Ancistrus triradiatus. The sequence goes on along the minus strand of JAJAGP010000585.1, from coordinate 151,246 downwards.
GTTTTGTTTAAAAAGGTTTTCTATCTTATTTTAATTAAATGTTTCGTTTTAGTGTGAGATTAAGCTAATTAGCCATAGAGATGTTTCATACTTCTTTTACCCATCATTACTAAGAGTGTCAAAAATTCAGTAGCTGGCTATAATTTGAACACTAAATGTCATATGACTCATCTTGCTAAATTTGCTGGGGCATAAAAATAATTTATCTTCATTTAATAATAATTTGGTATCTGAAGTCCCAAAATCTGTTTTCCCCATGATAATGTTTGAGGTATTTTAATCTCCCTTTCTGCTATCCAAAGAATTAACCAGAGGCATAATCAGACCCACCATACTAAAACATGTGCTCCACTAAAAATCATGGCAGTAGAAAGTAAATTTATCCTGGATTGGTGAGAAGAACTACACCACACAAATTTACTACAGGCACTACATTTCCCACAATGCCTCTTTCATCTTTGCAAAAGCTTGAGCAACTAACGCATTCAGTCAGAGCCAGTTTCTTTAGTTTTTTCATATGGCTTAATGGATATCCTCAAATATTTCAAAGAAAAATGTTTCTTTGTATAGGTGTTACACACACACACACACACACACACACACACACACACACACACACACACACACATACACAAGTCAAGTCAAATGTATTTTTTTGCAATGGAGCATTGTCTCAAAGTAGGTTTATAATTTTAGATTATCTTCTAATATCTAAGGCCAATCCTAAATTGAGCAAGCCTAGGGTGACAATGGCAAGGAAAACCTCCCTAAACATTATAAGGAAGAACTTTGGATGGTCCAAGACTCAAAAATGGGACTCGTCCTCCTTGGATGGCTTAGATGATAAATGTAAGAATGAAACTAATTTATCTAGTCAAATAAGTCTATAGTAACAGTTCAGAAACTAAGTAAATATTAACAGATAAATAAAATAGTGAATGAAATAACGCCATTCCACAGAGTCATTCACCCCCTTCAGTTCAGCCACTCTCTATGTTGCTTCAATGTAATCATCATTTGTTTTCCACATACAAGGTTCTAGAAGAAGGAAGTCTAGGTTCATACCCAGAGCAACAAATAGTTTTTATGTGTACAAAGACCTTTCCAAGAGATATATTTATTTATTTAATGCCAAATCAGCACCAGTGTCTACATTCCTCACAAGAGCATGATTACAACTGTACTCATCCAACATTCACAATGGGCCGATTTAGATTAACCAGTAAACCTAGAGCATGTCTTTGGAATGTGGGAGGAAACAAAAAAAAACAGACATGGGAAGAACAAGAAAACACCACACAGGTAGAGCTGGGGTCAGGATTTACCACCTTCCCACCTTTTTCCAACAGATACAAATTCATGAATATTATATTTCATGAAAGGTGACATTGAGCCACCTTTTAGACAATATATGACAAATGTGTTTTACTAGTCATAGAGTTTGATATAAGAAATAGTTTAAGGGAGTGAGGCCTGAGAAATAACTGTAATTGTTCCATATATTTCACAATTACAAATCAGAAAAAGTTGGGACAGTATAGTATATTTCTTACATTTACAGTGGGTCAAAAAAGTATTTAGTCAGCCACTGATTGTGCAAGTTCTCCTACTTAGAAAGATGAGAAAGGTCTGTAATTTTCATCATAGGTACACTTCAACTATGAGAGACAAAATGAAAAAAAAAAATCCAGGAAATCACATTGTAGGATTTTTAAAGAATTTAATTGTAAATTATGGTGGAAAATAAGTATTTGGTCAATAACAAAAGTTCAACTCAATACTTTGTAATATAACCTTTGTTGGCAATGACAGAGGTCAAACATTTCATGTAAGTCTACACCAGGGTTGCACACACTGTAGCTGGTATTTTGGCCCATTCCTCCACGCAGATCTCCTCTAGAGCAGTGATGTTTTGGGGCTGTTGCTGGGTATCACAGACTTTCAACTCCCTCTACAAATTTTCTATGGGGTTGAGGTCTGGAGACTGGCTAGGACCTTGAAATGCTTTTTACGGAGCCTTCATTGCCCGAGCAGTGTGTTTGGGAACATTGTCATGCTGGAAGACTCAGCCACGTTCCGTCTTCAATGCGCTCACTGATGGAAGGAGGTTTTGGCTTAAAATCTCACGATACATGGCCCCGTTCATTCTTCCCTTAACACGGATCAGTTGTCCTGTCCCCTTTGCAGAAAAATAGCCCCAAAGCATGATGTTTCCACGCCCATGCTTCACAGTAGGTATGGTGCAACTCAGCATTCTTCTTCCCCCAAACATGACGAGTTGAGTTTTTGCCCAGTAGTTCTATTTTGGTTTCATCTGACCACATGATATTCTCCCAATCCTCTTCTGGATCAACCATGTCCTCTCTGGCAAACTTCAGACAGGCCTGGACATCTAATGGCTTAAGCAGGGGGGCACGCCTGGCACTGATGGATCTGAGTCCCTCTTGGCATAGTGTGTTACTGATGGTAGCCTTTGTTACTTTGGTCCCAGCTCTCTGCAGGTCATTCATCAGGTCCCTCCGTGTAGTTCTGGGATTTTTGCTCACCGTTCTCATGATCATTTTGACCCCACAAGATGAGATCTTGCATGGGGCCCCAGATCGTTGGAAATTATCAATGGTCTTGTATGTCTTCCATTTTCTTACGGTTGCTCCCACAGTTGATTTATTCACACCAACCTGCTTGCCTATTGTAGATTCACACTTCCCAGCGTGGTGCAGGTCTACAATTTTCTTCCTGGTGTCCTTCGACAGCTCTTTGGTCTTGGCCATGGTTGAGTTTGGAGTCTGACTGTTTGAGGCTGTGGACAGGTGTCTTTTGTACAGATAACGAGGTCAAAAAGGTGCCATTAATACAGATAACGAGTGGAGGACAGAAGAGCTTCTTAAAGAAGTTGTTACAGGTCTGTGAGAGCCAGAAATCTTGCTTGTTTGTGGGTGACCAAATACTTATTTTCCACCATGAATTACAGTTAAATTCTTTAAAAATCCTACAATGTGATTTTCTGGATTTTTTTTCTCTCATTTTCTCTCTCTGAATTTTGTCTCTCATAGTTGAAGTGTACCTATGATGAAACTTACAGACCTCTCTCATCTTTCTAAGTAGGAGAACTTGCACAGTCAGTGGCTGACTAAAAACTTTTTTGCCCCACTGTACTTTGACTTTTATTCCATTGCAGACAATATGAAGCCGAGATATTTCAAATGTCATTCCATGTTTGGTCAACTTAAATTTATTTGTATACATTCATTTCTAGATTTCAGGTCTGCAACACATTCCAAAAAATGTGGGTGGGTAAAGCATTTACCACTTTGTAATATTAAGAATCATTTTCATTTAAAAGATGTTTTGGCACAGAGGATACCAAGTGAGCAAGTGTTTCAGATGTTATTTTGTCCCATTCTTTTTTGCAAACATGTCTTTAAGGTGTACAACATAAACGGGGTTGATATTTTCTCCACATATTCTCTACTGGGGACAAGTCAGGACTGCAGGTGGACCAGTCCAGTACCCTTACCTTATTCCTCCACAGCTATGGTTTTGTGATGTGTGAAGCACGTGGTTTTCCATTGTCTTGTTGAAAAATGCATGAACATCCATGGAAAAGATGCATGAACATCCATGGAAAAGATGTTGTCATGAAGGCAGTTTATGTTGCTTTAAAATCTATATGTACTATATATGTGCTTTTCTGCATTAATTCTACAATCACAGAGGTGTAAATTAACTTTACCAAGGGCACTGACACAACCTCATACTATGACAGTGCCTGGCAGTTGTACTTGGACTTGTTGCTAATAAGTCTGGATGGTCCTTTTCGTCTGTGGTCTGGAGCACATGTCATCCATTCCTTCCAAAAATGATCTGGAATACTGATTCATCTGACCACAATACACATTTCCACTGTGTGATGGTCCCTCCCAGATGCCTCAGAGCCCAGAGAAGTTGATGCTGCTTCTAAACATTGTTAACATAAGGCTTCTTTGCACAGTAACATTTTAAGTGGCATTTGTGAATGTAACTATCAGGACTCTCTTGGCTCTTGGCTTTTTTCTCTGTACCTGAGCACGTTATCTTCATACCTGAGCAGTTGGCACCACTCAGCTCTGTCCCTGAGCAGTTAACGCCGTCTTGTATTTTTGACATCTCCCAGGGGCCCAGGGCAATCGCAGAATACGTGTGGGAGTTCCGTAAGCGGACTGCGGCCACCGGTTTTAATGACCGGGCACTCATAGACATTTACGAGTTTGGCCTTAGCAAGGAGGTTAGGAATGACCTGTTATTTTCCTGGACCCTTCTTCCCTGAATGATCTGTAGAACCTGGCCATCAGTGCAGAAACCCACCTTATACAGTGGGCCAGAAGGAGGGCCGATTTGACCTTCACCCCTAGACCTCACACTTGTCCAGCTCACACTAGTCCTGAACAGTTAACGCCGCCCAGCTCTGTACCAGAGCACGCCGCACCCTTTAGCTCCATACCTGAGCATTTAGCGCTGCCCAGCTCCATGCCTGAGCTCACCGCACCCTTTAGCTCCGTACCTGAGCACACTGCGCCCCTTAGCTCCGTTCCTGAGCAGCTGGCGTTGCCCAGTTCTGTACCTGAGCTTGCCATGCCCTTTAGCCCCGTACCTGAGCAGTTAGCGCCGCCCAGCTCCATACCTGAGCTTGCCACAATCCTTAGCTCCGTACCTGAGCTCTGTACCTCTGCCCAGCTCCATAGCTGAGCACGCTGCATCCCTTAACTCTGCATCTGAGCATGTTAGCTCCGTACCTGAGCAGGTAGCACCGCCTAGCTCCGTACCTGAGCTCACCACACCCTTTAGCTCTGTACCTGAGCAGTTAGCACTGCTCAGCTCCATACCTGAGCTCGCCTCGCCCTTTAGCTACATACCTGATCATGTTAGCTCTGTACCTGTGCAGCTAGCACCGCCCATCTCTGTAACTGAGCCTGACATGCCCTGTAGCTCCGTACCTGAGCAGTCAGCACTGCCCAGCTCCATACCTGTGCACGGTCATTGGTGCCTACTCCTGTGCTGTGGTCACCTTCATTGACCTCGGTACCAAGGTCGTTGTCATTTGTTCGCCCAGCCAGGTGGCTCGTGCCGACCTTTTTCATTGGACTTGTCGGGTCTAGCCCTGTTTCCGAGCCGCCTGAACTGAGTTCCGCCCCTGAGATGCCAGTGCCGAGCTCTGCCCCTAAGCTGCCTGTGCTGAGCTCCGCCCCTGAGCCACCTCAGCTATTGATGACTGACAGTTCTTGATGCAGCGCCGTCTGAGGGATCAGAGATCATGGGTCTTCAGTTTAGGCTTGCGCTCTTTGCCTTTATGCACTGAAATTTCTACAGATTCCTTGATCTTTTAATGATATTATGCATTGTAGAGGGAGAATATGCAAATCCAAAAAAAATATTTCTTTGGGGAACATTGTTTTTAAACATTTCAATAATTTTCTCACGCAGGTTGTTGTCGAAGCTGTTTCCAGGAATGAGGTACAAGCAACTGTTAACTGTTAACATGCTCAGATGAGTTTGCACAACAGTTTTATTGCAGTCATTAGGTTATGGAAAGAAAAAAATCGTATTGAACTGGAAAAGCATTATAATGCTTTAAATACACTAAAATGCTTTAGAAACCTTTTATTCATGCTTTAACCCTGTTTGTCCTGGTCATGGTCGCAGAACCCCCATTGCCTATCCCTGGAGAAGACAGAGCAGAGATGTAAGCACACCATGGACAGGATGAAAGTCCATTGCAGGGCTGAGTAGGGGTTGCTATTGCCGTACTGGGGAATGATCCACCAATTTGCCTTTCCTCACTCGCACATAGAAAATTGTGTATTCTTATGATTCACTAAGTAAAGTGAGTTTAGTTGGCTAACCAGGTACAGCCAACTAGTTATGATGGAGTGCATGCTCTGCTCTTACATGATGAATTATTCACTGTTTGACCAATTCAACTAGCTGGGAACATCTGAGAAGCCAAACAAAGTGAAGTGAGTGTACTATGATTACAAAGTTTGAGTCATTTGACCACTATAGCTTACACCTAAACAGACAATGCCTTTTCTGCATCTACTACAATCTGTATTTATAAGTGTATGACCAATGTGTTTGACCAATGTGTTTGATCTTTTTAAACTGTTTGATCTCTGTGGCGAACCAGGTACACCTAAAAAGCCAAGCTCTGCTCTGAAGGAGTAAGTGTGCTGCTGTTACATTATGAATTTGCAATTCCCTTCTGGTTTTAAGGACATTGTGATTGTGAGTGTGTTTACCCACCATTATGTAACCTAGAACACGTGATCAGCCATACAGTGCACTGATGGAGTGAGTACACTGTGATTACATGATGAAATTTGAGCCAGTTGGCCTCTATTGGTAATCTGGTACACCCAAACTGCCAAATCATGTGCTTTTGGAGGGAATACACTGCTTTTATACAGTGATTTGTTAAACATTTGATCATTATTGCTAAGCAGGTACACCTGACCAGCCAAACACTGCCGTGATGGCGAGAGTACGTTGTGATTACTTAATGAAGATTTAGGCCTTTTGGATTTAGTCAAAATTACACATATAAACATTACGTACATAGAAATAGCTCTGTTGCTATTTACAAGAAACATTTTTTGTGTATTTTAAGTGTAAGTTACATCACCTGAACTGGATCTTTTGATGTTGGATTTGGACTCCACCACCACTTTTTTATCCGCTCTTACACAAAAACACAAGCATTACGCAAACACACAAGCATTCTGTGCACACAGTTGTGCCGTTTTCTATTGTTATAGGTGTTGTTAAATAATAATTATTATTAGTGTTCTGTGTGTGGTGTGGAGCTTTAATATTAATATGCATTGCTGAATGACTAAAAAGTCAAAAGAACATCACCATGAGAATCAAAATACATAGATCTATGGTATGTATGTTGATATTTAGGTCAAATGTATTTGTTAAATTTTGACTTTCTGTGGTGTGGTGGCTCCAGCAAGCAGCACAGATGAGGATTTCTTTACTTTGTCACTCAGCACTAACAAATTACAATTATTAGCAACAGTCCTCATTTTGCTGCACTGAATCACAGATCACTCTTTATGTTGTTATTGTTCGGTAGGAGTTCGCTATATTGCAGGTTGTCAATCAACCACTGTTTGAATTTGAGTGAGAAAACCTAGCTGTTGTCCCATTGGTAGGCCTATGTGTTGACTTTAAAGCCAACGTGCTAGACTATTACTGCCTGTATGTGTATCAACTAATTAATGTTATGGATTGATAGAAGATATACTGAGATAGATGTCGCCCAACTCCTAAATTGACGGGTGTGTATGTGTAGTACAATGTTTAATATAAATTCCAGTGGAGAAAATTAAATAAGCCTTTTAAACACTAAATCGATTGAGTGATTTAACACTAAAGTGGGCATTACTCTGCCATGGATGAGAAATGAAAAACAAATTAACACTAAAGATATTTTATTAATTGTATTAATTTTGTTTATGTTAATAACTGATGCACAAGCTTAAGCTGAATACCCGTGACCTTCAATCCCTCAGATGGCACTGCATCAAGAACCACCATTCATCAATAGCTGACAGAACCACATGGGCAAGGGATTACTTTATCAAACTTTTATAAAGCACTACAATATGGAGTTACATTCACCAATGCCACTTAAAACTTTGTGCAAAAAATAAGTTGACCATGTCCATAAGCGGCTGACCTGCTCTGAGTATATATATATATATGACTAGCTTTGAAGTAACCTTGTATGTCATTAAAATGGCCATCGATGAGGAACAAATTAACACTAACAAATATTTTATTAATTGCATTAATTTTGTTTATGCCTTTGCGTTAGTGGTCTAATATGTACTTTTGGTAGGTTATACAGTAATAAGTGTCCAAAACATATAGCTATGAGCAATCATTACCTAAACATAACCTAAACATTAGCTGCTCAAGCTTTTGGAAAGATGCTGGGGCATTATGGGAAATGTAGTTACTGTAATTTGAGTGCGTCCTGTAGGTCTGCTCAGCAATGGGGCACTGTAACATTTTACTGGGGAATGTGCCTCAGTAAAGTGGCTCTGATGAACCACCCTGGTTTGGTATGATTCTTATCTAAAAGGGGGGCACTTTGGAAACCACTGAACAACACAGAAAATGAATTGTGGGCCGTTGGAACACTACTAACTGCCCTGAACTAACAGATCCCAGCCCTGCTCGAGTAAATCCTGCTGCAATAACAATATCAATTTTCACGGTTTGACCACTAAAGTGAACTAGGTACAACCGACAAGCCAAACCCTGCCATGAGGACGATGATCCGCTGCTTATTACAAAATTTATTTTTAACTATTTAACTGCTCATCCGAATAGCGAAGTCCTGTCCTGCAGGAGCGAGTGCTCCGCTATTAGAAAGTTTACTGTAGCGCATTCTTGCACACGCCCCCCTCCTCGGGAAGTTTCAGGCAATTAGTTCGGTGAGAAGAAGGAGCTCTCAGTCAAAGCGTACGAGTTCGCCCGATGCCTGAACTCCGCAGCACTGCGCTGATTCACTGGCGCTTCTGAACTTTTTTTTGGACTTTAATCTTCAGGAACACGCGATGGGCTTTGAGTTAGAGCGATTCAGCGGCGCAGTGGACCCGGACCTAAAGTGCAACCTGTGTCACAAAGTGCTGGAGGAGCCGCTGACCACGCCGTGCGGTCACGTCTTCTGCGCAGCCTGCGTGTTGCCGTGGGTAGCGCAGCAGCGCAGCTGTCCGGCGCAGTGCAGGCGACGCGTGTCCGCTCAGGAGCTGCACCACGTGCCGCCGCTCAAAAGCCTCGTGCTTAAGCTGGACATCCGCTGCGAGCATCAGGCGAGAGGATGCCGGCAGGTCGTTAAGCTGCAGCAGCTCTCCGAGCACTCGGAGCAGTGCGACTTCGCACCGACGCGCTGCCGCAACCCTGGCTGCAGCCAGGTGCTGAACCTGAAGGACGTGCAGGCGCACTTGCGCGACTGCTGCGAGTACCGGGCGGCGGGAGTGTGCGAGCAGGGCTGTGGGCTCCCACTCACCCATCGCGAGCGCTACACCGACGGGCACTGCTGCGTGCGCGCCCTCAAAGCGCACAGCGGCGCGCTGCAGTCCAAACTGCTGAACCTGGAGAAGGAGTGCAAAAAGCAAGCCATGCGCGCCAGCAAGCGCGAGAAATCCCTTCTGGCGCAGCTTTCCGCCGTGCACAACGAGCTGCAGATCACCGCGCTCCGGTATCAGAAAAAGTTCACCGAGTACAGCGCGCGCATCGACTCGCTCAACAAGAGCCTCGCACCGCCCGCCAAGGTACGAACACTACACGTTTTGTGTGCTTGGAGAGGTTCTCAGCAGCCTTAGTGGTCATCTTTAAGGGGGAGGCCATAGCATTTCTATGTAGGCTAGAAAGAAGGATTCCGATTCATATGAGGTGTAGAGGCTTCGCAATCCAAGCAAGGCCTTTGAGAGATCAGTGGCGGCTTGGCAGAGGTGGGATTGGACCGCAGACCCTTCTGTTCCACTGCAGTCCAGTAGCCAAGGTCCCCTATTACCTCCAAAAATATCACCAGACCTCCAAAAATATCCAAGTAAAATAAAAATAAAAAACTCCAGCTAAAGGACCCTGAAGGCTTCTGTGTAGTATCCACAACAGAAAAGGTTAACGGTTGTGTGAGGTAAAAAGAAACACATGGGATTCAAATCTGTCAGAAGGCTCTACCCAGAGCTATTAAAACACCCAAATAGACCTTTAAAGAGTATATTATTTATAAAGACTAGGCCTATACTAATCCACATTACACAATGTTTTTCTCACTCTGGGTACCCTAAACACAACTATGTCACACCCATAAAACAGAAAAAGGTTGGTAGAAGCCCAACGGACCATTCGGGTTTGTCAGTTTTTTCTACCTTGACCTATTAAATACAACACCATTAAAAACTTTTCTCCTGTCCAAGATCCTTTTGAGGAATCTTTTCTAAAGGTCCTCTATGCTTCGCTATGGGTAACACAGTGCTTTTCAATAACTCAGACCCCCAAGGTGAATAAAACCATTACACATAACACAGAACATATAGACAGCAGGTCATGCAGAGCAGCTAAGTACAGGAGACATGTTATGTGAAGGGAAAGCAAGGCTGAGATGAATGGGGCTGTTCTACGGAAAGCTGTCTTCATATTACATATCAGTTCATGCTCAGCTGCTGAATCACTCTGTGGTTCAGTTCTGTTTTTCAGCCTGCTATGCCAAAATGCCACCAAGTTCGAAGTAATTATCCTGCAAATTGTGCATTTTGTTTTTTTCTGTGGATAATTAATGTATTCCAATAATATTTTCTTATTCAGCTGCTAAATGGTGCTTGTTTCTCCACTACATTCTCATTTGGTTCCATTTTGCAGCCTACCATTTCAAACTCTCACACACTGAGTGCTTGGGATTCCGGGGGTGTTGCTGATCAATTTGAACTCATCTTCAGGACTGCTGCTTGCCACCATGTCTTTATTTGCACACAAACATCGGATAACCCTGAGAAACCGGTGTCAGTGGACGTAGAGGGGATTTCATGTCTGTCAGCTGCAGCGCTTAGCCAGCTGGCAGGCTTAAAGGGGGAAGGGAAGGGATTGTTTATGAATATGGAGCCCTCACAAACATGGTGAAATAACTCCTCTGCTAACCTTCAATCTGTAGATGTTATGTATAAGAGCAATAAAACCGTCATGGAGATTTAGAGTTTATGGGGACATCAAAAATGAGTGTGGGTGTGTTTGGAAGAAGTTCTTAAGGATTGAGCCGTATGTTGTTGTTATAAGATAGAGAAAAACAATGGGTAGAGCTTTGAAAAGGGGGCAGTAAAGCACTGTTTTACTTTGATTTTTATTTCTGATTAACATAGTTTCATATGCCATCTTCTGAAGAGTAGCATCAGCTAGAGGTATGACTGATGGGAAAACAAATTTGACAACTCAGTCATACGACATCACTCCCTGTGAGTGGCTGAATTCGGGGCTCAGTGTGATGAATGATTCGAACAATGAACGGTGAAAGAACGACTGGCTTAGTGTAGCCAGAGAATGCAGCGTCGTTCCCATTGTACGCTTCACCAGTCAGGAGAATGCTAATCATGACAGGGCACATGGCTGGCGAGAGCCATGTAATAATCGCTGGCATCTGCAGTACTGATTCAATCCAGTTAACGCAGGGCACTGACCTAGCTGCTCAACAGGTTGCTGGGCCAGTTCTTGTGGTGGCACTACACCTGCATTTTTAAATGTATATTTGTTTATCAAACAGTATTTCCATATTAATGTCACTTCTGAAGCAGTCCAGTGTTTTTTTTTTTATTATGGTCAAGCCACATTACTGAGTTTGTCTTTTTGACAAATGAAATCCAGTCTTAAAGTCACCTCATTGGTGCTGCATCCTTTTCTCATTATGGCATCTGTTTTGGGCATGTTGCATTCTGTACTGAGAGACCTGCACTGCTTTGAGTCAGCTATAAATGGCTGGCACTGTACATACCATTAAAACCTGTTATATTTAGGCTCAGTTTCCTATGGTGCACAGTACCGACAGCTGAAAGAGAGATTACAGTCATATTTGGTCTTCAAACCCCTCTTACCATCTCCCTGTTGACAGATCTACACATTACAAATGACAATGGTATTAACCCTAAAAGCTAGTGATCAGATAGTTAGAAGCTCTAGAGCAGCTATAGATCCCTTTCCAAATTTATTGAAAGCCATGGTCTCCTCAACATCAACTTTACACTCACTAAGCAGTTTTAGATGCAGTCTAATAGTAAGTAGGGAATCCCTTTGCTCTCAAAATAGCCTCAGTTTTTTGGTGGCATGGATTCCAGAAGCTGTTGAAAAATTTCTTAAGATTCTGCTTCATGTTGACATGATTGGAAAACCCACCTGTGGGATGCCCTTTCATGCTGCAAATCTCTCATTCTACCATATTCCAAAGGTATTCTGCTAGATTCTGATAGATAGATGCCACTGAGGAATACTGGAGTCAGTGTGCATGAAACCAGTTTGAGATGACTTTTGCTTTGTGGCATTGTGCTTTATCACCTGCGTTGTATCCATTAGAATGTGGATAAAATGTGGTCATTAAGGAACGCACATGGTCAGCAACTGGTCAGCATGCTGAAATTGGCTGTGGCATTCAAGTGATGATAGAGTAGTTTTGCAGGCCCAACATGTTCCATGAAATCATTCCCCACACCATTAAATCACCTCCACCAGCTTGGAATGTGGACACAAGTCTGGTTGTGTCCATGGGTTCATGATGTTGGTGCCAAGTCTGACCCTATCATCTATGTTCCTCAGCAGAACTTGATATCAACTAGACCCAGTTGTTTATATCAGCCTTTAACTGTCCAGATTCAGTGAGCCCACTGCAGCCTGATCAATGTTTTTGTAGGCTTTTACTGGTGCATCCCATCCATCTCAGACTTTGATGTGTTGTACATTCTGAAATTAATTTCCTCAGGCTGCAGTAGGCTCACTGAATCTGAAAGACAGTTAAAGGCTGGAAAAAAAAAACATAGTCGGGTCTAATGGATAACAATTTCTGCTGAGGCACAAACATGATAGGGTCAGATTTTGGCACCAGCATCATGAATCCATGGACACAACTAGACTTGTGTTAACTCACCACAGCTGTGGTAATCTAAAGTTCCTGTAGCATTTGTCGAGGTGAACATTTACCTGAAGCTGAAGCTATCGCCAAAGCCAGATCATCCATCAGGCTGTCAGATAAAGAAAGTTTCCACTGCTCCTGAGTCCAGTGGCGATGTGCTTTACACCACTCCATCTGACACTTGCCATTTTGCTTGGTGATGTAAGGCTTGCATGCAGGTGCTCAGCCATGGAAACCCATGTCATGAAGCTGCTGGTGCCCAGTTTTTGTGCTGATGTTATTGCCAGAGGAGGTTTGGAGCTGCAGTTATTGAGTCAGCAGAGTGCTGGTGACCTTTATCCACTGTGCACCACAGATCCCGCTCTGTAACTTTACGTGGTCTGACACAGTGTGGCTGTGTTGCTGTGGTTCCCAAACACTTCCACTTTTCAATAATACCACTCATAGTTGATCGTGAAATATCTAGGAGGAATGAAATTTTTAGAACGACTCATTCTTTGAGAAATGTTTGTAAAGGCAGGCTGCGTGGATAGGTGCTTGATCTTCTACACCTGTGACAATGGGACTGAATGAAACACCTGAGTACAATGATGAATAGGTGTGTCTCAATACGTTTGTCCATATTGTGTATCTAGTTTTGAATGAACTGAAGGGGAAACAAAAGCAACTGACGAACTTTAAAGAGGACTGAGATTTTTTTCTCATTGCCTTTAGCACTGATGAGATCTCACACGCCAGCTGTGTCAGACTGAATTATGGGTAGAGTATTCATCTTTACATGTTTCTGTTGTTTGGCTTACTTTTACAAAGGAAGAGAGAACTAAATTTATGTGAAATACTGTGAAATTTGTTTGTTTAATGTCACTTTCAACGTCAGTGGCTATTTAGGACCGATACAAGGTTATGTCAATACACAAGGTTAAATAGGTTATATATACACTGCTCAGAAAAATAAAGGGAACACTTAAACAACACAATATAACTCCAAGTAGATCAAACTTCTGTGAAATCATTCTGTCCACTTAGGAAGCAACACTGATTGACAATCAATTTCACATGCTGTTGTGCAAATGGAATAGACAACAGGTGGAATTATTGGCAAATTAGCAAGACACACTCAATAAAGGAGTGGTTCTGCAGGTGGGACCACAGACCACTTCTCAGTACCTATGCTTTCTGGCTGATGTTTTGGTCACTTTTTGAATGTTGGGGGTGCTTTCACACTCGTGGTAGCATGAGACGGACCTCTAGAACCCCACACAAGAGTGGCTCAGGTAGTGGCAGTTCATCCATGATGGCACATCAATGGCGAGCTGTGGCAAGGTTTGCTGTGTCTGTCAGCGTAGTGTGTCCAGAGGCTGGAGGTGCTACCAGGAGACAAGCCAGTACACCAGGAGATGTGGAGAAGGCCGTAGGAGGGCAACAACCCAGCAGCAGGACTGCTACTTCCGCCTTTGTGCAAGGAGGTACAGGAGGAGCACTGCCAGAGCCCTGCAAATGACCTCCAGCAGGCCACAAATGTGCATGGTGTTTTTTACAAACAGTTAGAAACCGACTCCATGAGGATGGTATGAGGGTCCGACGTCCACAGATGGGGTTGCTTTGCTCACAGCCCAACACCGTGGCAGGATGTTTGGCATTTGCCAGAGAACCCCAGGATTGGCAAATTCGCCACTGGCGGGCCCTGTGCTCTTCACAGATAAAAGCAGGTTGACACTGAGCACATGTGACAGACGTGACAGAGTCTGGAGACGCCGTGGAGAGCGATCTGCTGCCTGCAACATCCTTCAGCATGACCGGTTTGGCAGTGGGTCAGTAATGTGTGTGGGGTGGCATTTTCTCCATGTGCTCGCCAGAGGTAGCCTGACTGCCATTAGGTACCGAGATGAGATCCTCAGACCCCTTGTAAGACCATATGCTGGTGTAGTTGACCCTGGGTTCCTCCTAATGCCAGGACAATGCTAGACCTCATGTGGCTGGAGTGTGTCAGCAGTTCCTGCAAGATGAAGGCATTGAAGCTATGGACTGGGCCCGCCCGTGTTCCCAGACCTGAATCCGGTTTGAAGCACATCTGCGACATCATGTCTCGCTCTATAATCCACCAACGTCACGTTGTGCCCACAGACTGTCCAGGGAGTTGGCGGATGCTTTAGTCCAGGTCCTGGAAGGAGATCTGTCAGGAGACCATCTGCCACCTCATCAGGAGCATGCCCAGGCGTTGTAGGGAGGTCATACAGGCACGTGGAGGCCACACACAAAACTGAGCTCATTTTGACTTGTTTTTTTAAGGACATTACATCAATGTTGGATCAGCCTGTAGTGTGGTTTTCCACTTTAAATTTTGTGTGTGTGACTCAGGTCTCCATTGGGTTAATAAATTTGATTTTCCATTGATGATTTTTTTGTGTGATTTTTGTTGTCAGCATATTCAACTTTGTACAAAACAAAGTATTCAATGAGAATATTTCATTCATCCAGATCTAGGATGTGTTATATTTGTTATTTTTTTATATATTATATATATATATATAATATATATATATATATATATATATATATATAATATATATATATATATTATATATATATATATACACACACACACACACAGGTTGGGCCAATTTAGCGTAATCAGTTAAACTAACGCTTAGCTAACTAATGTTGCCAACATGTCCCCAAAAACTGAAAAATAATAAAGATGAGATGAGGATAAGTGACATGATGATCATGTGCAGAATCAAAACGTTATATGATGAAGGAAGGCTTTAAGAAGATGCTTCATAAAGAAATCTAGAATGGCAACACATTTAGGCTTTAGACACACACGTGTTTATTCTACACAAAACTTATCTCCATTTGTATAACTGGCAGGCAGGATGAGAGCAGACTGAGACCATATTGCTTTCACAATGCACGAATCAAGTGGTCCACAAAATGAACCACAAATGAACTGTGCTCAGACCACCACTGCATATGCTCTGAGTTTGGCTCATTAGCAGGAGGGTTAGGCAAGATCTGAACTCATTTGACGTGTTCACATATGCGAAAAGAAACAATGACTCAGCTGTCTCAGACCACTTGAAATACCCATTAATACAGATCACAGCAATGTTTGTGCAGTAGTTTATAAGTATTTTGGTATTGACTAATTTAGTACCACTTCTCGATACCCATCCCTACATATTACTGCTTACACAAAGTGCTCATTATCCATGTAAATCATGCATTTTGCCGATTTACATCAAATGATATCATACATAAGAATTTCTCACTTCTGTTTAGGGTGGCGAGAGCAAAAGTATCACCGTTGTACTCTATAGGGAGTCTGGATCTCTGGGTTTCAACATTGTTGGAGGAAGACCATGTATGGTAAGTCTCACATTTTTATCTCCTGAAAATATCATGCATACCCCTATGAAAATACCAGGCAGATGCACTGGGGCTGCTACTGTCCTAAAATCTAAAAACCGTATTAGATCAGGCAGCTCTGGTGGCAGTAATGATGCCCAAGACTTTCCCTTGGAATTGGGAAGTCGGAATTTGAAATCGCGACCTTGGGGTGTTTGTTGTACCACGAGAAAAAACATGTATGCAGCAACAAAAAGCTGTCTTGTTTTGCGTCGTCTGAGCCCAAAACCTGATTTTTAGTCAACATGTTTTACAGATTTAACCAGCTGATTATGCTGTATAACCTGAAGCAAATATTTCAGAAACCTTATTTGAAAGAAGAGAAATTGGACTTTAGTGTTGATTGTGAGCAGCCATGTTTTTATGACACAGGGGTGTGCAATATTGAAAAAAATCTGTGTATTTTCTGGGATTTTATCAATAACAATTACTAGAAAACATTTTGGCAGTGTATGTCTTGGGTCCAAAGTATTCCAAATTTGTTTGAACCCATTTATCTCAATCACCTGAAATGGCACCTTGGCTTTTGTGATGTAATTGGTCACAGCATTTGTTTTGTATGCCATCTGTTGGTTTTCTTGTCATAAGATACTTTATTGCAGAATGATTCCACTAAAGTTTTCCCATAGTGTTATTGTGCTGGTACCTTTGACTGGTTTAAGCCTGTCATGGACAACTGACTCCTGAAGGTGGTCATAATCTTGATATTCTGAGCAGTGGTTAGTTTGCAGTTGTCAAGCTGTCTATAATGTCAACCGACTCTGACATAGTTTGCAGATTGCCGTCATTTGAGCGACAGCCGTCTTTTCAAACCACATTCAACAATGTAGACTGCGAGGCTGGTGGTGTCTGTATTTTCTCTACTGGTGCAATTTCAATTGTTTGCACTCATTTTTAATTTCTGTAATGTGCTTTTAGGTAGAACCCTAGCTTGGTTTGTGCATGATCCATGCACTCTTGGCAGTGAATATATGAACTCTTAAGTCGTGTTTCTGATGGCTTGTATAATAATATTATTGTAGTCCATACAGTGGGGCAAAAAATTATTTAGTTAGCCACTGGTTGTGCAAGTTCTTCTACTTAGAAAGATGAGAGAGGTCTGTAATTTTCATCATAGGTACACTTTAACTATGAGACAAAAAATGAGGGGAAAAAACATCCAGGAGATCACAGTGTAGGATTTTTAAAGAATTTAATTGTAAATCATGGTGGAAAATAAGTATTTGGTCACCCACAAACAAGCTACATTTCTGGCTCTCACAGACCTGTAACTTCTTCTTTAAAAAGCTCTTCTGTCCTCCATTCGTTACCTGTATTAATGGCACCTGTTTGACCTCGTTATTTGTATAAAAGACACCTGTTCACATGGCCAAGACCAAAGAGCTATCGAAAGGACACCAGAAAGAAATTTGTATACCTGCACTAGGCTGGGAAGAGTAAATCTGTAATAGGCAAGCAGGTTGGTGTGAATAAATCAACTGTGGGAGCAATTGTAAGAAAATGGAAGCCATACAAGACCATTGAGAATCTCCCTCGATCTGGGGTCCCATGAAAGATCTCATCCCATGGGGGTCAAAATGATCACGAGAACGGTGAGCAAAAATCCCAGAACTACACGGAGGGACCTGATGAATGACCTGCAGAGAGCTGGGACCAAAGTAACAAAGGCTACAATCAGTAACACACTACGACGAGAGGAACTCAGATCCTGCAGTGCCAGGCGTGTCCCCCTGCTTAAGCCAGTACATGTCCAGGCCCGTCTGAACTTTACCAGAGAGGTAATGATCCACAAGAGGATTGGGAGAATATCATGTGGTCAGATGAAACCAAAATAGAACTTTTTGGTAAATCTCAACTGGTTGTGTTTGGAGGAAGAAGAATGCTGAGTTGCATCTAAAGAACACCATACCTACTGTGAAGCATGGGGATGGAAACATCATGCTTTGAGGCTGTTTTTCTGCAAAGGACAGGACGACTGATCCGTGTTAAGGGAAGAATGAACGGGGCCATGTATCGTGAGATTTTAAGCCAAAACCTCCTTCCATCAGTGAGAGCATTGAAGATGGAACGTGGCTGGGTCTTCCAGCATGACAATGATCCCAAACCCTTAGTGAATTTGAGGTTATGCTCTAGACTCTTTTCCTGTGACCCTGACCAGGACATATGGAGATAACACAGGTTGCTTTGCTTTGCATGTCTGGTGTTGGATCAGATTTGACACATTTTTCAACTATGTATTTAATGCCAGTAATATGTGCTATATAAACAGGACACACACTGGTTGCCATCAGACCTGTGATATTTACAGCAGAAGCTTGAGTATTGCAGTTTCTAATCAGTATTTGGTATCAGCAGATACTTGTGACTGTGAGAAAATTGCCATAGTTTGGTAAATGTAACTTTTCTTGGCATGCTGGATGACTGTCAACTCTCTTATTGCATTGTGGTTCTTTGTAAAGTAATACTTGTGGTACCCATATCGCCAAGAATATGTGCCAGACCATTCATGAGTTTATATGACGCTTGTCCAGAATAGACGTGTGGCACAGAATTGTCATTAACTGGACCACAGCAGTGAATGTTTTTCTAAAGGAAACTGTAAAAAGGACATGGGCTTAAACAGTCTATCTGATGTAGATTGTGTTTGGGGTTGGACAGAGTCATAGTTTAAGAGGAGATGTTTCTCTTGATTGTGATAAATTAGACTGTGTTGAACCAGTATTAGTGAATAATGAAATGCTAAAGTAATACTGATTTATCCACATTTGACTGTTGGTTCTGAACAAAGCTGCAATGTTCTTCCACAGCTAGAAGTTTCCAACTCCTGACAGCATTCTTATAGGTGTTTGATTAGGGGAAATGCAGTTGCGTCAGTGGTTGTAATCAGTGGTTGTTTCTGCTTCTACTCCATCTGCCAAGGACAGGCATGCAGATGTCCATCTATATATCAACCCTGATGCAATGTCATTCTAAAATCCATCTGGCAGAATGCAAGTAAACAAGTGTTGTTTTTGTTGTGGTTGTTGTAGCGATGAGGGGAAGAAAATTAGGAAAAAAACAAGAGAGGAAGCAGTCTTTATAGTAATTAGTTGCAGCATTCGCAGCTTGACTTCCTGCGGTTTCTCAAGTATTCCATAAAAAATTACTGAGCAGTGTCGCACGACTTGGCATGCAGCAGGCAGGGTTTTGATGTGGTCTGACAAAACTTTCAACCCCCCGAGCCTGTGCTATCGATTTACAGCTCAGCAATGGACCCTGAATGGCAGGCTTTATTGTTCTCATCCGGGTTGGTTTTGCTTAGCATCTTTGAGTCACAGTAACAGATTGTCTCAGTGATGTATTATAGCAAACCACCATGTTAAGCAATTAGTTGGCTGCACCTGCAAACACTTGCGTGTTTTTGTAGGGGATGAGGAAGCCAGGAGATGACTAGCTTAAGACGACTGGGGTAATGTATTTAGTCATGTTTATCTATGGTGGACTTCAGGCTACATCTGACTTTTGTGTGATGTGGGATAGGCTTGTGAGTTCTCATACTGCCTCGATATCCAGTGGTGTTGACTCGGTCTTAATTGGGTAGTACTGCATTCTAACACTTGAATTCACTCTTTGTTGGTGATAAATGCATTTCATTTTATTCATCGTCTGTTAAATTGATGTATGTTTTAAGTTAAATAAATTTGTGATCTCAGTAAATGCTTGTGGACAGTGACAGGCCTTGTACAACAGCAACTGTCAGGCTCCTATTTGCAATTTTTTGGATTTAAACAAGATGCTCAATCTCTGTCTTGGCAAAACTTGCACACTAATACTTGTGTGCGTCTGCCACCAGTGCTGGGTCAGAAATGTGTGTAGGCTTTTAGTATTTGTCAGCCCCTTTTGTAAACTCCATAAACCTGAAATGGTGGAAATGCTTGTTTTTTTATGTCTAAGAACAGTTAGTCTAAAAACGATGTAGGTGAATTTTCTGCATGTGTTGATAATGACTTAATTCATGTATTTAATTTTTTTTCCAGTGACATATAAGGCCAAAGTTATTTTGTATTTAGGGTGTGTGATATTGACAAAAATTATATCTCGATATTTGCAGGGATTTTGTTGATAACAATAATTAGAAGATACTTTTGGGTCTACAGTAGAGATGGAAGGATCATTCGGCTATGTATCGGTATCGGCCGAGATTTCTCTAATATAGCTGATCCTACGAGTCAACCAAAGCCAACAAATGAGCCACATTTTCCAAGGTAATGGGCTGTAGCCGGGACCCCCTTTATCATATGCCCCTGTAGTTCCTAGCTGAAACGTTAGATAGGAATACAAACGCTCTAACTTTTGACTAAGGGACTAAAACGGCAGATGAAACCCCATATTGAATTCAGCTACATGTACGGATAGTTTGTTCTAAATGGTAATAAACCATTGTAGACCTTGGCTGCGTCCTAAATGGCATATGTAAACACTACATGCTAGATAACATCCATTATGCACTGCTCAACCATTAAAGCAGTATGTTCTTTCCGTAAATGAGTATGCAGTATGCACAGAACCATCCGAAACTGCATACTTCCATACTGAACAGTACGTGAAAGCAGCATGCCCACAACCAACTACATGTTCTCGCATACTGCTTTTGTGTACTGTCCAGTATGGAAGTACATGGGTTTCTATGCAGCTCATGTTTTACGCCTTGATTGTGCTGAAGGTGGCATCCTGCCCCACCCTTGATTGGTATCAGCTGTCGGCCGATCATGCTGAAAGGTGGTCGGTATCAGCCCAAAAAACACTGATTGCTCCATCTTTAGCCTAAAGTATTCCAAAGTTGTTTGAACTCGTCTCTCTCTCAACTGCCTGAACTTTCAAGATCTTTCACGATGTCATTGGAGACACCATTTATGACTTCTGTATATCATCAGTTTCTATTCTTGTAATATGGCACTTTTTTTACCGAATGATTCTGCTAAGGTTTGCTGAGTGTGTTTTTATGCTGGTTGTTTTTCTGGTTTAAGCCTGTCTGGACAGCTGACTCTTGAAGATTGTCATAATCTTCATATTCTGCATGGTGGTTTGTTTGCAGATTATGAAATAAGTTAGCCATGTCTAGCAATGAAATCTAACTGTGTATACGGCGAGGCTGGTGGTGTCTGTAGTTTGTCTCCTGGAGCAGTTTGTTCACTCATTTTTAACTGCAGACATGCACTTTTATGTAGAACGCTAGCTTGGTTTGTGCATTCTACAGTACATGCACTCAGTGCATATGTGCAGTAGTCTGTCCTACCTGGCAGTGAATACGTGACCTCTTAAGGCATGTTTTTGATTGTTTTTTGCGAAGTGAGTGACATGCATGATAATGTCAACTCTCATCATTAAAAAAGAAATTCAGATATTATCATAGACATATCGCACACCTATTTAGCGTATTAAAATTATTATACAAGTTCATTTGGACAATTTAAATTATTGTTACCGTATTTTCCGGGCTGTAAAGCGCACCGGGTTATAAGGCGCAATATCAATGATGGACTGCTAACGGATCTATTTTCATACATAAAGCGCACCGAGTTATAAGGCACATTAAATGAAACAAAACTCTTAAGTTCCCTCGGAAACTCAGTTTGGTCTTCTTTACCTGGCGCAGGGTGTCTTCTTGCTTCCTCCACTTCCGTACCATTGACTGGTTAATGCTGAATTCTCTCGCAGCTGCTCTATGTCCATGTTGTACTGCGTGACTGATAGCGCTGAGTTTGAAATCCGCTTCGAAAATAAATGAATGAATGCACGTACCCTAATGCTGAAGCACATACCGTATTACTCCGAGATGCTGACTACGGTGGCCGTGAGCTTCGTAACTTACCAAGGTCGTGCTAAAACATTTTGACAGATTTCTGACCGCCGTGTACCATCTACAATCGGTTCTAGGTCAGAAAGCACAACCAGAATTAATTCATTACATTAGACGCACTGCCCATTTAAAGGCGCACTGTCGATTTTTGAGAAAAATTAAAGGTCCGAAAAATACGGTATATTTTACTTCATTTGGATGCCTATTGAGCAGATGTGTTTAGTTTTAAAATGTGTGCAAAAGGTAATAACAAAAATGTGTAAGATGGCATTGATTCTTAACTGGTTGCGATACAGAAACGTGATCACGGAAAAATCAAAATCGCCCAGTTATAATTTGGGGTCAAGTTTGTAACTTGATGAGTATTCAACCATTTTCCTTACCATTTTTCATCTCTGGCACTTTCAGAAGGTTTTGCAGAGGTTTGTGTTTTATTGTATTCATATCCTTCCATTAACCCACATTTGGTTTATGAAAAGTATGGTTATAATTTGCTAATATTAATGTGATATTCTGGTAACATTTTTTTGCCTGTCAGGTTCATTGTGTTGTCAAATGGTTACAATCTGCTGTTGGATTTTCAGGATAATGAAGATGGGACTTCAAATGAAGGCATCTTTGTATCAAAGATTGTGGAGAATGGACCAGCCGATATAGAAGGGGGTCTTCAGATTCATGACAGGATAATGGAGGTATGTGTGGGACATCATTCGAATTTTTGCCCATGGTGTAAAAATGATTTCAACTAAGAGTTATTGACATCAATGTGGGGAAAAAGTGACAAGTTGATGTTTTTCCTGAACCAACACTAGGAAGTATTTATATTATATTATATTATATTATATTATAACACTACTTATGAGCAATAGCCTAACTAAAAGCACACAGTCCACAATTTCAGTATCAGACTCCCTAATATAGACTGACCAGCCATAATATTTACAACCATTGACAGCTGAAGTGGAGAACATTGACAGTGTGATTCTCTTGGTAATCCGTGGGTCCTGTCCTTCATGTGGATGTTACTTTGCCACATACCACCCACCTAAACATTGTTGCAGACCAAGATCTGCTGCCTAACATCTTAATGCCAGATGCCACAGGCCACGTTTAGAAGTTTTGTGGAGTAAATGCCTCGACAGGTCAGAGCTTGGTGGCATGACGGGGATCAACACACTATTAAGGTAGTGTTAATGATATGGCATGTAATCATGAAGGTAAGAAGGCATTTCCTCCACTTTTGGTTGTGCTGTGTAACTGACACTTTACTCCCTTTATGAACAAACCCTTCCTGTTGTACAGCTTCTCAAAGCTGCTTGTTATCATTTAACAAAATCTAGTCTGTGTGAAAAGGCTGGAGGTCACATTTGAGTGT
The DNA here is from genome assembly GCA_025084515.1 of Ancistrus triradiatus. Classification (NCBI taxonomy): domain Eukaryota; kingdom Metazoa; phylum Chordata; class Actinopteri; order Siluriformes; family Loricariidae; genus Ancistrus; species Ancistrus triradiatus. The sequence continues at coordinate 127,963 of JAJAGP010000585.1, read as the reverse complement.
ACACCAAGTCAAGGCAAAGTCAAAGGTTATTTTTATATATGGCATGCACCTAAAGTGTTCGACAATGAGTGCACTGAATTCAGATCCAGCATGTTGTAAATGTGTTATTCCATGGCAGACAGTTGTCGCCCAAGGCTCTGTAATTGATTAACCAAGTTAATCTAAACATATTTACTATATGCAGGCATAGCATTGGCTGAAGGGTATTAGAACCAAGGAATATACTCCATCTATTAATGAGAAGCGGCCATCACGGGGCCACTGCTGATCGGCTATTGGGGCCCTTTCAGCACATGCATGTGTATGCTGCTGGAGGTTGCACTGGTACAGCAAGGTTGCAGGGGGTTTTAGATAGTGTACAACTTTTTAAAGAAACACATACTATATGTTTAGATGGTATACAGTACTGTGCAAAAGGCTTAGGCCAACATTAGATTTATTGTTTTAGCAATAGTATAATTATCATATTGTCAATGATTGGCCCCAACAATTTCAAACTTGGATTCATGACTGAATAATCCATTGATCTTCTTTCCAGTCTTTAAAAGCTTTAGTATAGCCTTTTACGCCCTGTTCCCCTCCAGAAAAAATGGTTTCTTGGCTGCTGCCCTTACAAAAAGACCATTCCTTATCAAACTTCTTCAGACTGTAGGGTCAACTTGGCATCCCGATGAAGCTGCCAGATCCTGCTATAGCCCAAGTGTAAGGGGACGACACCCTAAATACTTGCCATAGCTTCCAATAGAAGCTGTTTTATTTAGATTTTTGATACTGCATACAAATTTCCTGTATTTTGTGGTTGTCTAATAGAGACTGGGAAATAATTGTATATGGTCATTATAACATTGCTGAAACAGTAGTAAGTAATCTAATGATGGCCTAAGACTTTTGCACATTGTTTTGAGCTAAGAAAAATACCTAGTTATTTCGCTAGCCATCTTGTTACCCCAAAATCTGATAACGGCTTTATACAATTTCCAGTCATAACAGTCTGTTCGAAGACTATGATGTATGCTCAAAACAAGTTTTACTGGTTGTGGGACACTGTTTTGTTGGCTGCAGTTGATTCAATTGGAGCCACACTTTGATTAGCTAACAGTGATGACTATGATTTACAATGTGTGCATGTGCTATAGCACTGTGCAGAAAAAACAAACAAACAAACGAACAAAGGAAACACAATATTTGTTCAATATTCAGACTGAATCCTTCTTCACTATGAATATATAACCCAATCAGTTTAAAGCTGTGCAGTTATTTGCATCACTCACGCAAAACATATGTACACATGTCCCATTCTGTGTTCGTTCCTCTCTTTGTATTTAGCATGCATTCTCGCCAGCACCAGTACTCTGAAAGTTGCCTCATGAGAAAAAGCAGACCAGGAGAAATGACGTCCATGCATCAATGCTAAACAACGTGCTGCAGGGATCACCTGATCCTTACGAGCTGAGCTCAAATTAAATACAGCTGCATTACCCCATGCCAAGCAAATAGAAAACAAAGCTCTTAATTGCTAACATCTATTTTTGAGAATTCAAGAATATCCATAAGAAAGCTGCGGAGTTAAACTCTCATGGTGGTGTTATGTAGCTTAACTGAAGCAGGCTCTAATGATTTGGTGGATGAATGGCTCCTTGTTTCGTCCAGGCATTTTTTCTCATAAGTCTCTGGTGCTGTGTTTGGCTTTGCCTGCTCACCACAAGCTGAAAATCTACAGGGAGTATTCACCTTGGCTTGCAAAAGTTTAACCTAACGAATCATGTATTTGCCCCAGACCTCGTTGTTAGGTGCTTCATTTATTCAGGTATGGCTACAGTCATACAGATGCAGATAATTTGGAGAATTAGCCAATTTGGCTCAATCTCAGATGAAAACCTACCTTTTCTCGGAATACTTTAACTCGACTCTAATATAATTTTCTGTCCTCATTAGTATAGTTGTCTGCTGCTAATTTGTTTGAGTGGTGAGCAGATCAGTGACTGGTTTCCCCAGCATGTGATGATTTGCAGGAGCTATTGTTTTTTAATCATTTCTTTTTGTAGCATGCATCATCATATTGGTGATCAGTCATGTAGTATTTAAAAAAATGGCTATTATTAACAATAAGCAGTATCTTAGTTTGAACAGAAGGAGGTTAAATGAAATTAACCCAAGCAACTCAAGGACTCGATGGCAGCTTGACAGAGCTAAGATTTAAATGCAGTACCTTCTGTTTAGTAGTCCAGATCCATAACCACAGACTCCCTAATGGTGAAAAGTCACACACTGCTTCAGATTTATGCCTTACTGTAGCAGAATGAAAAATGATACTCAAAACTAAACTGACGCTAATTGCCCAATATTAAAAGTCGTTCAAAGAATTTACGCTCTGCTGTGCACATGGCTGCAAAACTATGCATGTATCCACTCACACTACAGTTTCATACATAGCATGGCTAAGGTTCTGTGGGTGCAGTAAGCACAAAGAATAGCATGACCAGCTCTTGTGGTCTTTTGACAGTAACCTATATAGTTCTCCGATCAGGTTTTAGTGTTGGGATTTCCTCTACGTGAAAGATTGGGTAATATGTGAACATTCAGAGATTGACTTGTAGTGGCCTTTAGGCTTTAGCAGAAAAAAGACTGCTAGCACAGCCTGTGGAGTTGCAAAACGGCGAAATTATCCTTAGAGTAGCTCCTCCGCCTCTAATTATTTTAACTAGTGTAAGTCCCAAGTAATATTGTAATGGGCACTTGTTGTATAGACTGTTATTGCAGTGGGAAGGGAGCTTTGTTGGGAAGGGATTAGCATGCACTTAAGCATTATTGAAAGTTAGACTGCAAGTACGTTTTTTTTATAGTAACTAAGGCTTAACCATTGAATGTGATGAGTCTTGAGATGTTTGTGGCTTATGGGGGCCTTATCTTAGTGCTTTCATGTATTTTAGTTTTAATAGGTTAAGGTTTAGAACTAATCCCAAGTTAACCATTTAGCGAATGGCCCTGGAAAAACGTTTTAGACATGGCAAAACAAGTCATTGTTCGTTTTCTGAGAAAAGTATGACGTTGTGTAATCAGTTCAATTCTGCTGAGTTCAGTCTTGAACCAGGGCTTCAATAGCAAATCTGAACACACCTTCTGCTACAGTGACAATCAGTCCTAATACTTCATCAAACATTTATGTTCAGCATGAACATTTGTGACTGTCAGATCAACCTAGCATGGGATTGATGGTTTCAGCCTTCTGTGTCTCATTGCCACGTACAGGTTGCTAGAACACCTGAATTCATGCTGACATATGTCACATGGCTCGCTGTACTGACCAGGGAGGACTGCTGTTTTGCGAGCGTGTGATCACATGTTGTTTGTTATCTGATGAAATGTGGCTTTGTGAACGTTGTTACTGGATTTGGTGCCGTCAGAGAGCGTTGTCTAGACAAGACATGCATGCAGTTGGGCTAGGGCTAGCATGTTTTAAGAGTCTGTCAGTTCCAGCTGTGAGGGGCCTTACCTGACTAACTTGAGACATTTAAATTCAGTGAAAGTCTTAAAGGGCCCATAATCAAGTTCTGGTGTTGACTGCTGTGCACAAAGTACCTGCTGGGATTGAATGAGACAGTTTTATGTTACTGGGTGGAGAGCTGCTGTATCTGGAGAACTTTGTTGTTTTAATCATTGAGAAATACAGAGTATAATTTGGAGGCGAGTATAGATGGAGAGCAAAGTATTCTTAACTGTGAGCTATACAGATTATCGTTAGTAGTCCTTAAACCCCCAGTGTTATGTAAAATCTGAGAATTAATTTCAGTCTGGAGTCTGCTGATGCTGGAGTCGCTCAATCGGTCTTAAACGTACTGTAAATGTGGCATGAATAACAACCATTAAGCAAAGACATGTTTAGTTTGACCATATTTATGGGCATCATGGTGCTAATTTATGGCCCCTTAAAAGGTCTAGGGAGTTAGAATAGGCATGTGCAATTAAAGCTAGTTGTCACGTCAATCAATCAGCCATGCTTGCCTGAACGTAACGTTAACAATAGTCTCGGGTTGCCCTACTAGCTGCTTTCTGTCAGAATCTCTTAACCCGCCCCCTTTATTTTCCATGCTGGACTTGACCATGCTGTTTCCCTAATGAACTCGCCTCAATTAAATGATAATTTGCTGATTAGCAGACCTAATGCTAGGTCTGTAGTAGATTATTGCTTCCTTCTGGTTTTCCTCAGTAATACAGACCAGGGCGTGGGGTTTGTTAATCAAGTGCCATGTCCATGGACTGAGGTAGGTGTGGTGCCGTCCATATCCTACAAGTTATGTACTGCAGACCAGAAAAGGCATTTGCATTACCGCAAAGTGTCTCGTTTACATTTACAGCATTTTTCAGAAGCCCTTCTTATAACTGACTTGTATCTGATACAGTCTTACTAGGTACAATCCAAGCAACTGATCCTGAAAGGACTTGCTTAAGTCCTCTACAGTCCCAGCTTTGCAGAAATCAGAACCGTCTGAATCAGCCTTTTGGTCAATAGTCCAGTACCTTAACCATTGTACCACCACTGACCATGTGTCTCCAACTGAGCTTTTTATATTTAATGATATTTAAAATAAGTTCTCAGTTATTGATTGTCTATCTGGGGACTTGTTTAGAATTTTTATAATGCACCCTATCAAAGCAAGCACAGTCACACCTCTGTTATTTCTGCATTTAATAAATCATTATTGCCCTTCTTCACAAATTGTGTACCTATTTGTTTATAGGAAAATCAGTATTCAGCATGTTCTTGTTTCCAGCAATTTCAGTGAGTGGGTTTAAGTTTTAAAATTAATTTTGGGTGCCTTTTTGGTAGAGCTGTAGTGATGCTTCATTGCCACGATGCATTGGTGGTACATGAGCAAACCAGCTTGACTGCACAGGTTTTTGCTATGAACAAATGTGCACAAACAGTCAAGTCAAGTCAAGTCAGATCTATTTATAAAGCGCTTTTTACAATGGAGCATTGTCTCAAAGCAACTTTACAAGTTTAGATTATCTCCTAATAACTACGTCCAATCCCAAATTGAGCAAGCCTAGGGCGATAGGAAGAAACCTTGGGAGGACCAAGACTCAAAAAGGGACCCAACCTCCTTGGGCGATCACAAACAGCACACTGCATCCTGCATCATTCAATCGTGTACTTTCATAACAGTTGAGGTCATGTAGTCCTGGGAGAACTGTGGCACTGTTGCAGAAATTCCTGATGGTTTTTGCATATTTAATCGCAGTAATTTTCTCCAAATATGGTATTAATGCTCATGTATTTTACAGTCCTGTTCATTTTGTGGTTAGGCATGATGATAGCCTTTCTATTCCAGTGTTTCTGTCAATTGTAAATGCCCTTACTGAAATGACTATGCCATAATTTCAGTAAAGTTTGTGCAGCATTTCAACATTTTTCACGATCCAATATTAAAGTCTTTCTTCATGCACGAGGCAGCATTTGCAGTCATATTTCCTTTCATAAGTCACTGACATAAGTCTGAGCTTTTCGTTTCCCCCTCTAACCAATGGAAACTTCTATTGCATAAAGTTCTGCCACTTCTGTTCTGGTGCTACCGTTTCATTACTAGAGAATATTAGGCTGTGTCCCCGAAATGACAGCATCAAATTGCCTTTCTGAGTGGTGTTTTTGTACTTACAAAGAATGAACCAGGAGTACGCCTTAGACCAAATTCTTAAGTATAGTGTATCTAAACGGGCCCAAGTGATTTTATCCATTGTCCCAACCTTGGGGTTGAGAAGGGCGGGCTTTGTTTATTTAGTAAGTGATCATTGGAAGCATAACAAAGGAAACGTGGTCTGATTTTGATCATTTGAGCCTTTCTGGGGAAGACCCCAGTAACCAGACTGCTTTTCCTGTATTTGGACACTTCCTAATCCCAGCAACATGTGTTTTTTCAGCAGTAATTTTTATAAACTGTCTTTAAAAATCCAATATGGAACAAGCAACCACTGTGCGCCCTTCTCGTGTGAATGTATGCAAATAGAAACTATGTTTTCCCAAGCTAACACTTTCTATGCCTCTGACTCTTCTGTTCCCTGCCCCTGAAGTTCTTGAAGCGATGTACCTTTCTCATTGTCCTTCTGTTTGATTTTGTGCTTCTTACTGTTTTTCAATTCAGGGGCAGGAGCATTTGCCAGCTATAACGATTTACAAAAATGTTGGAAGTAGTCTAAGATGAGTCAGTTTGAATCTTTTTATAAAGTATAAAATTAATCAAAGGTATCACTTAGAGATGAGTTTTTCTTTTCCATTTTCAACAAAATGCTCTTGTGAGCTCTTTGTATATGGGACGATACAAGACTTGGATCCCTCCATAACTTAACGCTCTGCAAGCAAGCTATGGAAAACTTTAAATGTGACCATGGTCTTCTCTATGCAGCTAAGGAACTGAAAATAGAAATACTTGACCCTCACTTAGCAGGAGAATGCTATAAATATAGCGAAACAAATGTTATTTGCAGTCTTGGGTAGAATGTGGTGTGAAATGTTTGTCAGGACTCTTGTCAGACTTGCACGAACATGACAGAAGAAAACCTCACCTCCAGTCTCGTCACAAAATCTGACACTGGTTACAGGTATAATACAGCGGCATTCCTTTGCAAGGTTTCTTAGTTTGGGTAGGTTTGTTTCCTACAGCTGCCTCCAATGAAACTGGTCTGTATCAGGGCCTGTTTCAGAAGACATCAAGCAAGGTGGCAGCTCAGTTTTTATTTTGTCCTATTGTGATTGAGGAGTTTGCTGGATCTGTGTTTTTCTCAGCTAGGATAGTCATCAAGTCTTTAAAGGTTCGCCCTTTGATTCCCTCGACCACCTCCTGTTTGATGTATGTTTGTCCAGAACTGGGGATCCATGAAAGCGGTCACTGTATTTTCTGTTTTGGTACTGAAGTGTGGTGCTTTTATGTATTGTGAACTCCCTTTTATCCGTATTTGACTGGAGAATGCTGTTGTTAAGCAAATGGAGCCCTGCTTTGAGTTAGGAATGCTTATGTACTCTTCGTACCACTACATGTCAGTGAACTCTTGTTGTGGACCTACAGCTTTATTCACCGACTCTAATGCATCCATGTCTTGCCAAGTAGGTATAAGCTGCCGAGACTTCTTATCTGAGCTTAGACCCTGATCTGTGGCTTTCTCCTGTTCCTTACATCACTGTACCTTTTTGTTTGGGTCTGGAATCCCAACTGGTCATGGGCTCAGTAAGGAGTTTCTTTTCCAAATGAAGGAAAACAAATTCTTTGCACGTTCATAATGGCACTGTGGTAGCCTAGCGGTTAAGTTACTGGACTCTGTGCACATCTCTACAGTTAAATACGATTTTACTCCATTTTAGGTCAGTCGGATTTATTTCTGTAGCACTTTTTACAGTGGCGCATTGTCTCAAAGCAAAGTTTTACAATTTTTTAAAATCTTTTATTATCTAAGGCCAATCCCAAATTGAGCAAGCCTAGGGCGACAGTGTCAAGGAAAGACGTTGTAAGGAAACCTTGGGAGTACCAGTACTCAGTGACCCATCTTCGTTTGGTGGCTTAGATGATATATGTAGGAATTTTATTTAAGTTATCTAATTAATAAGTTTATAGTAATAGTTTAAATAAACATAAATGTTGAGAGAACATATTTAAAAATTATAATAATTAAAATATAATACAGTATATAGACTAATAAGTTAAAATAATAAAATAGAGAATTTAAAAGTATAGGATATAAGACAGTGTTAATTAATAAAATATTGATGTAAACAGTTTTTTAATGTCAAACTTTAATTGTCAAAAGTTTAAGATGTACAAACCAAAGTTTTAGCTGTGAAATTCATTGTCCAAAGCCCTGGAGGTGACTCCATTCGTTCAACTTCAAAGCTCCGACCTTTGTTACTACCACTGTCAGTAGTAGCCAGGCAGACGTTCTTCACTAAGCCCTTGGCTCATTACTTTGCCAGTGTGCTTGTTGGGGAAGTAGAAAGTCTGGAGGAAGACATTTTGTAGTGTCCATTCTTCGTCCATGAAGTAAGCTATTAGAATCGTGTACAGCTGAATGGTGCGACTGCTCAAAAAAGTTATTTACCAGCCTGGGTGGTCTCAGTTATTTCCATTCTTTTGTGTAGCTATATATTTATAAGTGTAGAAATTAACTTGGTTGCTGTGTGTACTTGCAAATTAGTCTTAAAATCCTATATGAGAAATAGCAGTCTGGCCTAAAAACATTGTGATATGATATTTTTGCAGATTGCCCACCCTTTCATTGGGATGATTCTGTTATGTTAGGGTTTGTGTGGCAGTTGGTGACACTGAAAATTGTGTGGCTAGAGGGAAGAATGGATTATACTAAATATTGACAAATCCTGGAAACCAGTATCCCACGATTATTGAATAAACTGAAGAAACAAAGGATGTTGGATATTATTATGAAGGTTTTGGAAGAGCCTTTACAGCGAATATTATTTTTAAAATGTTTACTGCGTATGCAAGACAACCTAAGGATGTTTCTGAACTACAAGCTTTCTGCTAAGAGGAGCAGAAAAAAATTGTCCTGCAAGAATACAAACACTGCTTTCTGGTTACAGGAACATTTTGAACCTCTGAGTTCTGCCAAAGGGAGTGTTACTAAATAATGATTACCAGGTTGTCCATGGTAATTGGGACATTTTTTATCCCAGTGTGTTAATTTCAGCAAATACACACTAATAGTGACTTAAAATTTGCTAAATCCAGTCCAACAATGACAACAGATCTCACAGATAAAATTCAGTATCACTGTTGTGGTGAAAAATAATAGAAAATAATTAAGTGGTTACATGTATACACTACTGTGCAAAGTTCTTAGTCTTAGGCCTCCTTTACATTTGATATTGTTTTAGCATGAAATTTGTAAGCAGTATAAAACACAGAAAACAAAAACAGAAAAAGCAGCTTCTATAGGCTACAGTGGCAGGTATCTAGTGTTACCTCCCCTTACACTTCAGTAATAGCAGCATCTGGAAGCTTCATCAGAATGCCAAGTTGACCCTTCTAATGCCCGAATGGTCATTTTGGAAGGGTGTCAGCCAACATTTTTTCTGAAAGGGAACAGGCTAGTTTGAAGAATCCAAGTGTCAATCCAAGTGTGTGTGTGTATATGTATATGTATATGTATGTGTGTGTATGTGTGTGTGTGTGTGTGTGTGTGTGTGTGTGTGTGTGTGTGTGTGTGTGTGTGTGTGGGTGTGTGTACTATGTAAATGTGTATATATCTAATATATTATATATATATATAGATATATATAATATATAATATATATATATCATATATATATATATATATATATATATATAGGATACACCTCAATAAAATGAGAATGTTTGGTGATATCTACTTCCTGTTTGTGGCACATTAGTATATGGGAGGGGGAAACTTTTGAAGATGGGTGTTCACCATGGCGGCCATTTTGAAGTCGGCCATTTTGGATCCAACTTTATTATTTCCAATGGGAAGAGGGTCATGTAACACATCAAACTTATTGAGAATTTCACAAGAAAAACAATGGTGTGTTTGGTTTTAATGGAGCTTTATTCTTTCATGAGTTATTTTAAAGTTTATGACCACTTATAAAATGTGTTCAAAGTGCTGCCCATTGTGTTGGAATGTCAATGCAACCCTCTTCTCCAACTCTTGACACACTGATAGCAACACCGCAGAAGAAATTCTCTCCCGATCTGACCCCCTTAGACTTTTATCTTTGGGGTCATCTGAAGACAATGTCTATGCTGTGAAGCTACGAGATGTGCAGCATCTGAAACAACGGATACTGGAAGCCTGTGCTAGCCTTTCTTCTGCGGTGTTGCTATCAGTGTGTCAAGAGTGGGAGAAGAGGGTTGCATTGACAATACAACACAATGGGCAGCACTTTGAACACATTTTATAAGTGGTCATAAACTTGTAAATAACTCACGAAAGAATAAAGCTCGTAAACATAAATATATATATAAATAAAATATTTTTTCACTTATTTTTGCTTGTATTATGTGTGCAGTTAATAGCTGAGTGTGATTATTACAAGCTGCCGAGAGATGTTCTACTCTTTCACATGTTGTAATTACGAGTGCTCCAGAGAAATTAAGGATCTTTACAAGAGTTTAAGGCGTTGCATAAAACTGCTGGTTTATTGCTTAATTGAGTCCCGTTCTTTACAATGCTTGATTGTATACTGAAGTTGAAAGCTAACACTCAGAACCATTGCTTATATTTATCACATTAAAGGACAGTGTTGCATATTCCTGTAACTGGCTTAAACACAAGTTCATTCATTCATATGGAACATACACTCACACATTCATACACACTCGCATAGTAGGGGCACTTTAGAAATGCCAATTAAGCTAACATGCATGCCTTTTGAATGTGGATGAAACGGAGTATCCAGAATAAATCCACACGGACATGGGGAGGACATGCAGACATCACACAGAAAGGATCCAGACCATTTTGTACTTCAACCTGTTTTGGGGGAGAAGTTTGTCTGTTGTTAGGGATACACCAAAATGCTGGATCCAGACCATTTTGGCTGAAAGTATTAAGCATGGTATTTCACAACAGATATTAGTATTAAATGTGACGTTTTGGTACATTTTGGGATCTGGAGTTCTACCAACTCACAAATTTGAAATAAGACAATTCAGTCATTTGTTATAAGATGAATAGGCCCGAAAACATGGGATTCAACAAACTGTTCAGATTTTGGTCTCCTCCTTGTGTCACAAGTAGTATCAGTAAAAATATATCGAGCCCCATCTGAGTAACTTCATGTGCCTTGAGTCGGAACTGAGAAGTAGGACACACACAGTGGGAAAACACAGACACTTACACAAAGAGCTTATTTGGTTTGCCCTGTCCTAGAACTAAAAGCTTGCAATTTTAACAAGTGCCTCATCTGCTAGCATTATGTTGAAGCTAACAGCTTAGATGGGTACCTCGGCTCCCAGCCTCAGAGGACATTAGAGTTGAATGGCAAAAGTTTATTTCTGATGGCAGCGTCCCAGCTGGAAAAACTGATGAGGGAAATGTAATGATTTAAAAATAATTATGCTAGGTGTTTTTTGGCCCATTTTTTAATAACAGCTGAGGTAATGTATTGGGTGTAATTTACTATAAAGCTATTGGCATTTTCTGCTACAGGAGCCACAATATTTTTAATGCTCTTAGTTTTAGTCAAATATCTAAGACAAAAATGTGTGCAGTCTGTTTATTGTTTGCCTGATTTTATTCACAAGAATAGAATCACTGAATGAGTTTACATGCACTTAATAATCCAAAATCTGCATAATTTCTGCAGTTATCTGATTATTCAAGTGGTCACACAAACAGCATACTCTGGTTTCCCAGATCAGATTAAGGCCTAGAAATGAGATTAAGAAATCAGAGAGCTGGATTTTAGTTCAGTAATTGGATTTCTCAATGCACGTATATCCTTACTCTGATTTCAATTGGTTTTCTCGGCACATTTATGCAAGCGTACCTGGAAGTGGTTATCAGAATCAAACACAGTTGCCAGGTCCACTTATACTAAGAGAGGACTTCTGTTGGGCTTGTTTCCATAGACCATGTTGCTTGTTTATCTTATGGGAACTGGCAATCCTGGAATTAAATGCAGCACCTACGAAATGGCTAACAAACACTTTTGGAAATGAAGGAAAAGGAAATTAAGAATTTCATTATTTAAATATTAAAGTTTGAGTTTACGCCACATCCTTCTGTGAGATTATTGGCTCTTTGCAACGTAGAAATAATGTAAACCCAGAGCTTTCAAATTATCTGATTACCAAAGTGCATGTAAACTCATTCATCAAAATCATTGACTCTGTCATTTAAAGAAACAGACACACACATCTGGTTGCTCTAAAAAGAGCTGTTTAGACAGTACAAGGAGAGTGATTTGGTGCTTGGTCTTTGTGGTATGTCACCTTTAATAAGAGTTAGAAGGACTAGTAAAAAAGTTGTCAACAGCCCAATAAAACAAACCACTGTATAGATTTGAATGTCTAATGGATCATGGAGAATGAAGCGGGCTCATAGGAGTATGCTTTATAACCTCATTATTCCTGTTCAAGCTTTGGAAATAAACTTTTATATTCAGTTATAATTTTTGTCAGAATTTAAAACAAAACTAATTTTATTTCTGGATATAACTGATATTAATGCATGGGTTACAGCTAGAATTGTTGGACACTTATGTTAACCAGTGTGTTTTCATGAATAAAACAATTAAATAACCATGATGAGTCTGGAAAAAGCCATTAGTTTGCTTGACTTTCCGTTGTTTGTAAGGGATTAAAAAAAGTGGAATAACTTGAACACCAGCTGCTTAGTCTAGCTAAAAAGCAATAAAAAGATTTCATGCTCTGAAAGCATACCTGTCTGCCTTCACACTGGGATATAAGACAAGCATCCGTTGTGTAGTGCGGCCTCATTCAGAGTATTTGACTTGAGCTGTGAAGGGGTGTCGGAAATGCAAGTTTAGAGATGAAACAGACCAGGCCAGAGCAGATGGTCATTTATTCCAGTGGGGTGCATGTGAAGGAGGTGTGGGGTACAGTAAGGGAAACTTTAGTGCAAGTTCTGTCAGACAAGGCAGGTAATGTTAAATAAACCACACCACATCTGCAGCCAGGCATCAGATTACAGACTGTGCTGGCAGCCTGACAAGCCTTATTTGTGGACTAGTGGAGACTCTCCTCTCTGACCGGATATCCCACTCTCTTTCACTCTCTGTGATTGCAAAAGGTAATAGTCAGTGCATAAGTTAGATTTATGAAAGAGATTTTTTTTTTAAAACATGCTCTAGGCCTACATTTAGAATCAGTCTCTCGATATGCTTTTTCTTGGACATGCTGATGAAGGGGGAAGAAGTGAACAGAATTTCTTTTAGAATAGAATTCGTCTTTAGAAATGCAACACTAATGTTTACTGTAAGGTATTTGGACATAAGCAGCAAGGACAGCACATTGTCAGCCTAAATGAGAGTTAATCCTGTTTTATGGAATGGCTGGATATGTACTAGAATTTGCTTCCTTAGGATTTGATCAGTGATGGAAGTTAGTTGTTTTTATGCTTCTTTTTGTGTGTGCTTTTGCATTTTGTAAAAGTTTGCCAGGGAAAATGTACAGTACATTCTCTTTGGACTGTATGAACAGACCGGGAGAGAGAATATAAATGTAGAATTCCACTGTCCCCTTCCACTCCACTGCAAAGTCAGGGTAACAGCTGCTGCTTTCTGTATTAAGACGAGCTTGCAGCCAAAATGATTCCCAGACAGAGCTGGTCTTGCACAAGAATTCCCTTTTTTTCCCCCTTGCAGTCTTCTTATATCACCGCATCTTTGTTTCCATCTACTTGAGGAGTGATTGTGATAATAATAAAGTTCTTCTGTTCAGTTTTACATGAGTGAAGAAGGATTTTCGGCCTCAAATAACACCTGTTGGCAAGCTGAACTGAAAGATCTATGAAAAGCTGTTAGAGCTGCCAATGTGGACTGCTACTTTAGTTTCCTTGGTTGGGACTGAGAATGTGTTAAGACCACATAATGTATTCAGTTACCTAAGAGTTTAATTTTATTAAGCATCCTGAACGAGTAGAATGTTAGAAAGGCCTTTGGAAAGCTGTAGATAGATGGTTCAGAGTGGCTGAGCAAGCCAGGTTTGCAAAAGTCATGGAAAAGGGTATGTTTGAACCCCATCAAAGTTGTTGACCAGTAAAGATGTGTAAAATGTCATGGGCCAAGTTAGGGTTGCTGCCTTTCTGACGACTTGTCACCTTGCCGTCTATGTTGAGGGTTCTTGTTGTGAATGCAGCTGGAAAAAATTATTGATTGAAGATTCAATTATTTTTAATTTTCAGGGTAATGTGACACAAGTTAAGGATTTTGACAGGGCGTGGTTTTCTTTTGGCCCTGCATTTTAGGAATTGGCATTTATAGTGTTGGACAAACGTGATGTTGCTAATGAGGTACTGACTTTTATACATTTCAGGAAAGAACTATATGCTTGTGCATATAGGTTTATGTGCTTTGGAATAATGTGAATTGTATACTTTATTAGTCCCCAGTGTTCAATGTGGAAACTGCTTTTGGATTGAGGTCATTCACTCGGTTGGTTATTGGAGTGGCATTTCTGTCGAGGTTGGTATAATGAGTACTCTTTGGGGTAGATATGAAGAAGTAAAGATATACCCAGGTATTGAACATCTTTGAGTTCACTTCAGTTGCCAGTTTTGTTCTAGAAGCAGTTGGAATCCATGCCTGCAATAATATTTCTCATCACTCGTATTTAGCTCAGAAAATAAGAACCATATGTTTGGCCACATCCTGAACAAAAATGTATGCTTGTGAAAAAACAGAGAGAGTAAAGTTCTGTGCTATATTTCCTTTATCTCCAGGTGGCAAAACCTGTCAAATAACTGAATTTGTATTGAATTTCATGTTCCAAGCTTCAAGCTGCTTATTTCCTCAGTCAACCATTACGAAAGTATTATTGTGTAAAGGTCTGAATGTTTTTAGTCTGCCATCTTTCTGATCAAACTCATGTGTTGTTTTGTTGATGTTCTTAAAAAATGAATTCCACTTTTTATTTCTACAGTGTAATGGCTTGTTTTTCTAGTTTTAGTTCAACTATTACGGTTGAGATGTGGTTGGATTGTCAGTGTTAAAGTCAGGTTTATTTACATAGCTTAGTCTTGTAGGCTGTTTGGCAGACAGGAATTCCTCTGGCATCCATGTCAAATGGTTTTGTAATCCATGGCAATAAGCTGATACTTTATTTTGCATGTTTTAGCACAGTATGAGTTCCATGTACATTATAAAGTGCATTACACACCATACAGTTTGGTGCAGTACTATATGTGGAGATGCTGGTTTCTATCCAAGAATTGGAAGCACCCTGTCTGGATGAGTTACAGTATGAAGAAACATCTAGCATGTCCCAGCTGTGACCCAGCTCAGTGGTGCTTGAAAGATTGTTAGAATGTTCTCTATTTCTGTATAAATATGATCTAAAACATCAGAGTTTCACTCGCATCCTGAAAGATGAAAATAACCCAAACAAATTAGACAAAAATATTATACTATATATATATATATATATATATATATATATATATATATATATATATATATATACACTGAAGAAATTGATCCAATATTACATATGTGAGCTGTAAAGTATGTGAACTTTTGCTTTTATTATCTGGTATGACCCCTATCTTCAGTAAGAACTGCAACTAAATGATTCCGGTAACTGTTGAACAGTGGTGCACATTTTAGCCTGTTTCTCAACACAGAACAGTTTCAGCTCTGGGATATTGGTGAGTTTTCTCACATTAACTGCTCACTTCAGGTCTTTTAACAACATTTCGGTTGAATTGAGGTCAGGACTATGACTTGGCCATTCCAAAACATTAACTTTGTTCTTCTTTAACCATTCTGTGATAGGATGACTTGTGTGCTTAGGGTTGTTGTCTTGCTTTGTAATTCATTTGAGATTCAGTTTGCAGACAGTTGTCCTGAGATTTTCCTTTATAATTTGCTGCTATAATTCAGAACTAATTGTTCAATCAGTGAGCCCAGAACACCATTCTGCCACCACATCAGAGGCAGGAGTTCCCCCTCCCGTTGAGTGAGAATGCCATGCCAAAAAAAATATACCAGCGGAGGACACAATAAATTACAGGGACACTCTACTGAAATAAATAATGCCAATAATCACTCATATATTCTCTGTTGTTATATTTATTGTTTTATTTATTATATACACATATATTGTCTTTTTGTATAGTTTTTATATTTATTGTATTATACTATTCATAAAATTATATTCTCTGTAATTTATCGTAGTCTATATATTATAATTTCTATTTTATTTACTAGATTTTCTTTAAATATGTTCTCAATTTTTATATTTAGCTTCTGTGTATTTAAAATATCACTATAAACATATTAATTATGTAACATAGCTCCACCAAGCAAAAACTCTTTGAAAAGCCATTGAAAAGGTGGCTTTGGCAGATGTATCAACAATGTTGAGAATTGGTTGAAAAATGAAAGGTGAAAAGCAGTCATTTTCAAAGTCTAAATTTCAGTGTCCAACAGTGGCAGCTTGGCAGAGGTGGGAAGATCATTCATCCAATCCTTTCACGCGCCTCCTTATTTGCCACAGTATATTTCATTGATTATGTTCAATAAAACTAGTTTGGATTTGTACACAACATTTTCCTCTAATTATTTTCATGACTGTATTACTGCTATATGTGGTCTGAAACAGACGTCCACTTTGGGCTAAATTTGGACCAAATCAGACTGACTAAACACAGCCCAATTTTCAACATGTATTTTTGGCCTCATTAAAGGCATGATGGGCGGACCAGAATCCATATGACGTCTGGTGCATGGTGGGTTTAATAGTTACTTATAGATCTCGGCTGCCCAATGAGGTTGGGTCCCCTTTTGAGTCTTGGTCCTCCCAAGGTTTCTTCCTCATCATATTTAGGGAGTTTTTTTCTTACCACTGTAGCCCTAAGCTTGCACAGGGCTGTGGGGCTAAATATTTGTAAAGCTGCTTTGAGATAATACTATATTGTAAAAAGTGCCAGATAAATAATTTTGACTTGACTTGACCATGTTTGACAGATGGGAATGTTATTATTCTGGATTGCTGTGTTTTTGTTACTCCAGGCATAACGCTTCTCATTTAAACCAAAGTGTTCTGTTTTGGTCACATCCATCCACAAAACATTTTTCCAGTAGACTTCTGGCTTGTCCATGTGATCTTTATCAAACTGTAGTCAGGCAGCAGTGCTCTTTTTCAGTAGAGCGGTCTATATGGTGTCATAATGGAGCCTATGATAAGTAATGATAAATTAATATTTAAAACACGTACATTAACTACAGTTGGCCAAAATCATTAACACAAAGCTTATTTTATAATAAAGTGTTGAAAAATCTCAGGTAATTTAGTGAGTAATGGATTGAAAGTGAAAAGTCAAAGCAAAACACTCTATTGGTGAACTCGGGGGTGCTAGCATAGCTGCTAAGATAGCTTCTCCCTGTGTTTCCTTTCAGTAGGACCCATTGAGACTTATTTGCACTAAGAATACATACTGTAGATGTAAGAATAAAGAAAAACATTAAGCACAGCGGAGATCTTTGCTGAGCTAGAGCTGTTGAGACTGAATCACTGTATACTGAATCATGAATTGAGTTTCGGCTGAAATGAGTCATACAAGTTTAAGCAAGTGTGCAGAGCACTGAGAACCGAAACACATTTTTCTAGTCAAAATGCCTATAGAACCAAATTTGACGAGTTCTGAGGTGGTCGAGTACCAAGGCACCACTGTATCCCTGTTCCATAAATACAACAGAGTGCCCACTGAAACACAACGGTGATACATTGCCTAAATCAGTTAACTAGCCAGCAGTGGTCTTAGTTATCATGTATCAGATTCTGAGCTTTAAAATAAAATTCTGACACACATGTCTCAAGAGATTCTAGCATAAGGTAAACTCTTGTTCCTAAAATGCTGGATTTAGAGTAAATGCAAGATCATACAGTCAAATCTTTTTATAACCTCTGTTGCTTTGGTATAATACCCAAGTATATTCAAATTGCACAATCACATATTGATAGCTATAGCAGGTGATTTTCATATCCATTTGCTATCTACAGTTGAGAATTTAATTTCTGTATTTTTAAGAGTTAACAACTACTTCTGAACAGTACTAACTATAATTATTTACTACTGACTGATGTTAAGAGTAACAAGCATGCATACATTAGTGTCCAAAATTAGAACAGATGTTGAAAGCTGATTTTATACAATTTAATTTCATAACCGTTTCTTCCTTCTTCTATTTTCACTTGTTAGGTCTGAGAGCGTTCTCTCCAGAATGTCTAATCCATATGTCCAAGTATTTTCACAAAATGGATTTGGAGGTGTACTGAAGCCCAGAAAAATGCCAGCAACTGAAAATAAAGCAAAACGTTGCAACTGCAATTACTGGAAACTTTTCTGCATTTGTGGTCAAGCTAGCTCATTCATCACAGAACAAATTAGATAGAAAGCCACAGACTGGCATGGTGAGCAGCTCCGCTTGTTGAGGCACAGGGGTGGTGAGGTACTTTTGAGGTTCATGTTGTAGCTAATCTGGCTCTAGCTGTCAGGCGGCAGGCTGGCGGAGACGTGCTTTCTGTGATTTAGTCAGTGTGAATCATGACTTGCAGGGATTCGGCCTTCTGACTTCATCTTTGACCGAGACTCCTGACTGTGGAGCTGACCATGGAGTCTCTGCAAGAAAGTTTCACTGAAATCTGACCAAAAATTTGGATGACTGTCTTGTTAATGGACTCTTTCTTTTTTTTTGTCTGCCTTACTCTCACTCACCCAGCCCTTGACAGTGTTCCTAACACTAAAGAGCTATGACTCCTAAAGGAAAAAATGCTAAATTGTGGTTAGCCTGAAGTGTCCAAAGACAAAGGAGCTTGAACTAAATATTAAGTCTGCAGCTGGAAAAATTCACGGAAGAACACTTGGTGCACATCCACTATAAATCCATTTTGTTTAGAGCAGGAGACTGAAATAACCCTTGGAGGAAAATTGGATTAGAAGTGTGCTGAATCGTGATTGAGTGGAATTCAGAGTAGCATCAGCAGTGCTGCATTCACTTAATGTAGCATATATGCGTAATCTTACAGCAAGTTACCTTTAGATTTGGCAGTAGCCAGTTGTTGTTCCATGCAGAGGTTGTTAGCATGTTTTCCTTAAAAAAAAAACAACCTTGTGCTCAGACTTTCATCAAACTGTAACTAAATGTATTTTATGGATGCTGAGCCTGGCTTGCTAACAAGCAACTTGCATATTGTCAGCAATGCATATTGCCAAAAAACTACCAGTGTATAAAACTGAACGTGTAGGATATGTACCCTCTCATTTATCAGGTTAGCGTATGTGTATGAAGCTGGCAAAACCAGAATTACTTCTGAAGCTGCTCGTTAACCATTGCTAGACGGCTCTGTCATGGCTAAACTGCTGGAAGTTTCCATAGCACGAAAGCAGGTCATATAAATTCGACGTTGCTGGTCAGTTATGAAAACTTTGCTGGGTGGTAATGATCCATCTGTGTGTGTCTGCATGCTGCTGGTTTTGCTGTTTCTGTGAAATTAAGGTTTTGTTTGACCTTCACAGGTGAATGGCTATGCTTTTCCATAGATATATTTACTTTTGAGTGTATATATAAACACACAGGTCAAGCTGTCATGTGTATATCTTGGGTCTAAACTATTCAAAAGTTGTTTGAAGCCATCTGTGTAAACCACCTGAACTGGCACCATGTCTTTTGTGATGTAATTGGTGACTGCATTTATCATCCCCTAAAGTTTGAGTGTGGTTTTGTGCTGGTACCTTGGTTGGTTTAAGCCTGTCCTGGACAACTGACTCCCAAAAATGTGTCCTAATCTTCATAGAATGAAATAAGTTAGTTGTCAAGCTGTCTGTAACAGCAACCGATTTCTGAGTTTGCAGATCACAGACTTTTGAGCAGCATCTGTCTTTTCAAAGCTCAATGAGTCACGTGTAGTAATTCAATCTTACGACTTGGACTATGAGGTTGGTGGTGTCTGTATTTTGTCTTTTGGTGCAGTCTGTTCGCTCATTTTTATCTTCAGTCGTGCTTATAGGTGGAACACTAGCTTGATTTGTGGTGCGCTGTGTGCACTTGATTGCATGTGATTATGACTTTTTTTTTTTCCTTCCCCAAAGTGAGTGACATACCTGATTTTGTCAGCTCTCACATTGTTAAAACAAGAATTAAGGTATTATCATACATAAATACATATATACACAACCTTAATGTAAAATGTCAACAGAATGAAGGCGCGAATATCATTCAGACACCTTCAGCTAGTGGATTCTCAGTGCTAAATCCACAGCACCGACAAGCATATGTCATATTTTAGATGCTGGTATCAGTCAAGACCATACAAGTACGCTGTTGGTTAATTCTGGCTACTGCTAGTCTGGTGCTGGTGAGCTCACATGCCCTTGCTGGTAAAGCTGGTTGACTAGCATAGGTGGTCTAAAACACATCCTCCTTGCTTTTTTTTTTTCAAGGGAAAGACTGATGACAATTCTAAGACCCTAAAAATCACTTGTGGGTCATCTGAAAAGATTCTTTTCGTCTCCCCCAAATAGCAAAGACCCTTAGACAGCGTATGCCTACCTGCCAATTATTTGATGGCCAGCCAAAATTTTTGTACTGTTTGTACTGGTACAAGCATACTGTAAGGCTTCTAATCAAGCATCACTCCATCTACTTCCATAACCAGTCACTGCCTTTGTAAAGCTCACTGCAGTGAGGAGCCACACTGACTTGTTTACTGAAGTCACTTAAGCTCTTAATATTCTTCCTAAAAGATACTTCTTCTTTCCCACCATTCTTTCTACATACTTATCACTAATTGCTAAACAAGAAGGTTTATGGGTTCTGCCAAATCCTGGCGGTGTGCAGGAGCAGAGGGACTGAGAAGAAAGAAGGGAGAGGAAGCAGGGGAGGAGTTGTTCTTAGTAAAGTCTTTTGGGTAAAACAGCAAAGACATGACCACAGTTTGCGTCTATAGAGAGTTCAGTAATGGCTTGCACATACACACACTTTGTGAACGTATTTCTTAGTACCGCGTATTTCTGGTGCATAGCCTTCGTGGCTAATGAGACAGCACCATTTCAGGTTTGACACCACAAAATAGCCCAGCTGCTTAAACTCCCAGAAGTGTTACTTGTGATTTACTGAGTACATTAAATGTGATTTAAACTTGTCCGTTTCTCTGACTGTAAATCAAATGTAGCCAAAAGGAGCACTTCAGTTGAAACAGAAGAGGTACTGTTGTATAAATGAAGCGATGTAGTGTGTCTTCACAGCAAGCAAGGGGTGGTTAAAGTACAATATAACTAACTTAGTGTAGTATTAAATGAGGGCCTAATGTGTGCTTGATGACTTTGTTCTTTATGGGCCATAGGAGTGCAAGGACAGAACTGTTTTTACATCAGATGTGCCTGTCACGTTCCTGTTTTTTTTTTTAACATCTCTGGCTGAAACAGTGCAGGAGTCATTAGCAAGTGGCAACTATTTTTGTTTAAGCTCTGTTTACTGTTTGGTCTCATAAAATGGAGAAACAGGCAGACGGTGTCCAAATAAACTTGTTAAATGGGTGAAATACTTTACTGGCGTTGCACTGACAGGCCCTCAAATACAAGTACGTCTTGCCATCATTGTATTGAAATGCTGAAGAGAATTTAAGAATGACGGGTGTTTTGAATCACAGTAAGGCCCTTGATCCCAGATCAGATGTCACTTACAGGCCAGATGTCTCTGTGTAGATTATGACTTATAATTGAGTATGGGAACCTCTATTTATTATTTTTTATCATTATCTGTAATTATTATCATATTAAACCTTCACTCGTCCACTGCAGCTCTGGATACGCCTGCCGCCGACCTACCTCACTGTGCAATGTAAGCATATCGGGTTTAGTTTTGAACCGCCTGCTCAAAGCCAAGCTCAGCCCCATTCAGAAGCTTGTGTGATCTGGTGTTACCTCACTGACAGACACTAGTCAGCAGCATAATGGACCACCAACAGCCAGGAAAGGTGCCTGCTCACTGCCAGCCAACTGTAGCCAAACCACTGTACAGAGTAAGGCACTGTTTTAGCTAGTCTCAAGCTAGCTAGCCAATATGACATAGTACTTTTAGTTCACTTGTGCGTGCACACAATCAAAAAATTAACATTTAAGAACACTATTAACACCTATTTTCAGTTGCACTGTGCACATCTCCCTTTTGGTCTATCAACACCAAACAAAATGACTTTAAACCTTGAAGCACGTTGTCTGAAAACTGTGCAACCATTAAGGGTTAAATTGTGCGAAAGGATTTAAAAAAAGAGTACCTACAGTTAATCAGAAGGTAGCGTATTCTTTGTTTTAGAAACTTTACTAAATCTCTGTCGGATTACAAAGACATTGGAATGAAAAAAATACACAAGAATATCACTGTTATTGTAGTGTAATGAGTGTGTCACGTAAACACATATGGATACATTAGCTTTTCTTTGATAATCTGTCTTGTGTATACAAAATGTCTGTACATAATAAAGTTGATGCAGTGTTTGTAGCTGCTTCTCAGTCTTGGCAGCCGCAGCTACGTTAACCATACATATGTGCTTCTCATATAACACGAGTTGTTGAAGTGTTATTCCAGGGCACAGCACAGGTACAGCGATATCAGATTTTGCTTTAAAGCTATTATACATGATGACTGACGTATGTATGTCTTTCAGTTAGATGCTATATTTTTATAGTGTCTGGTATAAATCTCAGGTTTTCATTGTGTTGTCAGTCCTGTCATGGTGTTCAGTACAAATTCGTCATGGTTAACGTGTGTAACTATTTAACGTGATTACACTTCCATTTGTGCTGTCTGGATAAGAGAGGAATTTATAGTTATTGTTGTTTCAGTTCCACGCTGTATAGAAGTAACCGGACTAGGAAATAACATTATCTGAATGATGTGTGCCTTGAGGCAGATGTAAAAAGTTTTTGGTTTTTGTTTTTTTGGTTGGTCATAAATACAGAATTTACATGTTACATAAAAATAAGACTGATCATGGATGCAAAGTTCTGCTTCTGGAATATAGCTATATTAGTTGTAAGAGATTTTACAACAAGTTATTGTTATAAACTCCTCCTGTCCATAGTCAACCATTCACTCTGTCAAGAAGAAAGTAGGACAGCAGATCCCTACTTCTCATCCCCTCACTGTATAGTTTAAATGATCTCGCACCAGACTTGAATATACATGTATATGATTCACATAGTAACTGGCTTGACCACAGTATTTAAACCACCATTCAGAGTTCCACTAAATATGATAGATAAAACAAGTTGTATATCCTGAGTTCAATTCAAACAACCTAAATCCTGCACATGTGAAACGCTTTCAGATTTTGTTGCCATGTCTGTATTGTATTAAAATTTATGCCTGTTTACTTTACTGGTGTAGAAATTGCAAAATTCTGTTTATGTAACTGGTTGGCAGAAAACCACAAATAAAGAGGCACATGTTGCCTGCTTTGCAAGCTGTGGAATGGACAGAAATCAGACTCTCTTGGAACTGATGTTTTTATTCCAACAAGATGATGCTAGGGCTCATTCAGGGGACAGGCAAGCCTTCTTTAGGAGCTGGACAGTGTTTCAACCAATTTAAGAGCTGAACTATTATGTAATCTTGTGAAAAACTGTGGAAGTTTGCTTTATCCGTGGCTTTGAGAACATATTTTACAATCCAAATCCATTATCTGTACACAGCACAGTTGCGTTAACTGATTTTCCATTTTAGAAATAGTTGTAGTTGCTTAAAGGAAATTCTGTTAGCAACGGGGGATTGTTGTACCACATCAGCTGTATGCAGTGACGGTCCTTTTTTTTAAAAATCATAGATAGATCTTTTGTCAAGCTTTAGTAAGGGTCATTCTTAGCATTCTTTCTTGGAGACTCCAGTCTTGAAGTATGACCTTCATGCTATCTGCACATCAGTGGAGATTTGAGAACAAGGAATGGGGGCTGGCAGAAGTGAAAGGGCACCCATTCACCCTAGGGCCTTGTTCAAGTTTTTGGTCAACAAAAACTGGTTTTGGATCCTTAGATTCCTCAGCATTATATACATTTAAAAGGTACAGTACTGTGGAAAAAAACATGGAGGGGGGGAGAATCAGCTTCTCTAGGCTACGGTGGCAAGTGACCTCCCCTTAGACTTGAGCAATAGCAGCAACTGGTAGCTTCATTGGGATGCCAAGTTGACCCTTCTACAGTCGGAAGAATCTTGGTCAGGATTGGTCTTCTTGGAAGGGTAGCAGCTAAGAAATTACGTTTTTGACAGAACAGGGTGGAAAGGCTAAAATGTGCTAAACTCTCAAACATTATAATGAAAATAGTCCAGTGGAAAAGAGTATTATGGAGTGACAAATCCAGTCATCAACATTGTTATGTATGGTCATTATACCATTGCCAAAACAGCAAATCTAATGGTGGCCTAAGATATTTACACAGTACTGTACATTCAGAGCTTTATTTGTGCTCTGATGGAGAGGCTAGAGCAGTGCAGCAAAGTAGTTTTGTGCCATTTTTGGAACATGGCATGCAATGTAACATTGTTTAGTCTGTTCGCTGTGTTCTGGGCTGGTGTTCTCCACGGGTTATCCGAAGAGGAAATGGTTTAAAAGACAACAAACCCATCTGGGGCTGGGTCCACTTCAGACACAAAAGTGGAGTCTCAGTGGGATACAGCGGTACTGTTTGATGTATGCCATTGAAGAACGTCCAATGATCCTGGCTGCTAGTGTGCACGCACATGAAAACAGCTGGAGTGAAAACTAGCGATTGCTTAAAACGTTTTCAGTCATTCAGGAGTCATGCTTTCACCTAAATCTCACATTCACTTTATTAAAACATCATGAGTGCTTTATTGAGCAGTAAGGCTTGGAGTGTAGGTCATGCAGAAAGTTTCAAGCTAAAAGGATGAAAGCTCCTCAGAGTTCACATTTGGATATAATGACTTTATCACATCTATGGGGGGTGGGTGGGGGCGCTCTTTTGTGTGACTGCTTATCTCTCATGTGAATCAGACCTTATCCATTTTCAGGGGGTTTAATAACCAAGGCTGGGGAACAGGGTGGGACAGTGTCCTCTGTTTGCCAAAGATTTGTGACTTTGTGAACAATAGACAAACTACTGGATTATAAAAACTGGATTATAATTCACTCTCATATTTTAACTTGGCTACAATGGACATTATTAGCATACAACTCAAGTAAATGTACTCTTGCTTTGTTTTTCAAGTAACTTAAGTAATGTTGATAATGGATGATAAACAGTGATAATGAGGAGTTCAGAACTAAACCTGTGAATTAACATTGCTATTACGTCATGCACAGGATCTGTTGTTTTTGGTTTTCATTACTTTACTAAAGAATAGGCCACCACATGCAAACAATTTGTATTTAATTTTCACTGCATATCGTAAATGGTGATCTGTATGCCCCAGCAGATTGCTTAGAGAGTCAGCTGCACTAAAATATACCAGGAAAACTAGAGCAAAATGGGACTATATTACTATAACTAATTGACTACTAGAAGTACTTGACTATATTACTTGAGTAAGAATTAAAAAAGCATCCGCATTCAAAACTTTTTACCATAACAGTTTATTCAGTCACTTCCACATTAAGCAAACTAGAATTTTTTTAAATGTGAAATAGATGTTTTAAAATATTTAAGAAATTTGTAATCACATGGCTACATTCGGTAAGCATTGGCTTACTTTTTTTATTTACTATCATTTCAGTGATCTTCTGCCTCACAAAGGTTTATTTGACCTGGCTTTACATTTTAAACACTAATGAATATAATTTAGACATACATTTCTAGATACAATTCAATTTTTTTTTTCTTCTACAAGGACAGCAGTAAAACACTGTCAAAAGTGCAAAAGTCCCAAGTTGTTTCTGAAGGTCTTGTAAATCCTGATCTGCTAATATGCAACTACTAATTGGGGGATGTGTCCCCTTGTACACATTCACAGCTGAGGTCCAGAGTTGTCATGCCCACACTAATCAACATCAACTGCCTGCAAATTGCCAACACATGCTGCCTTGTTACTGCAGGAGGTGGCACTTTGGGACCTGCCTGCAGCATTCCTCGCAATGTGAATAGTGCAGTTTCAGGATGGTGTGGCAAACTTGGTCAGAAATAAAAGTTTATGTGCAGTTATTTTGTTAGTTATGACTCGTGCGGTCTAAAAGTATAGCGTGCTTGTTCAAGGCAGATTTAACCCAAACTTTACAGATTGCCTTTTTTGGACACACACCTGCAGGATAACTGTATGCGTTCTTATTAGTTTGCCTGATTAGACTGTAAAGAATATATGCAACAAGAGACTATAGTTTTCCTATGGGATATTTGACCATTAGGTTGCAGAAATACATATTTGTCAGGGAATTACGTTGTAGCACCATTGTAGTCTGAATTTGACTAGCCAAGTAAAGCTTCTGCAAGAGAAAGCAATACTACAGGATGTCTGTCTGTGGCTGTGTATCACTGTGCTTTAGATTTCTGGACCAGGTTCGATGAGATATGGGTGAGATAAAAGTATACCAACGTATTTCATGTCCGTTCTCCCTATTATCCACGTGGCAAATAAATTCTGCTCTTTTTCTTTTGAAACTTTGTAAATCTGAACTTTCCCTGCAATGTGAGAAGAAACTAGGCACAAGCAGTTCTCATTTCAATACATGCAGATGACCTTTTCTAACTTCAGTAGGAGATGAATGTCTCTTCCTTTTTGTCTACAGGTTTTATAGCTTGGGATGCAACAAATGAATAAAATCCAATTATTTACTCATTGGCCATCTATGTGACCAGTGAAGGTAGCATCAAGGGGGAGTTGCAGCTTGAACCTTTCTTTCCAAAGTGCAAGAGCTCAGCTTGAGTTGTTGTTAGACCTGATCCGAACAGTGAAGCAGATTTTAATGGATGCACACTGGCTTGACTTCAGTTTAGCATGAGTAGCCACCTTGTTTAACATTTCTCATGGGCTTAAGCTGTGGGTGTAAATAAATAGCCCTTCCAAGTAACACCATTTATATATGCAGTACATGCTGGTCGAATACACTTATCCAAGGTCAAAGTGTATATTGTACATGACACGTGAATATGGAATCCTTGACTTCTTGTGTATTTATGTTCATGACTGCTTAAAGGTTGCAAACCCAAATCAGAAAAAGTTGGGACAGCATGGAAATTGCAAATACAAAATGCAGTGATCCTTACATTTACTTTGACTTTTATTTTGTGCAGAAAGTATGAACCCAGTATATTTCATGTTTTGTCTGGACCGTGTCATTTCATTTGTTAATACACATCCATTCCTGCATTTGAGGCCTGCAAAAAAAAAGTTCCAAAAACCTTTCCAAAAATGTTTGGGACGGGGAAGTTTAGGGCTAGTGATGTGTAAAGAAAACTGGTGATTTCTAACAGGTGAGGTCAACAGGTGATTATAATCATAATTTGATACAAAAACAGTATCCACGAAAGGGATACTGAAAGTCTTTGAGGAGTTTTCGAGGAACAAAAATGGGCAGAGGATCTTCAGTTTGTCAACAAATGTGTGAGAAAATTATTGAAATGTTTTAAAACAATGTTCCTCAAAGAAAGATTGGAAGGGATTTGCATATTTCTCCCTCTACAATGCATAATATTATTAAAAGATTAATGGAATCTGGAGGAATTTCAGTGCAATTTTCAACACAAGGGTGCAAGCTTAAACTGAAGACCCGTGATCTTTCTCAAAAAAGGACTAGGACCCTGGAGTATTTGGAGATTCTGTATTGTGGAGTAAGTGTACACTATATGGCTAAAAGTATGTAGACAGCCCTCTAATTTGTGATCTGTTATTTCAGGTTCATAATTTGAAAAATACAGGCTTTGGATTCTGCATAGACCAACAGTGGCCATAGAGTGTAGACTCTCAATATGAAACTTTCATAGGTTTCCACCTCCCTAACCTGTCAGTTTATCATGCAGGGTCCATAAAGAAGTGATTTTGCCAACTTTGAGGAGAACATTTTTGAAAGTCACATTTGAACTCTATAACAATTGGAATATTTTTTCTCATATACAGTGTTTGATTAATATAAATCAAACCTATAGTGACCCATGTCCTTTTTCTTCAGTCTGTGAATTAGTTTGTTCTAATGTAGTATTGCAGCTATTCATAAATGTAATAAATGTTTGTTGTTTTTCTTTAGTAGAAGCCCTGTCATGGTCAAATGGATTGTTTTCCTTGTTGCCATGTTCTTTCATTTTTGTTTTATAGGTTCTTCTGTTGACACTTAAACTAAATTGTATTGTTAAATCGGAGGTTTCATACCAGTGCACGTCATTGCCCTTGTCCTTCTTTTCTTTTTCCTTTATTTTGGACCATTTTCCCCTTTTTCTTTTTCCCCATTTTGTTTGCCTATAGCTGATGGGCTTATACACACCCAGCGCAATGATATCGTCTGTAATTAACAGATTAAACTGTTAGTAAGCTGTGCACACTTGTTCAACCACTTTTCAAATCCTTTTGTCTCGTGAGAACGTATAAACAGATGAGGTTTTGTCACTGTTCTGACATGTCAACCTGACTGCAATTTTTTTTTTTTTTTTTAATTGAGAAAGATGACCCATTAGACTGAAATTTCACACGTAAGTGTAATCCATGTCAGGCTTTCATGTCATTGTGTGTGAGAGATTTCATTGACACATTATGACTTTCTTCTATTTATTTCTTTATTTAGCCCAGTTTTAATTCATTTGAGTCTTTCTTATTCCCACTCCCGAAGTTTACATGCCGCATACTTGACAGCTATCAGTAGTCTGTGAAGGGTAACACATTTGGAACTAACCACTCCCAAGTAAAAAACGTTGACTAAAGTACAGTCAACATAAACTGCACTAATAATTCACAGTAGAACAAATAATGTTGTACTTGGTATAGTTTAATTGTAAATATATACAGTGCAACCTTGGAATTCGAGCTTCGAACTTAAATTTTGATGTTTTTTCTGCCTATATTCTTATGTAATTAATGATTAAAAGAGTGGATAAAGTAAAGGACTGTAATACGATAATAATAATAATCAATAACTACATGAAATCAGTGACATATAAAGTGAAACGGCATGTCTTGTCACTGGGACAGCGGGGCCGAGACTGAGGCAGTGTCTGAAATCGCACCCATAGACCTATAGTATATACATAATATAATAATAAAAACATAGGCTACAGTATACCGTATTTTTCGGACCATAAGGCGCACTTAAAATCCTTTAATTTTCTCAAAAATCGACATTGCGCCCTTAAAATGCTGTGCGTCTAATGTATGAATTAATTGTGGTTGTGCTTTCTGACCTAGAACCGATTGTAGATGGTACACGGCGCTCATAAATCTGTCAAAATGTTTTAGCACGGCCTTGGTAAGTTACAAAGCTTACGGCAACCGTAGTGCGCAGCATCGCGGAGTAATACGGTATGTGCTTCACCATTACGGTGTGTGCATTCATTCATTTATTTTCGAAGCGGATTTCAAACTCAACGCTATCAGTCACGCAGTACAACATGGACATAGAGCAGCTGCAAGAGAATTCAACATTAACGAATCAATGATACGGAAGTGGAGGAAGCAAGAAGACGCCCTGCGCCAGGTAAAGACCAAACTGAGCTTCCGAGGGAACTTAAGAGTTTTGTTTCATTTTAACCCGGTGCGCTTTATGTATGAAAATAGATCCGTTAGCAGTCGATCATTGATATTGCGCCTTATAAACCGGTGCGCTTTATAGCCCGGAAAATACGGTACATAATATGCCTATGATGGAAAGTGTATTGGGAGACACAACAAATCTTCTTGCAGTGGCATGAATGGGATGGAGCAAAATGGAGGAACTGGACTACTGTGCCACCTGAGTGGGTATTGCTACCAGTAGTGACACCATTCCCTTTTTGGGTGGTTGTCTACTGTTGCCTTTTAGCTCCCAACTGACCATCTTTCTCTTTTGTTGTGCTACTGGGAAGCACTTGCATTCATGTTCTGAAAAAGTGGCTTGAAGGTATGTTTAATTTTCTTTCACATTTATCCTGATATTAAGATGCATACCACCCCAGGATGATATTTCAAATAGAGAATGAACTTCCATGCCAACAAATATTTTGATCTTAAAGCCCAGGTAGAAGTTACGAATGCTGTAACCAATAGCTCTAAAGAACAAATTCTTGCATGCTGGCATGCAGTGTAACTTGATCCATGTGCATGTCTTCCAAAGAAGGTACAACACATGTC
The DNA here is from genome assembly GCA_025084515.1 of Ancistrus triradiatus. Taxonomy (NCBI): domain Eukaryota; kingdom Metazoa; phylum Chordata; class Actinopteri; order Siluriformes; family Loricariidae; genus Ancistrus; species Ancistrus triradiatus. Next base: position 97,998 of record JAJAGP010000585.1, on the reverse strand, counting down.
CGACTGAGAAGCTTGCTAAATGATCATTGCTAAATTGTTCTGTTTCTGCACCATGAAATACCAAACCTTTACTGTTGTGTCTGGTTTTAAACGGCCCCAACAGAGACTCAAGCAGCCTTGGGTTCTCAATGTTCCTTCCTGTCTTAAATCCATTAATGCTGTATTAGAATGCAGTTTAAAAGGCACTCGTGTGCACACACATACACACACACGGAGTTACAGCTGTTTTTTGTTTATGAAAGTGAAATCGTGGAAACTTGAGCATAGTCTAATAGGGAGACTAGAAAGGGAATGTGCACTGTACTATGGACTTATTTTTCTTGTACTTGTGTCCCATGTTTGTTTATAGCATGTGATCTTCACCAGTGGTATGCTGCTACAGCCCTCCTGTGCACTGAAACATGGGGTTTTAATTAAGGCATGGTCCATACACAGAGCTTTTAAATGCCCACATTCATCCTTGAGCCTAGCGAAGCCTAACTCCTCTCAGGAACCCTGAACAGAGACGCTCTTGTACGGCACCGGTGGAACTGCGTCAGCTCTCATGGGAAAAAAAATGTGAGAAGTGTCTCATGCAAGCTTCGTAGTACATTTTCTGTACAAGGAGTTGCTGCCAACAGGAGAGCATCATATGCTCTAGTGTTGAACAGTAAACTGAAACCGACCTCTAGTTTATAACTTATATTGGATCACACCTCTAAAATGTCTACTGGCACAATGTGTAATGCTCTTTTAGAAGAAGATAACGTTGTGGTAATGTGCCAGACTGGCAGGTTTGAGCTGTCATGCATCAATAGCAGCACTGATACCAAATGTATGCGTTTGATCTGGTACTGTTTGTTGCTGTCAGACTAGATAGCATTTCTATCTCATCACTGTCACCCAGGCACTATGAATGTGCTGACTTTGATTCGTGCAAGACACACCATGTATCACTGCCAGTTAGCGGCTTTAACCACTCATCTTAGTTTCCTGATGCTATTTCCAAGAGCTCTGGAAATCCGATCAGCATTTAACCTCTAAAGTCTGTTAAATGCATTAGTCACTGTAGTAGGTTTTCATATTGTTTTGATTGAATTTGTTGTCCAAATTTGATTTGCCACTATAAGAGCATTCAAGGAGGCAAGTAATGTCTTAAAACTGAGATGGGAACGAAGGGGAGGCAGGGTCCAGCTGAATTTCCAGCTGCACACAGGGCCAGCAGACCTGGACTTGATTGGCCACATCTGGAATCATTACTCCCATATTTAGAATAAAAAATGGAGGGCAGGATCTCTTTAACAGTGATTACTCCACGATTCTAGAAACTACAGTCAGTGCACAAGCCTTAATGTGTGAGAATCTACATCTTATAGAGCAGATATACGTCAGCGTGCCGTGGAACGTCTTTGCCCTCTGGTTCCTATTTAACCACTGTGGTTATCTGATCCAGATGGAGATAGTGGCCCTGTTTTTACTCTTGCCGTTACCGTGAACTAGCATGACCTTCTGATGACACACAGGTCCTGACTCTTATTGGCCTTTATTCACTGGAAGAGGGACACAAGCCCAAGTGCGATATGCAATCTCTTCCAGGCAAAGATCTTGGCCAGAATCCTGGTCTCACAGAAGAGCAAATAAGTCAGAGAATGGACAGAGCTATGCTAGTGGACTGTAGTGCTGACCCAGCTCTGGTAACTGAGGAGGGGGAGAGAAAAAGGAAGGACTTGAGTGCCAGAGAGGTTTTAGAGAGAGAAGGTTCGGGTTGGCTATGAATCCCCCACCCCTCCCCCAGAGGACCAGTGTTTCCTGCTTTGGTTCTCTGCTGAAATCAGATTCCAGTTCGTGCTTAGGCTTTGTTTTTTCAGCCATGCACAGACATTAATAGAGGAGTCTGAGAGTGTCCTTCTTCCCCTTTTGCTCTCTTCTTTTTCGTCTCTTAACTCTGTGGTGTAGTTACAGTTTAAGAAAAGACATTTTCTTAATCCTTTGAATTCATATTAGGGGTGCGCAATATTGACAAAATGATATCTTGACATTTTCTTGGATTTTGTTGATAATTGGACAATACATGAAGTGTATATCTTGGGTCTAACGTAATCAAAAGTTGTTTGAACCCACCTCTCTAAACCGCATGCTTTGGCACCATGTCTTTTGCGATGTAACTGATGACAGCATTTGTTATGCCTTGCCATCTGTTGCTTTTCTTGTGGTAAGGCACTTTTTTTTGCAGAATAATTTTGCTAAAGATTGCAAGTACCTTGACTGGTTTATGCTTGTTGTGGACAGCTGACACCTGAAGTTTATCATAATCCTCATTCTGCATGGTGGTTAGTTTCCCGATGGTGAAATAAGTCAGTTGTTGAGCTGTCTTTAATGGCATCCAGTTTCCAACATTTTGATGTAGATTGAAGTCTAGCAATTAAATCTATCGTCATAGACATGTATTCTATACAAGAAAAGTACACATTATTTTGAATTGTTATTATTAATTAAAAAAAGGAATGTTTTTACTCAGTTATTTAAGATATTTAAATTTTAAATATTTAAATTTTAAATTTCTAACCTGCCTGTTCAAGTAATTTCTTTTAATTTCAGGGGACTGAATTTTTGTTGTTGTTGTTGTTGTTTAAAAACTTGTACAAGAAAATATGCATTGTTTTGCATTGTTTACACTTCAGAACTAAAAAGGGAATTTCTAATTCCCTTCCCAAATGTAAAATTGATAATAGTGATAAAATTTAATCGTGAACTCAGTATCATGAATTGAATTTAATTGTTACACGCCTATCATTATATATTCATTGTATACCCCTACTGGGTAAGTTTAAAAATGACATTTTCCCAATATTTTGTGTATATATTACTTCAAACCATGAACTGATTAGCAACAGATGTATACAGTGGGGTAAAAAAGTATTTAGTCAGCCACTGATTGTGCAAGTTCTCCTACTTAGAAAGATGAGAAAGGTCTGTCATTTGCATCATAGGTACACTTCATCTATGAGAGACAAAATGAGAAAAAACAAATCCAGCAAATCACATTGTAGGATTTTTAAAGAATTTAATTGTAAATAACCTTTGTTGACAATGACAGAGGTCAAACGTTTCCTGTAAGTCTTCACCAGGTTTGCACACACTGTAGCTGGTATTTTGGCCCATTCCTCCATGCAGATCTCCTCTAGAGCAGTGATGTTTTGGGGCTGTCGCTGGGCAACACAGACTTTCAACTCCCGTACCACACATATTCTATGGGGTTGACGGTCTGGAACGACTGGCTATGCCACTCCACAGGACCTTTGAAATGCTTTTTTTACATAGCCACTCTTTGTTTGCCCGAGCGGTGTGGTTTGGGATCATTGTCATGCTGGAAGACCCAGCCACGTTCCATCTTCAATGCTCTCACTGATGGAAGGATGATTTTGGCTTAAAATCTCACGATACATGGCCCCGTTCATTCTTCCCTTACCACGGATCAGTCCGTCCTGTCCCCCCTTTGCAGTAAAGCAGCCCCAAAGCATGATGTTTTCCACCCCCATGCTCCACAGTAGGTTGGTGTTCTTGGGGATGCAAACTCAGCAATCTTTCTTTCTCCAAACACAGACGAGTTGAGTTTTTACCAAAAAGTTCTATTTTCGTTTCATCTGTCCACATGATATTCTCCTAATCCTCTTCTGGATCATCCATATGCTCTCTGGCAAACTTCAGACAGCCGGGACATGTACTGGTTTAAGCAGGGGGACACACTTGGCACTGCAGGATCTGAGTCCCTCTTGGGTGTGTTACTGATGGTAGCCTTTGTTACTTTGGTCGAGGGAGATTATCAATGCTCTTGTTTGTCTTCCATATTCTTACAGTTGCTCCCACAGTTGATTTATTCACACCAACCTGCTTGCCTATTGTAGATTCACTCTTCCCAGCCTGGTGCAGGTCTACAATTTTCTTTCTGATGTCCTTCGACAGCTCTTTGGTCTTGGCTATGGTTGAGTTTGGAGTCTGACTGTTTGAGGCTGTGGACAGATGTCTTTTGTACAGATATTTAATACAGGTAACGAGTGGAGGACAGAAGAGCTTCTTAAAGAAGTTGTTACAGGTCTGTGAGAGCCAGAAATCTTGCTTGTTTGTGGGTGACCAAATACTTATTTTCCACCATGATTACAATTACAATTAAATTTTTTAAAAATCCTACAGTGTGATTTCCTGGAGGTTTTTTTCTCATTTTGTCTCATAGTTGAAGTGTACCTATGATGAAACTTACAGACCTCTCTCATCTTTCTAAGTAGGAGAACTTGCACAATCAGTGGCTGACTAAATACATTTTTGCCCCACTGTGTGTGTGTGTGTGTGTGTGTGTGTGTGTGTGTGTGTGTGTGTGTGTGTGTGTGTGTGTGTGTGTACATTTTATTTTTATACAAATGGAAGAAATTCAAGACCATTGTTACCCTCCCCCGGAGTGGTCGACCAACAAAAGATCACTCTAAGAGCAAGGCAATGTAATAGTTGTGGGTTAGGTTTCACAAAGGACTCCAGGGTAAACTTCTAAGTCAAGCTGAGGCCTCTCTCCACATTAGCTAATGTTAATGTTCATGAGTCCACCATCAGAAGAACACTGAACAACAATGGTGTGCATGGCAGGGTTGCAAGGAGAAAGCCACTGCTCTCCAAAAAAAACATTGCTGCTCGTCTGCAGTTTGCTAAAGATCACGTGGACAAGCCAGAAGGCTATTGGAAGAATGTTTTCTGGATGGCTGAGACCAAAATAGAACTTTTTGGTTTAAAAGAAAAGCGTTACGTTTGGAAAAAGGAAATTACTGCATTCCAGCATAAGAACCTTATCCCATCTGTGAAACATGGTGGCAGTATAATGGTTTGGACCTGTTTTGCTGCATCTGGGCAGGACGGCTTGCCATCATTGATGAAACAATGAATTCTGAGTTATATCAGAGAATTCTAAAGGAAAATGTCAGGACATCTGTCCATGAACTGAATTTCAAGAGAAGGTGGATCATGCAGCAAGACAACAACCCTAAGCACACAAGTGGTTCTATCAAAGAATGGTTAAAGAAGAATAAAGTTAATGTTTTGGAATGGCCAAGTCAAAGTCCTGATCCTCGATAAATTTCCTTAATAAATAAATGACCAAGTATAATATCTTTGTGTCATTTGTTTAACTGGGTTCTCTTTATCTACTTTTAGGACTTGTGTGAAAATTGGATGATGTTTTAGGTCATATTTATGCAGAAATATAGAAAATTCTATAGGGTTCACAAACTTTCAAGCACCACTGTATATATTGTGCCTTTATATCCCTAGTATTCTCATCATAAAAAAATATATATTTCCTTGGTCCTTTGAGCTGGTTCCAACTTGACTGGGTCTAACCAGCAATTGGGGGACTTCACCAATGCTTCCACAAGGATTGGTCTGTTGCTAATCAATTCGTGCTTTGAAGTGATATATACACAGAATATTTGGAAAATGTGTCTTAAAATATCAGATGTATACAATTTCAGTTTTAAACTTACCCAGTGTTGTATACTGGTATTAACCTTAATAAAACTTTTCATTGTTTGATTTATCATTTCAACTGTTATCATGCAGCCCTAAGGAAAGTAAAAATCCCCCTTATTTAGAGACCAAAAATGGACAGTCTTGAGTGCTGGGCTTTAGTTGTCATTCCAATGTGCTTTACACCATGATCACTCGTATAACCCACCATTCTCAACACACAGAAGCATTAAATCAGACTTAAGAGTTTTGGTTATCTCTGGGACTTTTGTTGACTCTTTGCACATCCTCCCCCTCGGTTTCTCCTTTACCTACAGCAGAGCTGAAATGGACTCCATATGACTGACTGTCAGGGCTGCAGTTTAACAAATAGAAAAATTACTCAGGATTTTGGCTTGCCCTTTCATACTACTCATGCAATGTTTTCCATTGTTTTTGGAGCAGTTGCCTTAGTCTGGGGATGGGAGGAGACAGAGGGTGGTTCTAGGGTCTAACATTGCATCACATTGTCTGCTCAGCCCTTCGGTTGAGTTGTCACACAATTACAGCTGTTTATAAATAGACAGGGCTTATAAAATCCACGTCGATTAGGCCAGCACTTTCAAAAACAGAGAGAGCTGTCAGACACCCTCTTGCCTTGAGCAAGAAGGAGAGACAGAAAGGGAAGATGTCAGACGAAAGGAAAAACAAATCTTGTTCTTTTGTGGTTTGATACCGCCCCTTTTTCACAAGCCCTAATGTCTGAGATGCCATCATTAAGTGTTTGTCGGCACTTGGATTACATTCTTTGCGACTGTCATGTCTGTATCTCTTGGGTGGGGTGTAGGAGTAGAATTACTACAGGATGAATATGCACACACGCACACACACACACACACACACACACACACACACACACACACACACACACACACACACACACACACACACACACACACACGCACGCAACACAAACACAAACACTTGGCAAAAGCAGTGCATACTCCAAATTGAAAGCCTCTGTCCTTGTGTTCGCTAGCAATTAAAAGCCCCCCCACCCCCTTGTGGCCATGCACAAACAGCTGCATTGACTCCACGCAGTCTGTTTAGGCCAGACTAGAGCCAAGGTCTCCTTTACGCTCCAAAGCACACACACATACACGCACACATACAGATTCAAATGCTTGAGGAGAGCACCAAAACAGACATGTCACAAGTGTGAGTGTGTGTTTCTCTTTGAACGTCAGTAATGCTAGCCCAGCCTATATAATAAGGGACAATTATAGAAGAGATATTAGCACAAGGACTACAGTCGCATGGTTCCGGGAATAGGTAATGACTAGTAATCAGACACTTTAGTCTTTGATGGAAATAAAAGACAAATTGCCTAAGGGCCAAGTCGAGTCTTTTCTCTTTCTGTTTTTTTCCCAGATGTTTCTCTATAAGGGCTATATAGCAGAAATGCCAGCTATCATAAGATGAAAAGGATATTTCATGATGAACAATCTTCAGAATTGAATAAACCATTTTCAGCAAGGTCACAGAGTACAAGTCGGTTTTCTTTGGCGGCTCTGACTCACAAAGGCTACTTTTGAGGCCAGGGCATTTCATGCTTTAAATCTGTCTGGGTCGTCGTGTGATCTTTTCCAGTTGCTGGTTTGACCCTGGACGGCTTTCGACCTGGTAGCATCTTTTATGGCAGAAAGGTTGAGCAATGATAATGTTTCTCTTGACGGTTGGGCACGGCTCTTGCCCAGATCAAAGCTAATTTTAAACTTGTGGAAAGACAAGGCGTGTCTGAGATCTATGCCATCCCCAGTTCCACTCGCTACTTATCCATGTAGCACAACAGTATAGACTGAGCCCTGGGATATTAGCAGGATACTGTGGGATACTGTAGCTGGACACAGTGAATTTTACTAACAGCAGATGGAAACTGTTGTAACTGTTTTTGTGAAATGCTGGATACTATTGCTGTAATTATAAATGTATTCCACTATAGCACATTTCAGAAACCAATGTAGTTTAGTGTGATGAATAGAATAAAGATTTCAGAAGATTTTAAAAGCATTGCAGAACACAGGTTTAGTCTGTTTGGACATATTCGTTATGGTGTGTGTGTGTGTGTGTGTGTGTGTGTGTGTGTGTGTGTGTGTGTGTGTGTGTGCACATGCGTGATAGTGAGAGAGAATATACAGTACTGTGCAAAAGTCTTAGGCCACTATTAGATTTGTTGTTTTAGCAATCGTATAATGACAATATATAGCATATTGTCAATGATTGGACCCAAAAATTTCCAGCTTGGATTTTTTCACTAGATTAATACTCTCTTCCACTGGTCTTCATTCCAGTCTTCGTGAGCTTTAGCGTATTTAAGCCTTTTCACCCTGTTCGCATTCTGTAAAAGTGGTTTCTTGGCTGCTACTCCTCCAAAAAGAGTCAAGCTTCTTCAGACTGTAGAAGGGTCATCCTGATTAAGCTGCCAGATGCTGCTATTTCTCAAGTGTAACAGGAGACCACACTACAGTGGTGCTTGAAAGTTTGTGACCCCTTTAGAATTTTCTTTGTTTCTGCATGAATATGACCTAAAACATCATCAGATTTTCACACAAGTCCTAAAAGTAGATAGAGACCCCAGTTAAACAAATGATATTGTAAAATATTGTACTTAGTCATTTATTTACTGAGGAAAATGGTCCAATGTTACATATTAGTGAGTTTCAAAAGTATGTGAACCTCTAGGATTAGCAGTTAATTTGTAGGTGAAATTAGTCAGGTGTTTTCAATCATTGGGATGACAATCAGGTGTGAGGGGCACCCTGTTTTATTTAAAGAACAGGGATCTGTCAAAGTCTGCTCTTCACTACACATGTTTGTGGAAGTGTATCATGGTACAAACAAAGGAAATTTCTGAGGACCTCAAAAAAAGAGTTGTTGATGCTCATCAGGCAGGAAAAGGTTACAAAACCATCTCTAAAGAGTTTGGACTCCACCAATCCACAGTCAGACAGAATGAGTGCAAATGGAGAACATTCTAGACCATTGTTACCCTCTACAGGAGTGGTCAACCAACAAAGATCACTCCAAGAGCAAATCGTGTAATAGTTGGAGAGGTCACAAAGGACTCCAGGGTAACCTCTAAGCAACTGAAGGCCTCTCTCACATTGGCTAATGTTAATGTTCATGAGTCCACCATCAGAAGAACACTGAACAACAATGGTGTGCATGGCAGGGTTGCAAGGAGAAAGCCACTGCTCTCCAACAAGAACATTGCTGCTCGTCTGCAGTTTGCTAAAGATCACGTGGACAAGCCAGAAGAATGTTTTGTGGAACAATGAATTCTGAATGATATCAGAGAGTTCTAAAGGAAAATGTCAGGACATCTGTCCATGAACTGAATATCCAGAGAAGGTGGGTCATGCAGCAAGACAATGACCCTAAGCACACAAGTCATTCTACCAAAGAATGGTTACAGAAGAATAAAGTTAATGTTTTGGAATGGCCAAGTCCTGACGTCAATCCAATCGAAATGTTGTGGAAGGACCTGAAGTGAGCATTTAATGTGAGGAAACCCACCAACATCCCAGAGTTGAAGCTGTTCTGTACGGAGGAATGGGCTAAAATTCCTCCAAGCCAGTGTGCATCAGTTACAAGTTTAGTTGCAATTATTGCTGCACAGGGTGGGGTCACAGCAGATACTGAAAGCAAAGGTTCACATACTTTTGCTAATCACTAATATGTAATATTGGATCATTTTCCTCAATAAATAAATGACCAAGTATAATATTTTTGTCTCATTTGTTTAACTGGATTCTCTTTATCTACTTTTAGGACTTGTGTCCTTAAAGTATTTGTGCAGAAATATAGAAAATTCTAAAGGGTTCACAAACAAGCACCACTGTAAATATTTGCCACTCTGGCCTATAGAAGCTGTTTTCTGTTTTCTGATTATTTTTTCAGTTTTTTAATATTGCATACAAATGTCCTGTAGTTTCTGATTGTGTTCTAATAAAGACAGTAAGAAATATTATATACAGTCATTACACCATTGCAAAAAACAGTGTTATATGTACTGTATATGTGCATTGTTGTCAGGAATGCCCTTGTGTAAACATGTAGGGGTTGAATAGTAAGGTGAGTACAAGGCTTTGGGAGACCTTGTGTCAAGTGATGGCAAAATAGCCCCTACTTTCTTGGACATATCTGTCTACTGAAAGTCTTACCCAACTGCCTGTTTAGTTATGTATTAGCTGTCACAATATTAATTTAGCTGTCACAATAATAATTAGTTTAAACCGTCTTCTACACAATGACTCTGAATAAACAAGTCCTCTTGTACAATATTAGTTGACAAATATTTAATACTTGTAATAATAGTTATGCCAATAATGACAGACCGTACCAGGCACAGTTCATCACGACAGTAAATTCATCTCAGCCTCGACTTAGGCTTGAATTGACATCATTTGCCCAATTATATGTGCTACGGTTTAGGAAAAAACAGACACTATTATGTATCTGAACAGAATAACGAATATTTCAGCTGTGTCTGTGCTTGGTGTATTTGACAAGGGTGAGAAATGCAGTATCACCTAGAATCATGGGAGAAACTGTGTGTGAACAGAAGACTTTAAAGAGTAGTGAAAGCAGGTCTGTGAAAAGCTCTTTCATTAAACATTTCCAGACAGAACACCAAATAAGGCCAAAGCTGCACTCTTACCGTTCAGCGCAGATTGATGTTGTACAAGCATGCTGAGGGACCTCAGTCTTTGCCAGTTTGTTGTTTCTTCTGGCAAATGTCTTTAAAATTTGTACTATTTATTACGCTTTGTCTTAGATATGATCACTTTCACTTAAGATACAATTTGTATTTGGGTCTTTATACTGTTAAAAATGTCGTTGGTACATTCTTTAGCCATTTCCCAAGTTTCACCTTTTTGGTCCTGTTTGCATGTAAATGTGTACGCTTAAAAGCATTTTTGGAGCGTAGTTGACAGATGAATGCCCTCCAATAAGCAAATATGACTAAGAACAGTTAAACCTTTCAGTGTACTTTCAGTGTACAGTCATTCAAAGGTGACTTTTTTCTGTCTCTCTCTACAGGTAAGAGTTGAATCTCCTCATCTCATGCTTGATCTTCTATGTAAGTAGCTCTAATAATTGTGTTGACTGCAAGGCATTCATGTTGAATACCCTTAATATCCCCTGGATAATTTCGACAAAGCCCTGCGCAACCTGCCTCCAGGAAAACGTGTCTCTGTGTGCAACTGCACCCTCACTCCCACCTTGTTGTAGTGCTAGTGTCAGTCAAACTAAGCTTTGGACTGCAGGCTTGAGTCAAAAATTCATAAATGCATGTCATTTCCTTCAGCCACTATTGGTTCGATTATAGTTGATTGCAAAACTAGCAAAAATTGATACTTTGTTGACTGTTTGGCCTAATTCCCAGATAGTATATGTGGCTTCTTGAGTGTTTATATTGTATCTGTGACACCATGAAGGTAAGCGTTCTGCTGACAGTATAACAAACCAATATACATGCCAAACCATTTCTTTATGGACTTTGTTTCAAGACAGAAAGTCGACAAATTGACTTGTTAAGCAGGTGAAAACCCATGAAAGTGACTTTAGAAGGTGTCCGCATACTTTTGGCTTTTTAGTTTTTATGTCAAATGTGCTATTATTTTTATTAGTTGACTTTAAGCTGAGTTATTTAATTGCACACACAACCTTGACTGGGAATCAATAGCACTGGTTAAATGTTTGTTTACAGTTTTGAAAGCTCCACTTTCAGGGTCTACTTTCTACTTTCCAATATCTGTAAATACAGTGCTGTGTAAAGTCTTAGGTCACCATTCAATTTGATATACCATTGTTTCAGCAATGGTATAATGACGATGGATAATTATTTCTCTTACTCATTGTAAGGATACATCCATAAAATACAGGAAATCTGTATGCAGTATTAAAAAAATTAAAATACAATCAGATAAAACAGCTTCTATAGGCTACAGTGGCAAGTATTTAGTGTGACCTCCCCTTACAGCTGAGCAAGAGCAATATCGAGCAGCTTCAACTGGATTCCAGGTTGACCCTTCTACAGTCCAAAGAAGCTTGATCAAGAATGGTCTTCTTGGAAGGGTAGCAGTCAAGAAACCACTGTTAGGAGGGGAACAGTGTGAAAAGGCTATGATGTATGCTAAAGCTCAAAAAGACTGAAATGAAGATCAGTGTAAAAAGATTATTATGAAGTGACTAACCCAAGTTTGAAATGTTTGGGTCCAATTATCGACAGTATGTTATATATGGTCATTATACTACTTCTAAAACAACAAATCTAATGGTGGCCTATGACTTTTGTACAGTACTGTATTTTACTTCTTTATTACTTTGAAGCTGGAAACATTTGTGTTGTGGAAATAAGTCGTTGAAGTGTTGGTACATGATTGCATTCATTCCTGGTACAGATCAAATAGAGATTTTTTTATGTATGAAAGCTGGATGTTTATGTTTAACATTAATTTTCCCCAAATTTCAGAAATCCTAGGGTTCGGTTTGCATTTGGATTTACAACTGTACAAATAAAAATGACTTTGGTCAATTAGGACATTATTACTTGCATAATAAAACATTAACGTTAAGATTTGATGAGTATGTCAAGCATAGCATAAAGGAGAAGTTTCTTTACATTTTACATGGAATAGACTTAAAATGCAAGCTGCTATTTAGTAGTGGCACTGACAGGAACGAGCCTAGGCGAAAGTGGAAGCTGTGGGTCTGTGGCTGTTTGGTCATGCTGGGGTTTGTGACAAGCACTTAACTTTAGCAATGGAGACCGCCCTCTGTGGCGTGCACATTTGGTCAACCACGTACAACATTCTCCCGCTGTCACATTTACATCTTTCCCAGACAGTACCTGGGAGGACATATGAGAGAGAAAATGAAGAGAAAGAAAAACCAAGTCTTTTCCGTAGGACCAGAGGGAAAAAGTTTGTGTAACACAACAAAAACGGAACAAAATCCCAAGCTTGTTAGCGTTCTACAGATGTTGCCTAATAGTGCTGTGTGCACCATTACCTGCTTTATCTGATAAAGCAATGTGCCTCATTACCTACAGTGTCACCATGTGTTTGAAGAGTATTGCCTTGTGAGTCTCTTTTCGTGTATTATTAGAAGAAAGTGTTAGTGTTATGGCTGTCGACAAGTACTGCGTTTCCACCATGATCGTTTTCACTGGGTTATATTTCCGTCAGCAAGGGCAATAGTCACATCATATGCTGAGAAAAGACTTGGCTTGCACTGTAGTGAGACCATAGGCCTATTATATTTAGACTGTGGAATTAGAAGTGCCATTGGTGTTGGAGCTGTAACGCCAAGCACATGAGTCCAGGAACCCTGCGTAAAACCTCCCGTTCCACTTTGTTTTATTTCCAAACCTCAGTGCACCTCGCCCAGACCACACAAACGTTCAGCAACCACGGACCTGATTATTTTTTTCCACTGTCAGTTTACGTCTTATAGAAATCTGATTCTTATATTACTAAAGCCAATTAGCACAACCACCTCAAATCCCTTTATAAACTAAAAGCAAATTCTAAATAAATCTACCCAGGTCAGCAGAACCATCCACGTCAAGCGCACAATGACATTTATGAGGCTATACCGAATGTAATTGCTTTTATGGACGTTGAACTAGCCTGTGGTGGAGGGAATTCTGGGTAATATAGAGGACAGAGCAATGGGAGAGCCGATGTAGGAAAGAAATGCTGGCGGGGCAGTGGGCTCTGGTTGCAATTTAACAAAAGGCATGTCTGGGCATGTTTGAATTCAGACTATGGGTAAAGTTGTGGTAGGTGTGCGTGGTATGCCTTAGCTCACTTTGTCTGCCCATGCAGTTTGTTTTGAGTGGTATTTAAATCTGTGTCTAGCAGAAGCCGCTCTGTCAAGCTCATTTGGGAAGCAGAAGATGGAAGAAACATCCAGAGTGGAAAATTAGAAGAAAGATGCGAGTTAGTTAATATGCCTGGCTTTCAGATAGTAGATAATGCCCTATGGCCAATGATCCTGATGGCTTAGTCAGACCTGCTCCTCTCTCTGCCAGTGCTTCTCTTTTTTGCTTCTGTATCTTCTTCCAATCCAAGTCTTTACCACTATGTTGATGGTTGAAAGATTGGAAGATCAGTGTGGTCCAAGGATCATGTAGCTGACAATATATCTCTCAAACCAACTATATTTTTACCCATTTTGCAAGCAACCGGACTTTACCGCATTCATATTAGGTTTCTTTGACTGACAGCATACTTTCCACCAGCTCTCTGCACAGAATAGCACTTTCAGTTTCCACGAATTAGACTTCCAAAACCTCTGTCAAGCTCTATTTCTGCTTCAAAGACAGTAATTTACCATGCTATATAAACTGAAGGTTGAGAGGGAACGAAGGGAAATGGTGTAACCGGTGGACTGGAAGAAGCAGACTGTGTTTATTGATGTAATTGTTGTTGTATTCACTGTCTTACCATGTGTGTTAGATATGCAACAGGTGGGGGGTTTCTTGGAGCATGGTGTTTGAAATACCAGCAACAATTTATTGTAGATGCACAAAAGACACTGTCATTGTTACTAATACAACGGTCATGACGCAGTCCAGGTCTCAGTAGGTCTTGGTTCCAGGTCAGGAAAATGTATTTTTGAGAAAAAGGATCACAGAGATGCTGTTAGGCAAAAGAAACCATTTAAAGTAAACCTTGGACCTTCTCTCACGCTCTCACTCGTACTCCCTCCCTCATTCACGTCCTCCTTTTCTTCTAATTTTCAACTCTTCCACCACCTCGATAGTTGAAAGATGGGAACACTTGCTGTGGTCAAGGGTCATGCAGCCAAGGATTTAAACTAGCAATATATTATTTTTAAGTGTAACTGGACTTTACCACACTCACCGCCATGTTGAAGGCAGATGATTACTGTCTACATTCATCATCTTTGTGTGAACAGGTCAGCAAATATATTTATTGTACTGAAGAACGCAATTTTGTCTATTTGGCTGAATGTTAGAGGTTGTGACCTCCTCTCTGGGGGAAAAATGTACAAATATAAAATATGGAACTGCAAAATACAGGGGGTTCGAAATAATGGATCTGAATTTTTCTTATCAGTTTTTCAAAATCGTTCTTTCCCAAACCAAAGAAGAATAAGAAATCATAGATTGCTAGCTCTAAGTAACCAATGTGTTTTTTGTTTGTTTGTTTTTTTAAGAATTGGCATTGAAGATATAAAAACCTTCAAAGAGCTGGGCTAGAATGTCAGTCTGCAGACTTGATAAAGGCAGGCCATGTCAGCAATCGGCTTCTATGGTCCCCGATAAGCAGCAGATAGCTACGATGAGTCTATTCATTTCAGTGACCCTGCTTGATGTAGTGCTTGAAACCGTTTAGCTCAGTGGGTTAAATACTGAATTTGCATTTCTAATTGAGCAACTTTTATTATGGACTTAGTGAACTCTGTATGGTTCTGAGACCCTTGCTGTGTCTTTGATGAAATAACCTTCAGCTCATGCCAAGTCTGAGAGGCAGACCCTCTGGTTACTCGCGGGGTAGTGTGTGTACACAAGCTGCACTGTTCAGACATACTGCCTGTCTTTCAGTCTCTTTATCTGTATTTTTACCCATATTCAAACTCTCGCTCTCTCTGACCTTATAAAATAAGATGGATCCTGTCCAACTATGAGGCCTCCATTAGGTAACAACACCATCTTGTAGGCACAGTGGTTTGTAGGTTTGCCAGGAATCCACTATGACTTGTACTTCATTCCCACACAGAGCAAAATACTGTAGGGGACTCGATGGCCCACTAAAGCCAGATCTGGTCTGTCAGATTCTGAGTTGAAGCTGCACCTGGGGGACCTCCTGCTCCGGGGAGGGGGATTTCTTTTATTCCTCCCTGCTGAGCTGTCTTCAAAGGCAGTACAGGCTTCATTGCGCACACCCCTGTTTTCATTACCCAAGAGATTAGCACTAATCTGTACCAGTGCACCTTACATCCACCCACTTTCACAACAAAAACCATGCCTCACTACACTCTTAGGTTAATGGCGGCTGTAATCCACGTTTAAACTGTGGCAATTTGGTAATTAGAATTGGAGAGATATGGATAGTAGTCCGGTTTGGATGTTGCACTCGGTATCAACAATTAAGCAGTTTTCAGTATTAATGTGAGAAACTTTCAAGCATTTATGCTTTTAAGCTCTTTTTGAGACAGGCTAACATGATTGGTTATGTATTTGGACAAGTTGAAGAATTCAGCAAGGGTAGGCTGGAAGCAAGGTTTATTTAGTAATGTGTTTGGTGAGTTGCCTGTAAACTCATTTTATGGAGCTTGATTACACATTGGTGTTCAAAAACAAATCTGTAGTCCTAAACCCAGTTTATGCTCCTGCTGAGTCACTTCAGGGAGCAACTTGAAGCTAACCTGGGACATGCTTAGTTGATCTGAACATTTGGACATTTTTAGCTGCGTAGCCAACAATTGTAGTAAACAAATAGTAATGGCAACAATGAAAGTAAACAGGTAATAGATATAAGTTTTTGTTTTCTGTCCAGACGTTGCAGTGTTTGAACAGAACTGTCAGAATTATAATTGATATCAGTATGACTCAAATGGTGTTCTTCTCCTAAGTCATGTTTAATTAATAGTGTTTTAAAATAATTGCAGCTCCAGACACGTCTATTGCTCGAGTGAACTGAGCTCGTACTAACTTATTCAGTTTGGCATCTTTGGGTGAAGTATTTGTTTAAGTCTTGACAGGTTGAGGCATTGAGCTCTATCTCCTTGCCTCTTCACACTAACGCTTTCATGTTTAACAAGCTGAACTGACCTGTGACCGACAGTGACATGCTTATATGCACATTTGGCAAATGGGCGTCAGTAGACCTGTGGTTCAGAGGTTATTATTCAATGTTGGTGAACATACTACGACATGCCTGCAGACACTGATCACTTTGTTAGGTACACCTCCTTGTTTCTACACTGCACTGTCCATTGGGCACTACATTGTCAATTTGATCAACTCCACTTACCATATAGATGCTCTTTGTAGTTCTACAGTTACAGCCTGCAGTCCATCTGCTTCTCTACGTACTTTGTTCGTCTCCTGTGCTCTGTTCTCTAATGGTCAGGACCTCCACGGGACAACTACAGATCAGGAACGATTTGGGTGGTGGACCATTCTCAGCATTGCAGTGGTGGTGGTGTTTAGTGTGTGTGTTGTGCTGGTGTGAGTGGATCAGACACGGCACACAAAGTATGCAGAGAAACATAAGGTCTGGAATGTAAAGCTTCCAAAGTGCTTCTATATGATAAGACAGTGAGCGTAGAAACAAGGAGGTGTACCTAATAAATTGATTGATTAGTGTATTTGGAAACAACGTTTTTGTCCCCTTTCCTGAAGTCCCTGCTTTAAGAAGCCAGAATAAATGTTTACACAGGGAACAATTTTGTAGATGTGCACTGTCGTCAGTGGTAGCATTTTCCTTGTGGTAAATTGCTATCTATTATAGCAGAAGCCTTTCATTTTGCTACTGGTGTGGTTTCTTTTGAGGATGTGATGCTGAAAATTGAGTGTGAAGTATGTCATTTTAACCTGAGGCTGGCTTCCCAAGTGTTGTATATCATTAACTGCCAAGGCTATGTGAAATGGTTAACATCAGAGGCATCAGTGCTGGAGATGGCTGTTATTTGGAGTTAAAGTATAACCTCAAGTCCAAAGCTAAGCCAGCTTTGCTGGAATCAGCATTTTAAGTGACAGGATTTATAAGGATGCATACTGGAATTATGCAGTGAACTGAGGATGCTGACTTATGATTACATTGAAATCTCTAAACCATGAGGTCATTTGTGATGTTTTAGAACTCCTAATGGTGATCTAATCAAAGGAAACAAAAGTAGGTTAACAAGCATTGCTCCCGCCAACAGTGGTGTTATTTAACTGGGCTTAACCAAGTACATAGCAAACTGAGGGCAATTTTCAGCAGAACTTGTGCTCCCAACTCTCATCCAAAAAAGAGGTTTTCGGAAATGCAAAATCATAGGACTTCCACCACCAACACGCACATGCTGGAATGGCAGTCTTAATTGAGGCTGTCTTCTGTGGCAGAAAACTCCTTGATGCAAGCAGAGATTGTGCTTGTTTACTTTGGGTCACTAGGCAAAACCCCGAGCTGATCCCAGCATGGGCTCAGCCACACACCACACACAACACTGTGCCAGCTCTGCGACACACACACAGTCGTACATTAAGAAACCTCAACAACAGCTAGCAAAAGCCTGGGACTTGTGCTGTTTCACACAGTGTCTTGTACAGAAACTATTCAAAATTTCTAAATAAGAAGTTAAGACTTTTACAGAGAAGAGTCCATTTTGAAATACAATGGGGGAAAGAAGTGGGTGTGGGTGGCATTTTTCCAGAATACCCTCTAGTGTTTATGTAAGGTTTAAGAACTTGTCTGGCTTGTTAAATAGTTGAATATGTCATGTATTTTTCTGTCCTGCAGTGGTTGTTAATTTCATTATTTAAATGACAATAACTCGATCAGGGTGCATACACTTTTGCATAAGACTTCAACCACCTAACCAGCTTCCCTCATATTGCCAGGGTTCAGTGCTTGAGACAGAGCCACATGTTGTACTGCAGGAAGGGGAGTGTGTTTATGTAAACTGGGCTGGCTGGGAGTTGGGCAAATGGCTTATAAATGCACACAGAGATCGTTTGAATTCTATTTGGATTGCTGTTCATGTGTTGAGCATAGAGAAGCTCAGTTTAGGTGCTTTCAGTCTGATGTTTACTGGGTGCATAAATGAAAGTCCTAATATTTAGTGGGTCAATGTTGCCTTCTTGAAGCCTTTCTGTGCACCCCCCTCCCTTAATCCCCCTACTCTTTGCCCTACTGTTATATTTAAACAGTGAACTCCCTGGCTGCATTTGGGTTATTGGGTTGAAAGCTAAGCTTTCATTACTTGTTTATGCTTTGTCAGCAGTCAACTATATAATCTGTAACTGTCAGGCAACCCATAAACCCAAACTTCACTGTTGTATGACCTCATGGACCTTCTGCTACTATCCATTTAAGTTTTTGCAAAGTTCCATATCAGTATTTAAGAACTCCAAATGGTGTACTCTGCTGTGATTTGTCCACACTTGACCTTCACTCACTTGCGCTTATAGAAAAGAACGTACTGTGTATAATTTAATATTTAATACAAGTAACACTTGTAGTAAACTATTTAATTTTGTCCAGAAAAATTGTCCTCTCGTGACACAGAATTTTGATTAATAAACAGCCTTCTGCATGAAGACCCTTTACAAACACTAAGGCAAATATAAACCCAAACACGTCAGACCTAGCAAGAGTAAAATTTCCTCTCTTTGTCCTATTAAATTATATCTGTCATGTACCCATATACACCCAAGTGGTGGTGTTTACTAAAAAGCAGTGTCACAAATGTTTCTGATACAAAACGCTACAATAATGTTTTTGTTTGAACGAAATTGTCTGCCAATGAATATAATGAAAATGTATTTGTTAAATTGAAATGGTCATCAAGAATAGTGCCACAGCAGAGGACAAACTTGTATGGTCTTTTCCATATATGGTTCTGTGCAAAAGTCTTGGTCCTCTATTAGATTAGGTATACTAATGTTTTAGAAAAGGTATAATAACCATATATAATTATTTCTCAGCATCTATATTGGAACCCAAGAAAATACAGGAAATTTTATTCAGTATTAAAACAAACAGCTTTTGTAGACCACAGTGTCAAGTATTTACTGTGACCTCCCCTTACACTTGAGCAATAGCAGCATCTGACAGCTGCATCAGGATGCCAAGTTGACCCTTCTACAGAACAAAAAAGTTTGATCAGAAATTGTCTTTCTAGTAGGGTAGCAGCCAAGAAATCTTTTTTTTTAAAAAAGACAACATGGCGAAAAAACCAAGATATGATAAAGCTCAAAAGGATTCGAATGAAGATCAGTGGAAGAGGGTATTATGGACTGACAAATCCAAATGTTTTATTTCCAATTGTCAATAATACGTTATGTATGGTGCTGTTGCTAAGACAACTCTTAAGTGTCCTAAAACACTTCTGCACTAAATGGACTGTAATGTATTGTATAAAGTGTGGAAAAAAAATAAGAGAAAATGAAACAAACCAAAACATATATATATATATGTGTGTGTGTGTATATTTATATATATTTTATATATATATATAAAATGAAACAAACAAAAAAAAACACACACACACATATATATCATAAATCGAAATATCAATAGGTCTAATATAATAATATATCGATATATCTCATATGCCATCTATATAGAGACTCTAGGGTCGGTCTCGGGTGTCTCTTATATCACATGGCGTTCTCACCCATAAACTATTTGCGCACCGCGCGACCGCGCGCGCGCGCGCGCGCGTGTTCTGTAAAATCTCTGCCCCTCGTCATTCTCCTCCATCTCTCGTCTCATACAGCTTCTCTCTCTCTCGTATCTATAGGTCTATATCCTCGCTCGATCTCTCATGGTGTGTC
This sequence comes from Ancistrus triradiatus, assembly GCA_025084515.1. Classification (NCBI taxonomy): domain Eukaryota; kingdom Metazoa; phylum Chordata; class Actinopteri; order Siluriformes; family Loricariidae; genus Ancistrus; species Ancistrus triradiatus. Next base: position 77,948 of record JAJAGP010000585.1, on the reverse strand, counting down.
TCTCTCAAAATACTCATCTCTCGTATCGTGGTGTGTCTTTCTCCTCATCTTTTTCTCTCTCCTCTTTAACCATATCTCTAAAACTCCTCTTATTTCTACGATACTCTTCGCTTTTTTCTCTCTGGGCTTAAATTCTCGTTATTGTTTTAATCTCTTTTTCCCCCTTTTTTTCTCCAAAATCCTCTCATCTCTCTCTCTACTCATCTCCAATACTCTCTCTTTTGTTCGCTTCTTTTCTTTCTTTCTATTCTTCCTTTCTTTTTTTTTTTTTTTATTTTCCCCCCTGTCCCCCCTCCCTTCACCGTCCTGCCTAGCAGAAGTGGGGAGGAACACTGGTGAAGGAGGGGGGTGGAGCAGAGAGAAAAAAAAAATAGAGGATAGATATATCAGAAGAGATAACAATAATAGAGAGATAATCATATAATTTTTCTATATATTATAAGATATCGCAGCTATATATATCGATACTTATGTTTGATGTTTTTTATTTATTTATTTTTTATTATATATATATTTTTTTTTTTTCAACATGCTATTAGATGACTACCAGGTACCAGTACTTGGCAGAGTATTCTGTTTGGATGTATTGGTGCTGGCATTACATTTTTCCAAAATTTCCCCCATCCATACAACAATACAGTGAGTGTTTTTTTTAATGAATGTGGCCCTGGAGAGCAAAAAGATATATTGTCAGTGGTTAAAAATGCCATTTCACTGTGGACAGATGGCCAAAACCGAGAAAACCATTAAAATGCGTACATATTAATATGGACAAAGGCCAAGTTAACAATGGTTTTTAGTCATTCAGTTTTATAATGTGACAAGTTCATGTGTGGTGCCGTCATAAAATGTTTACACACTCATCGAATCGTGTGGTTTGTTTATGTTTAAAAAAAAAAGTGTTCCAGCAGCCCCTTTAAGACACAAGTGGACTTTGTTTTTAAAGAACCTGAGAGAATTTCATACTTTTCCCTGCTCAAGTTGTGCCAAGGGGCCAGCTGGCTTTAAGTGATGAAAACTGGAATAAGCAGACTAACTGAGGGGAAGAGTGTCCCCTAGTGGCTCTGCTCTGTGAAACCTCATTGATCCAACCTGTGTGAAATGATTTTTTTTCTTCACCCTGTTGCAATACATGATTCTGTTTTTCCTCCTTGGGTTAGCGTCTGATTATCCTCGGCTCAGAGGATGTTTTCAGAAAGTACAGTCTGTCGTTAAGTCTGTCTTCAGCCGAATCTGACGAGTCACAACACGCTGGATAAACACCAGGTGTAGTGTTTGAGAAAACAGATTGTTATGCTGTATTTAGGGAACCTTCGCTTGTTTGGGGTAAATGGCTTACTGTAGTATACTCCAGACAGATGTTACACTGGAAGAGTCAAAAAAGGGAACAGATGTCCTCATTCGTTGTCATTTTCATTTTCTGTCAATTTAGCCGCTCCATGTGTTTAACAAGGCGGTCTGCATGACTAATTACACTGTTCATTTTTTAACGTTTTCAACACCTGTTGCTATTGACTAGATATGCTATTGCTATTACAGCATATCTGTGGAGACATACGTACAGCAAAGTAGTTTAATCACTTTACAGTGAACAAAACCAATTAAATCTAGGAAAGATAGTTGAGTAATGTCATCTGCCTAATTGCATTTATCTATAAATCAGATTGAAGCAAAGCAAAAGTGCAAGGCATCCTGTTTTACTCCGTTATCGTGGTCAGTGTCAAGTGAGGTTAAATTGATTTTTGATTTATTTATATGTGTATGTTTATGAGGGAGGTAAGCAAGAAGATGCCGCAGTAGAACGCTTTGAAGACAGGAGAATCGGATGGAGGAGGTTCTAAAAGACTTTCCTGCAGGCATACTGAATTTGTAGTTTGTAGTCAGTCTGGATGTAGAGACTGGCTTTCTGGTGTCTTCCTATAATATCTGTAGGGTTTATAACTAGGGTCATGTCATACAACATTTTCCGTGTTTAGCTCTACTGCTGTTGCACCACAATTGTGACTTGGGATCTTTATGATGCAATACCCAATATATACTTCAATTGACATCATAGAAATTAATTTATGTAATGTACCATGTAAAGGAATGGCTGCTCAGTGTGTAAAGTTATAGAAAAGTGAGATTAACACACACACACACACACGCTTCTGTTAGTCTTCTCCTTCATGCATCATTTTGTAGACAGGAAAATTGGGAAGTCTGTGCGTGTGTACATAGAGGTCATTTCAGGATAGATTTATGCTCTGCTGTAGAATGTAGTGAGTAAACAGTAGACTCCTTCACAAACACACACTTGTACTGAGTCGCTGTGGAAGTTGGCACCTCTTGACCTTTCTCACAGTTTCTGCCACACATGCACAACCATATCTATGCAATGAACAGAATCAGTTTGAATATACACTGATCAGCCATACCATTAAAACCACCTGCCTAATGTTGCGAGGGTCTTCCTCGAGCCATGAAGGCCCAAGACTTCGGAATGTAGTCCTGTGAAATGTCTCCAAGAGGTTAGCAGCATCTTCTGAGTCCTTTATGTTGGGTAAGGTGGCTCTCCAATTTTATCGATTTATCTAGTTTGTCTAGCACATCCCACAGATATTCGATTGAATTGAGATCTGGGGAATTTGGAAAAAGTTTTTGTGAAGTGGTGTACTTGGTCTGCTGCTTTAGGTAGGCGATGTGTAGCAAAGTAACACTTCAAATTTATTTGTATAGTGCTGTTTCCAGAATTGGCTCAAAAAGGAACTCGACCTCATTGGGAAGCCTAGATGTGTCAGTAAGAATTAAATAAGTTGCCTACTAATACGTTTGCAGCAACAGTTTAAATAAGCAGATGCTAAATATAAAAATTGAGAGAACATTTTCTAAATACACAAAATTAAATAGAATAATGTACAGACTCTGGTAAATTTAAAATTAATACAATATTATGAAGAAGAGTATAGTGACATCGAGGACGTAAGGACTGTAAGACATATAAGACAATAGTATACATAAATCAAATATTGAATATAATAACATGGAGAGTGTGATGCTCTGGGCAATGTCTTGCTGGGAAACCGAGCTAGTGGCCTAAATAATGCTGATATGCATATTCTGTTATTCACTTACGAGTGGTTGTAATGTTATGGCTGATTGATGTGTATATAAATGCGTTTTGTAATACAAGTCTTGAATATACAGTGTAGAAGGGAGAAACCAGTGTAGTGTTTTCTTTAGTACCATTTTTTTAATTGGTGAATCTTGGACTTGTTAAAAAACATACACAATCCCGTTCTTTCCATATCTCTTAATTCTTTGCTTTATCTCCATTTTCCTGTAGAGGGAGCTATAACATCAGACATTCACCAGAAATGACAGTAACTGCTCTGGTTTTCACATGCGGTCCATTATCATAACCTCTAACCTATTTTCTCACATCTATACACAATACTACAAATTGTTTTGATGGGTGATCACCACTTTCTTTGCATCAATCTATAATATGAAGGTCTTACTCAGCAGATTTTCTGCAGCACCTCTTTTCTCTACAGAACAAACTTCACACTTGCAAGCTATACTCTATTGAGCAAGTCAGTGGACACTTTGTATTTAATTTTGTTTTTTATTATTTAATTTTACGACAGACATCCAAAATGCAATAAATTTAGGGATGTCCTAAGCAATGTTTTGTTTTTTCCAATTTCATAACAACACTAATTTCAAAGCTCAGCTCAAGACATCCAGAGCTGGTGTGATATGTTCACATGGATGGTCTCTGTTTTGTCAATCACATGCATTCATATGGTAAACCAAGTTGAACTCCTTTGTCCAAATGTACCTGATTATGGAAAATAGTTTGTATTGTGAATGTTCTATTTCAATCGTTTTCTATGGGAAAACCTCAGATTTGTTCCTGTATACCATATTTTAAACTCTAAGGATTCTGGCTTAGTATAGTCCCACAAGGGACTTTTTAATGGCCCCAGCCCTGTTCCCTGTCTGTTACCTGCAGATTTGCTGAGACTTTTACTCATTAAGGAGCAGGGTCTCGATCATTACTTGTACCACATGCACAAGCTCTGTACTGTCTGTGTGTTTACATTTACAGCATTTAGCAGATGCCCTTATCCAGAGCGACTTACAGTTGATACAGTCTTACAATCCAAGCAATTGTGGGTTAAGTCCTTGCTCAAGGATCCAACAGTGGCAGCTTGGCAGAGGTGGGATTTGAACCCTGGACCTTTTGGTCCATAGTCCAGTACCTTAACCGCTAGGCTACCACAGTCCCAGAGTAGTGTTTTTACTAGTACTGCACAGAAAATAACTATATAAAACATTAGCCGTCACACCAGAATTAACCAATAAATATAACTAAAGTGGAAGGTGTAGGAAGAGCTAAGCAGCCATTTAGAACATCATGTACTGCTATTTTCCCATTGTCACTATTTGTTATATTGGGTTAGTGGATGAGAGAGCAGGTTACAAAATTCAAATAGCACTTGTATTATAGAGGGAAGTTTAGATAGCAGGAGTGCAAACAGTGGGATTCAACTGCATCGGTACTTGCAGAGCAGAAAGTGAGGCTTAAGTGAACAAATTGGCAATAGTCTAGATGTGTAAATGTAAAACAGAATTAGCTTTGTGTGTGTAAAATTGTGTAGTGTCTAACTGTCAGAATAGCACCCTGGTGACTAGTAACTGTATTAAGGCACAAGTAAATGAATGTATTCTACTACACTAATTCAATAAAATGAAATGCATAACTTATTTGTTTAGATAAATAGATGGAGTACATGTGTCTACAGCTGAGCTGCTATAAGTCTGGTTTTGGCATGGTTTTACTGTGGTGCAGACAAGAACAGCGTTTTTGTACAGCGTCTTCGTTTGGCAGACCACATGATGAGTGGAGGAGAAAACTAGTGATAATGGTAATACCCCTGTTTGAATGCAGCAGTGAGAGTGGTCATTTTGAATCATTAGAGGCGGATGGCTTTCGAGTCAAGGGTCTTTTAATGATGACAAAAGGCCAAAATTAGCCCTCCAAACATGAAGTGGTTGAATGAGTCATTGGAATTATTTTCCAAGCACTTTCCATTTTCATCCTCACCACTGATTTAACACACATTTTTCATAGCTATCCTTTTAAAATGCCAACAACATCGCTGAAGCATTTTTAAGGAATATAAATGTATAGAAACTCGTGATCTAACTCAGCATGTGATTTGTTGGCAACTGCCTTGAATTTGGGCTGACATGGGTAACGAATGTTTTTGTTGTCCTGTTGTGTTTGAACTGAATAAAGGGTAGGAATGTGTGGGCTCCTGAAATCATGTGGCTCTCATCCACCACTGAGATGTGAGCCTTTCACTTTTGCCATGGCTTTACTTGTGAGGCTTCCATAGAGCTTTTATCTGGCTCAGCTGTGATGGTTTTCATGTTCATTTTTTTTCTTGTGTGTGTTTGCGTGTTGTAATCCCTCTCACCTGTTTGCCTCATTATCGGCTGATGTCTGCTGAAGCGTGACAGAGCATCAAAGAGAAGGGAGCTTGGAGTAATGAGCATCCATCACTCTGTCCCACTACCACTGAGCAGTACAAATCCCCACTGAGAGATGGGCAGAAGGGGGACAAAAAGAGAGAGGGAATGCTTGAATGTTATTTAGCTGCTGGTATGCTGCAACTCCTCAATATTGTCACTTAAGTGTTGAACAGTTAATTACTGCCAAGCATAATGGGATTTATCATCCATGTTGCAGTTTTCTTAGATATAGTTTTTAATTTAAATCTCCTTGCTAGACAGTAAAATACATTTACAGCTTCTAGCAGGTGCTCATGTCCAGAATGACTTACAGTTGAGTTGAGTAGCTGGAGGTAAGGGGCCTTTCTCAGGGGCCAACACTAGCAGAACTCCCAATCTTGTAATTAGTATCTCAAAATTTTCACCACTGAGAAATGACTGGAAGAAGTCATCTGCTGGGTTCTTTTATACCAAGCTCCTACCCATGTCTACAGCCTTGTTTGTGGTGAAAAGTGTTATTCTGTTGAGTGTTTTAGCTGTATCCCTAAACCTCAGTGTTTCTTGTAGCCAATAACTGTATTCTTGATTTGAAATCCCCCATTCATCCTGTTCACCACTATTCCTTGCACCTCTAGATCGCCTTGCTGGTATTCTTGGGGTTTTGTTTTGCATACCAGTCCAGTCCACCGGTGGTTATAATAGTCTTCCAGATCTTATTTTTACTTACAGTTAACCCTTATTGTTTTTTTTTTTTGTTTGTTTTTTTTTGTGACAGTTTGGGCAAATTTAAATCTGGTTGGATGTCTTTAATTTTCAGATCCTCTGTCAAGTATGCATGGTTGCTAATTCTAAACCCAACACCTTTAGGTGTAAAGGGTCATACAATGTTTTAAACTCTGGAGTCGTCCACACCTGCCTTGGATTAAGTTCTTGAGATGTGTTCGCTAATATAACCAAATGCCTCCCCCTTTGTAAGTGGGCCCACATTTCAAAGACATGCAGTTTGTTAGTTGGTTACTATGAATAGGCCCATGACTTGTCTGTTGATATAACCTTGTGTCTGACGTGAATATAGCCGTTGATGCTGATGCAACGTTATTAAAAAAAACTAATAATCAAACCATTCTGGTTTTGTTGAAGAACTGTACTTGATTCTTCCATTCTGAAGGACACAATACTCGAGTGGACTTGGTTCTTCTCATCTTCACCGCCGCCTCCTTGCAGCACCATTTTTTTTGTGTCCAAAATGCAGGAGGTCTCGGTACTGTTTTGACTCCTTTATAAACTGTATCAAGTCTTTGTGAGTTATCAGCTTATAATAAGAAATCCTATGCACACAGCGTTGTTGCAGAAGTTATGAAAGTTTGGCAGATTTGGTCACAAAATGTCAAAAAGCTGTCCAGTCAGTATGTGACCTCATTCACATGACTTTGGTTTACGCAGTTTGGTTCGATGTTAAGAATAATGGCGTGAACTCTAAAAGAACCAGAATTAAAATGTGACAGTGTATCATTTCTTGCTTTGGTCTGGACGAAGTGAACTGAACTACAAGTATAAATGCACAATAAATGTTGAAAACTGGCATGACTTCACGGAGTCTAAAATTTTAGACTGAATAATTATCATTTTATATTTCATTCAGTAGTATTAATGTGTGTAGAGCCTAAACTAAATTGATTTTAACAGCACTTATGTGTAATTCAGCTGTTATCTGAATAAAACCTTACTACAGTTGTGATAAAATCTGATCGATCTAAGTCTTTGCCGTGAACAAAGTGTTCAATATTTTGTACATTTGGTTTGCTTTATTGATTATTTAGCATGGGATAACGCTGAATACATTAAAAGCATTTACTCATATAGGCAGCAGTTATGGTCTGCTTACTCGCTGTAGAGAGTGTCAATCACTCGAGATTCATATACAGTTGGGTAAAAAAAGCATTTAGTCATCCACTGATTGTGCAAGTTCTCCTACTTAGAAAGATGAGGGAGGTCTGTAATTTTCATCATAGGTACACTTCAACTATGAGAGACAAAATGAGAAAAAAAATCCAGGAAATCACATTGTAGGATTTTTAAAGAATTTAATCGTAACTCATGGGGGAAAATAAGTATTTGGTCACCCACAAACAAGCAAGATTTTTGGCTCTCACAGACCTGTAACAACTTCTTTAGGAAGCTCTTCTGTCCTCCACTCGTTACCTGTATTAATGGCACCTGTTTGACCTCATTATCTGTATAGCAGACACCTGTCCACAGCCTCAGTCAGACTCCAAACTCAACCATGGCCAAGACCAAAGAGCTATCGAAGGACACCAGGAAGAAAATTGTAGACCTGCAGCAGGCTGGGAAGAGTGAATCTACAACAGGCAAGCAGGTTGGTATGAATAAATCAACTGTGGGAGCAATTGTAAGAGAATGGAAGACATACAAGACCATTGAAAATATCCCTCGATCTGGGGCCCCACGCAAGATCTCATCCCGTGGGGTCAAAATGATCATGAGAATGGTGAGCAAAAATCCCAGAATTACACAGAGGGACCTGATGAATGACCTGCAGAGAGCTGGGACCAAAGTAACAAAGGCTACCATCAGTAACACACTACACTGAGAGGGACTCAGATCCTGCAGTACCAGGCGTGTCCCCCTGCTTAAGCCAGTACATGTCCAGGCCCATCTGAAGTTTGCCATAGGGCATATGGATGATCCAGAAGAGGACTGGGAGAATATCATGTGGTCAGATGAAACCAAAATAGAACTTTTTGGTAAAAAACTCAACTCATCGTGTTTGGAGGAAGAAGAATGCCGAGTTGCACCATACCTACTGTGAAGCATGGGGGTGGAGACATCATGCTTTGGGGCTGTTTTTTTCTGTAAAGGGGACAGGACGACTGATGCGTGGTAAGGGAAGAATGAAACGGGGCCATGTATCGTGAGATTTTAAGCCAAAACCTCCTTCCATCAGTGAGAGCATTGAAGATGGAACATGGCTGGGTCTTTCAGCATGACAATGATCCCAAACGCACCGCTCGGGCAACGAAGGAGTGGCTCCGTAAAAATCATTTCAAGGTCCTGGAGTGGCCTAGCCAGTCTCTCCAGACCTCAACCCCATAGAAAATGTGTGGAGGGAGTTGAAAGTCTGTGTTGCCCCAAAACATCACTGCTCTAGAGGAGATCTGCATGGAGGAATGGGTCAAAATACCAGCTACAGTTTGTGCAAACCTCGTGAAGACTTACAGGAAACGTTTGACCTCTGTCATTGCCAACAAAGGTTATGTTACAAAGTATTGAGTTGAACCAAATTTATTGACCAAATACTTATTTTCCACCATAATTTACAATTAAATTCTTTAAAAATCCTACAATGTGATTTCCTGGATTTTTTTTCTCATTTTGTCTCTCATAGTTGAAGTGTACCTATGATGAAAATTACAGACCTCTCTCATCTTCTCACAATCAGTGGCTGACTAAATACATTTTTGCCCCACTGTAGGTATGGTAGGAGCCCTGTAGATCGAGTCACTGTATTTAAAAAGGATACAAAATTCCCATTCTGAGTGTCTGCTGCAAGAGTCGCTGCAAGTTTGGACTAAAGTTGTTCTTTAAATACATAGGAAGCTGCTTCCACTAAATTATCAAGTCAAGTCAGATCTATTTATGTAGCGCTTTTTACAATGGAGCATTGTCTCAAAGCAACTTTACAAGTTTAGATTATCTCCTAATAACTACGTCCAATCCCAAATTGAGCAAGCATAGGGCGACAGTGGCAAGGAAAAACTCTGAGTTATAGGAAGAAAGACTCAAAAAGGGACCCAACCTCCTTGGGCGGCATAGATGATAAATCTAAGAGCGAATTATGATATGTTTTAAATGAATTCATTAGCTGTCATTGTTTCCAGAAAGCATTAGAGTATGCTCCTATTTTAGTGTTTATGCCATGGCCTCGGTCATGTTAGTATAGAAGAAGAAAGACTATCTGAAAAGTGCTTTTTGTAAGTATGTGTCCTGCAGTGTAGAGGCCATGGGTGATGGCCCTCTCATCGCAGCTCATCTCTCATATACACACATACACACTGGCAGAAAGCTGTGCGAGGTCCTAGTGTCAGCATTTGAGTGACAGGTACAAACTAAGCATCTGCCATTCAGGGGTCTCCGAGAGACGTGCAGATCAGCTACCGTCACTCACCCGTTACCGTGACATTGTGAGGGCTTTCCCCTCCCCTGGGTCTTTTGTGTTGCTATTGAATTAGCACACAGGTTGGCTTTGTGGGTCCTGGCAATAGCAATTAAAAACACACCACAAGAAGAGCTTTTGAGAAAGAATGGATATGCTTCAGTGATTATGACGCCATTACATTAGGCAATGCTGACTTGAGAGAAATGATTAATACATAAGTGCACCAGGAATAGAAAAGTAAGCAGAGAAATATTTAGCCTTTTTGCACAGCATAAGTAATCAGTATTTCTCAGTATCTTTATTAGAATACAGCCAGAGTATACAGGAAATGTGTATGTGGTATTAAAAAAGTGAAATAAAATCAGGTAAAAAACAGCTTCCATAGGTTACAGTGGCAAGTATTTTGTGTGACCTCCCCTTACACTTGAGCAGTAGCAGCATCTGGCAGCTTCATCGGGATGCCAAGATGAATTAGCACAGTTGAGCCATTTCCCCTTCTATAGTCTGAAGAAGCTTGATCAGGAATATTCTTTTTGGAAGGGTAGCAGTTTTTTTCAGAAGGGGAACTGGGTGAAAAAGCTAAGATATGCTGAAAGTCCAAAGGTTGGACTGAAGATCAGTGGAAATGTTATATATGGTCATTATACAAAATCTAATGGTGGCCAAAGACCTTTGCACAGTACTGTACACCCAGTAACCCATACTTCAAACACTCCTACCTGACGGAATCATTTTAAAGCAATGATCCAGAAATGGCACTAAATTACAAGCCCTGTTTTTTAGAAGCAGCTGGACCAGTCAAATAGTTCTATATTTCATTCCCACATTAAGCATCCATGTCATCTTCACTGAGATGATCCACTTCTTCAGTGACATTTACCTTTTTTTTTTCTTTTTATAAACTCACGTTACTGATACGTTTTTTAATATTAATCAATCAAGTCCACAGATTTGTCTTGTAAGGCCAGCTTTGCACTCTATGGAATGTCTCTAAAGTTTTGGCTGCACAAAGGAGAAATACACAGATTTGCATCAGCTGTAGAGCTCTTTTCCCACACCCATTCTACCTTTCTCTTTCCAGCCAGAAAAGTGTTCCAGAGGCTTTCCTTGGCAAGCTTAATGGACTTGTGATGCTGCTCCTAATTGCGCTGTGCCATTGTGCTCCGAATGATAGCAGGAGGGTTTTTCAGTATGAATGAAGTTTGAATTGGGACAAAATTATAGGGCCTTGTTCTTTCTTTGGAAAAAATGAACAGAAATAAGTCCATTTTCCCCTATTCGCCAACGTGTAAGAGGCCATAGTCGGGCAGAAGTGGATAAAACTCTCTGTGGGCAAATAGCAGGCTTTCTGTGGCAGTGTTGGCGAAAACAGCTAGAATAAAGGCAATGCTAGTAACCAAGAATATGGTGTCACTGGCTAATTGTACTTTATGTCCATTTCTTCCTCTCCAGAAGAGCTCTGAGTTATGGCTTATGGAGGCTCCCAAATTGTGATATTGGAAAAACCTTTTGTCAGGCTTTCAGAGGCCTCAAAGTGGCTGTTCAGAGACATTTACAAGTACAATTTTCACACTGACAAGTTAATGTTTATGCCAGATGGTAATTTCTAGTGTCTAGTATGATGTCAATTAAGCCTTATAATGGATAAATACATGATTTCTTTATAATGGGATCTACTACTGTTTAATTATTTCTCCCCCACTCTGTCTTTCCCCATCTTGAAGAATGTCAGCACAGCTTGCTTGCTTGCTATTAGCATAGCTGTTCATTAGACTATTGACTAAGTGCTAGCATGACTGGAAAATTGAAGACTTCTCTAGTGCCAGCTGTTACAAATGTATTTTTCATATGCTACTAAAATAATTAGAGACTGGTGCTTAAAAGCTCTTCTTTTGTGTAAGAACAGACAAGGTGACAAATAGGAAATGGAGATGTGATAAATTGGACTTTGTGGGGCTTGTTGATTAGATAATCAAATTGTCGTAACGTGCTAATTAGATTTGTATTGATGCAGCAACCATTAAAGATAAAAGCGTTGTCAAAACAAGTCAAAGTCAGGATGGAAAATTGTATTTTTTTCAGAATAGATTCTGCAATACTGATATCAGACATAGCTGTAATATGCAAATGAGCTGACCTGTATGTATGTTTGTTGTAAGCAGTGTCACCAATCCCTGATCAGGAATTCTGATTATTTCTAGTTTTGATCAATATAATGTAGGCGTGTCTTTTTGCATATCGGTTTTGTAGAGAACCACTGCAACTGGGCAATCTGAAATTCTGCAGTAGTAGAATATTTTTTTGTGTTTTTTTTACGCTGAGAACCACAATTTTATGCAACAACAGCTTAATTTTTGTTATGTTTCATGTCATTTATAAAATACCTATAGTAGAGTATGATTTTTACATTTAACAAATTAAAAATATTAGACAAGCATGCACTGTTTTAACGTCATTATGCTCTGTGAAACGGGATGTTGACCAAAATGGACGTTGAACAGACATTATCATAGTCAGTCTTTTTAGGCTACTGAAATGTAAATACAAAGGCTATTTTCACAAGAAAACTGCGTGCAAATGATACCGCTGAAAACATGAGTGATTGACGAGTGAGTGAAACGACTTTTTGACGGAACCCAAAAATGCATTTATAGACAGTATTAAGAACAATGTGGAAGATCAGCCAGATGAAACAGACTCGAGTGAATTTGAACCAGTTTATATAGTTGTAGATTAGAGAGAATGGTAATGATAACCAGTAGTGGTGGGGACAAACAAAGGAGTACTACTTGCGATAGGACAGGCACATGCACTTAAGAACACCATTTATAGCTTGTTACAAAAGTCAGACACACAAACATAGACGCACAAAAGTCCCCAAACACATCAACCAAGTTAGAACAGTTTCTAGTCCAAATATCAGCTAATGAGCTCGACCAGTTAGGCAGCAAGCTTTCAAGTGAATAACAGACTTCTGCTCTTTAACTCGTATCTCCCATCTCTGCTTGTGGATCAGCAGCATTGGTTGGCTGTTGAGGTGACCAGCTTAGCAGAGAAAGCTAAATCTACTGCACCTAGAGTGCAAGAAAACAATAATAATAATACATCGACAGTACACAAAAACACAATTGACACCAGACTCTGGATTATTAAGTAAAATATGGTAATTAGAATTCAGTACAGTCCTGTATACTCTAACATTACTTTGGGCAGAGCTTTACCATGTGTTTTGCTGTTTTGAGGCTGTTTACAGCTGCAATGTCCAGAGTTAAAAGACATTTTTATTTCCTAGTACAATTTATTATAATGTTAAGCCATTAAAGTGAACGGCCAGTGATTGGTTGGACGTTAAATGGTGCATGCCTGTATAGGGTGATCTGGTAGTGCAGCAGTGTAATACACTAGACCAACGCCGCACCACCCTCTTTCCACACCCTCTGCAACAGCGTTCTGTATTCAGTCCTGCAATGGACTGTGGCTGGAGAGGACTGTAATGTTGTGGGGCTGTATTTCTTTAAAGATGCTATGAAACTTTTTCAGGAGACAAGGCATCATGCACTTCTGGCTGCCAATTTGTCATTTTATAGTGCCAAATAAGTTTTCTGGCTAATTTGACTCATCTCAGGTTGCACAGTGGTTAAAAAAAAAATAAATAAATAAATAAAACACTAGCCCATCTATGCCCATTCCTCTGGGCATTCATTCTTAGTAAAATTACACAACAGCCACGAGTTATAGAGAGACACGCACTGGCCTACCTCAGCGCAGAGGTTTGCCTTCGTGGCGAAGGGGGAATTGGGGAGAGAGCTCTTCAAATGGAGAAAGAATGCCTAATATTTATGTAGAATTTGAATAAATGGCATGTTTGCTTAGCCACACCCTTCCTTATGAAGTTGATTTATGACTTAATTAATAAGGATTAGTCTCTAAAACTTGGGCATCAACTACTTCCCTGGCGTGACATGATCTTGCTTAACACAAAGGAAACACATCCACTGCCTTTTTTCCCTGACAACTACACCTCATTTCCATCTCATTAAGGCTGACAGATGAAATATGAACATGTTTAATATCCAGCCTAATGGCTGTGCTGACAAGCTGCGTAAGTTACGTGGATAGGGGACTGTCATGGCATTTGGATAATGACCTGTAAATAGTATTTTATTAGGCTTCACTATAACTATCTGCTGTGGTGGGGTGAAAAGGGCTATTGTGGCAAAGGTTAGTGAATGCCCTTATAGGCGCTCGCGCTACTTTGACCAGTGAGCCAAGCTCAAACGTGGGAAGGAAGCCAAAACTGATGACACATTAGCAATGCAAGTCAGAACTTGAATACATTCCCACTGCCAAGTCCCACCTCTTTCATCACCTGGGCCAATTTATTTACCTTTAAAGTAATTTTTTTATCCTCTGAGAATCCCTTGCTTTCCCTGACAGCCTTTCATTGACACTTCTTCATTTTCGGTGAGATTTTAGACCCTTTTATGGATTTACTGTGTTTGTTACGCTGAAAGCCCCAAATCGTATCTGGTGCTGTCAGGGATTAGAGGTGAATGTAATGCGAAATATTGAGTGATTTCTAAATGTAGCTCGGATATGTTACAGCCTTTGATGGTCACGCTCAAGGGTTGATTGCAGGGTAAAACTATAGTACTGATCTTGCTGACAGGGAAAGAGATCATAAAGCAGTGTTGTGCATGTTGTGCATGTTTCTGTTGGCAGACTGGTAGTGTTTATCCCTTTGTGTTTCAGGATTGAATGTTCACTTACATATTTGTCAACTATACATCTGTGTTCAGAAACTTGTATGTAATTTTCCAGAATTCCATCTAGCAACAAAACTATATCTAGATGTATGCACATGTTGGGATTGTGCCTATGATTATTGTTCAGACTGCCAGCCTTAATTTTTTATTTGCTGTTCATTAAATCTTTATAATTTGGTTGGTGAAATAATTTTTTTTTTTATGATTTACCGTATTTTCCGGGCTATAACCCGGTGGTTATAAGGCGCGATATCAACGATCGGCTGCTAAACGGATCTATTTTCATACATAAAGCGCACCGGGTTATAAGGCGCATTTAATGAAACAAAAAACTCTTAAGTTTCCGTCGGAAGCTCAGTTTGGTCTTTTACTGGCGCAGGGCGTCTTCTTGCTTCCTCCACTTCGTACCATTGATTCGTTAATGTTGAATTTCATACATAAAGCGCACCGGGTTATAAGGCGCATTAAATGAAACAAAACTCTTAAGTTCCGTCGGAAGCTCAGTTTGGTCTTTACCTGGCGCAGGGCGTCTTCTTGCTTCCTCCACTTCCGTACCATTGATTCGTTAATGTTGAATTCTCTCGCAGCTGCTCTATGTCCATGTTGTACTGCGTGACTGATAGCGCTGTGTTTGAAATCCGCTTCGAAAATGAATGAATGAATGCTCATACCCTAATGCTGAAGCACATACCGTATTACTCCGATATGCTGCGCACTACGTTTGCCTCAAGCTTCATAAGCTACCAAGACTGTGCTATAACATTTTGACAGATTTATGAGCGCCGTGTACCATCTGCAATCGGTTCTAGATCAGAAAGCACAACCTGAATTAATTCATACATTAGACGCACCGCATTTTAAGGTGCACTGTCGATTTTTGAGAAAGTTAAAGGATTTTAAGTGCGCCTTATGGTCCGAAAAATACGGTATATGTAACACTATTCTGAACAGTTCATGACCCAGGGGGTTGGGGGGATGGGGGGATGGAGGTTTGGAACAGAGCTACACATTAGATGCTTCCCCGATTCACAGAATAAATGTCATTGTTTGAATAAAACGATGGGATTATGTTCTGATGGACCCACTGTAAGTGGAATATATCGTAACCTGAGGAGTTTAGATATACTGTGTCATAGCGTAGTCCATTTTGAACATGCTTAAAATGCTTACATTAACCTAAAAGCTTTAACACAAAGCCTAAGTGGTGAATATCTCGCCATACATAGTGAAAGACAAAAACAAAGTGGTTAGTCAGCTCAGTCAGCTGTTTGTTGGAGTGTATCGTACTGTGTATCTCTTGCCCAGGACCAAATCGAAATTCAAAATACAACTTCTGCAGAATTGTGTATTTATGTATATTGTTGGATTCCCATTGTAAAGTTGAAATACCGGAACCCGAACCATCGTAATCCCATTTGAATCCCTCATAGCACATTATAGGGCGAGAATTAGGATTGTCTCCATGTTCGAAAAACGTAACTTGACTCCATGTTAATGATGTAATCTTTCTTCTCTTTCTCCTAATCTTGTTCATAGGGAGATGCATCTCACATTTTATTTCTAATGTATGGCTAAAATGTTGAGGGCATGGTACTATTAACTAGAGTCTGAACTCTGATCTTTGAAGAGTGTATTAAACAGAGGGAAATAAATTCCCCTGCACAGCTGGAGCCAAATTATAGAGCTTTTTTTTTTTCTCATACACTGAGCGATTATAGAGCCAGCTACAAATGTGGTGATACATATATAGGATTTCTTAACACCATTAATGGGCGATTAAGGAGATAAACGACTGTTTTATAGATATAATCCTCTCCTTTTGTTTGCTGATATTTAGCAAACAGTGATATAAATCAGGAATGTTCAGACGGCACTGGAGAGAGAGAGAGAGAGAGAGAGAGAGAGAGAGAGAGAGTGTTTAAAATCAAGCTGTTGTCTGTGTAATGGCAGTTACAATAATAGTATAACTTGGCTATTAAGCTTCTGTGGCATAACAGTTTTTGTTTTAAGGAATCAACGGCATGAATACTGATGGCGCATCCAAACAACGGTCCAGCAAGGAGGGGTCACAGTGCCCAGGCTGCTTTAATTAAAGTGAAGATAAAGAAACCACTGCCCCCACCTTCCTAGATAAACCCCAGAAAGCTCTTCTATCATTTCCTTTACAGCCTAGCGCTACAAAAGCTAGTCTATAGGGAGACCTTTCCTGCTAATGAACAACTTCTGATATTGGCTGTATTTCCAGTCAGCTACGCATCATGTGTGTGTGCGTGCCCAATGTGTGTGCGCAATGTTTATTACATTGTGGTGACCAAATATTCCCACCAGGTTAACTACCTTTTTTTTCTTTCTTTTTACAGAAGCTGTGAACTTGCATTTTGAAAATCCAAAAGTCAAAAGATTTGCTTTAGGTTACTGAGGTTAAGGTTAGGGGTAAGTGTAACATTAATTAGCTACAGTAACCATTATGAGAATTGGCAGTCTCAATTGGTGGTTAATGCCAATATAGACTAACCCATATACAGACTCGCACATACACACTTGTATCTTGTGAGTATAATTTTGGTCTGCCGTCTAACATTGACCAGCAAAATACAACATTAATAACCTTTTCTACCAACTTAAAATGAAACGCTCTTAACAGTGGCACCACTGTTAAACAAAAATAAAACCTATGTGTAACAAAGTATACCTTTTCGAGAAAGTAAATAAAAAACCTGATGTCTGAACCCACCGGACCGTGTGTGTACCAGCAAAAGTAGAGCATTGCCACTTCGGTGCAATCTTTTGTTCGTATTTCAAAAATGGCAGTTATTTTCATTGGTCTCAGTGTTGACACATAAATGACAGGGTTGAGTCTCAGAACAGCAGGATCTCTGGGAAAGTGCTGGAGCAGATTGCTCTTTTGGAGCTCATGGCTTTACACATGGTAAGCAGCAGAGACGTGGAACTAATGAACCTGATGCAGATCTTCTGGAAACATGTGGCCACAGGAAATCCCACCTTTGACACAGTCTGCCTGGTGTCCATTCTAGCCCATTGAACAGGGACAGGTATGATAACTGTACACAGCCGAGCTCACTTCCTGTCTGCCCTTTTCAACAAATGAGATGTCAGACCATCCAGGGTGGTGACCATAGAAGCTTCCCTCTCTGAAATAATATTTCCTCAAGTGATAACTTGACATACCCAGCAGAGGAAAAAAAATCACACCCACTGATATCTTTGGCACACTGTATGCAATATTTGAAAATAAAATGGCATGTGTGGAATGTCGAGTTTGACACCATGTTGACACCACTGTGGTAGGATATTTTCTGTAGCTGTCAATCCATGGGAACAAAATGCATCTCTGTGTTGGCTGAATGACAATTTCTTGCTGTGATTTTAAAGTAATTATATTTTAGAATTTGGGTTTTTGATTTTTGTTTCCTCTAGTGGACACTAAGCTTGCGTACCCATTATGTTAGTTGACCTTTCTCTATGCATCAATAAGCCTTATAAAAGAGTTTAACTCGGCCTGTCAGTCTCTTTGTTCAGCCTGATATCCTGTCTTTTCTCTAACTTGAAGGTACCATAGTTTCTTAGGCACAGATCCTTTATGCTTCATCTGTGTGAGGTCGTTCCCCTCTCACAACAGCTTTATTCTATTGCTTCCATAATACCTCAGTGCCGTTAACTAATAGAACTGACTGTTCAGTTGGGCGAGATGCAGCATGTTTGTCTCGTATTCCAATATAGGACCTGCATCTACGTGCGTGTGTTTGTGTTGGTGTTCAATCCCATGTGCAACAAGTAAGGCTGCCAGCCTTCATGCCATGACTCACTAATTGGGAGTTTACTTATGGTTGGTTGAGTGGCACCAGAGTGGAGTGACAGAAGGGCGCCAGATCTACGCTGGCCTTTTGTAAAACATGGCGTCTGAAAGTGAAAGCGCTGAATGAGTGGACCCAATCAAGAAAGGCAAGAATTACAGGGTGATGAGACAAGATGAGAAGTTTGTTTATTTGGTTCTGAGCCAAGCCATTAGTGGGAGCAAGTGGCAGAGCAGTCGGCTCGTTAATTGTCCCATTTCTGTTATGTATGGGATTATATCAAGGGTCACAGAAAAAATGGCAAACTCGACATCTCACCAACTCCTTCTTTATTTGAATAGTTTTGCCTGTTTTTTTTCTTAACATGCTTGCAATAGTGTTGGGAATTTTCATCGATTTTAAGTAGGGCTGAGCAGTACACCGGTGCATAGCAGAATCATGGCTCTAACAAATAGGCAGCAAATTGTATAATATTTTTCACCACTACAAGCGCTGCTGAGTTCAGAGCAGCACTACATCACCAAACAGCATGCTGGGTAAAACTCGCTAGCCAGGTAGCATAACATACACCACAGCCCAGAAAAGGTCTGTTAACAGCTGGGAAAGGCTCCGTCATATTAAAGAACAGAACACAGAACTGGATTATAAAGCGAGATCGGAGATGCAATGAAGCCACATTATGAACGCAGTAACATTTGAGACTTAACACACAGAATTCGGGGTATGTCTTACCGGAGAGAAAATACATCAAAAAACAGGCACACCTCTCCTTTAAACTCTGTTTTTAAGACGTTGCAGATCGTGCGATAAAATCTGTTTACATCCGGCAATTGTTTTTCATGCATTCTGATTTGTGTAATTTTGTGGGGCGAATTAAACCTTCATTATTTACATATATAACGGATTCAGCCGGTTTTAGGCGGACTCTCATAACCAATTCTGTGCCAGTCAACCACACATGCACAGCACGGTGCTGTTACTAAACTTTAATTTATAATTAAGTTAAGATCAGTTCATAATTCAAAGCTTCAGGCACTCGGTGTTTTTTTAAGAGACAGTTTAAGGGTTTGTTTGCTGACATGATGAGGAGGAAGCGTTACAGATTTCGGCTGTGTTTTGAGTGCTACTTAGCTAGTCAATTAGACTCCCTCAATACCGCATTACAGATGATGGACTAAGGACACTACTAAAGAGTTAGTGATTCATTTTGAACACAACCATGTCTCCGGCATGGAAACTTAGCTTGCTGTTTGATTACATACATGGCAAAAATAAGCCGTGAAGGAACAACTCCGAAATCGATCGGAATAACAGATTTAATAAGACGTTTAAAACAGCATCACCCCGCCGAATGTGTACAGTTTGACAAAACAAAGTCAAAGGCTAAAGCTAACGAGAGCACAGAACCAGGTACAAGCCAGCAGCCCCTGCTTTTTTTTTTTTTTTACGGAACATTCGATGAATCCCTACTAAATAATCAAATATATATATACACACACACACACATACATACATACATACATACATACATACATATATAAAATTTTCTTCTTTTTTTTTTCCCCCTCATCTATAAAGCCTGTCATCCCTCCCTAATCTCCCGACCCAGAAAAAACACAGTGATATACCGTATTTTTCGGACCATAAGGCACACTTAAAATCCTTTAATTTACTCAAAAATCGACAGTGCGCCTTTAAATGCGGTGCGTCTAATGTATGAACTAATTCTGGTTGTGCATTCTGACCTAGAACCGATTGTAGATGGTACACGGCGCTCATAAATCTGTCAAAATGTTTTAGCACGGTCTTGGTAGGTAACGAAGCTTATGGCAACCGTAGTCAGGAAACATCACGGAGTAATACGGTATGTGCTTCAGCATTAGGGTACGTGCATTCATTCATTTATTTTCGAAGCGGATTTCAAACACAACGCTATCAGTCACACAGTACAAACATGGACATAGAGCAGCTGCGAGAGAATTCAACATTAACGAATCAATGATACGGAAGTGGAGGAAGCAAGAAGACGCCCTGCGCCAGGTAAAGACCAAACTGAGTTTTCCGAGGGAACTTAAGAGTTTTGTTTCATTTAATGCGTCTTATAACCCGGTGCGCTTTATGTATGAAAATAGATCCGTTAGCAGTCGATCACTGATATCGCGCCTTATAATCCGGTGCGCTTTATAGCCCGGAAAATACGGTACTGTGAAATCGGTACAATCCTTTAAATACCATAATATAAATTTTTGGCCATACTGCCCAGCTTTAGTTTGGCGTGTTGTGCA
This sequence comes from Ancistrus triradiatus, assembly GCA_025084515.1. Taxonomy (NCBI): domain Eukaryota; kingdom Metazoa; phylum Chordata; class Actinopteri; order Siluriformes; family Loricariidae; genus Ancistrus; species Ancistrus triradiatus. The sequence goes on along the minus strand of JAJAGP010000585.1, from coordinate 57,403 downwards.
CTCGGAGATGCTCTTCTGCATACCTCGGTTGTATGTGAATTAGTGTTGCCTTTTAATCAGCTTCCACTAATCTGGCCATTCTCCTCTGACTTCTCTCATCAACAAAGCATATTTTGCCCAGAGAACTGCCACTCACTGGATATTTTCTCTTGTTCCGACCATTCTCTGTAAACCCTAGAGATAGCTGCACATGATAACCCCAGCAGATCAGCAGTTTCTGAAATACTCAGACCCGTCTAGCACCAACAATCACACCACATTCACAGTCACTTAAATCACTTTTCTTCCCCATTCTGATGACCTTCAAAAGATCATCCTGACCATGATGTCTACAGGCCTAAATGCATTGAGTTTCTACCATGTGATTGGCTGATTAGATATCTGCCATAAGGAGCAGTTGAACAGGTGTACCTAATAAGGTACAAAAAAGTGGCCGGTGAGTGTATATTTATTCAAGACCGAGATATACTGTCACCTTCCAGTCCTGTCCCAGTCAGGCTTTGTGTGGATTCATTTTTGTGTAACATGTATTGGGCATCATTAAAATGAGTTGTTTTCAGGGAACACACAATGCCAGTGGATGTTGTAAAGAAGGATTCATTTTAAAACCTGTCATTATTATAGCAGTTAGGCTTCCCCTTAATTCCCCTGAGCACATTCAGACATCCCACTTGTGAATATTCAATAAGCCAATGCTTACTATTCATGAGGAGGGTGTATATAATCCAGAGTGCGTTACTGGTGTGAAAGCGCCAAAGGCAAAGAGAAAGGAGGGGGGAGAGAGACGGAACGGACTCCACTTGCACGCTTAGCAGCGTTAACACACACAATGCTGCATTCAGGAGAGTGCTTCCTGTACGTCCTCTAAGATAAATTTCTTCCTACAAGAGTGAAGAGCTTGCAGGGAGGTGGGAGAGAGCATAAACAGTTAACTGCTCTCTTCCAGGAGGAAGGCTGGATGGTGTGATCTCTCCATCATGGGATGCAGACTCTGTACTTTACAGAAGCCAGCAGAGCAATACAAACTTCTATATGAAGTGTGTCAGGTAATCGGCTTTTGTGTACCTCATGTACAGTTATTACAAACTTGTTTGGTTTGTATTAGTCTTTATTGATAATGTAGAAGTCATGACAGTCATGTTTGTGATTGCTTGTGCTGGCTAATGTTTGGTTGTCATGAATTCTCATTTGATGGAGGATGGATGTGCTTTGGTATTACTGAATTGATAGTAAGCCTGTGTATAACATTGTGGTTATGTGCTTTGCTTCTTGTGGTTATATTGGTGGCAGTTTAGAAGATTCTGTAAACTCTGCATGTATGCCCAAGATGGATAAGGAAATCCAATCTAAACTCCAGTCTGAATCCTGTGTTACCTCCTCTTAGATTTTAGCAGTTATATTCTGTGGCTGCACTCTTCATTTGTCTTTAGATGTATTTTTATTACACTTAGACAGGATGCATGTACATTGAGATGTTATCTATGAAAAGTCTTTAAACTAGACTATTACTTGGGATTCCATGTTGTGCTGTAGACTTTTATTCGTTTTACTTTTTTTCACATTGTGCATTTATTTTATTTTGCAACATTTGCACATTCATATACAGTACCATGCAAAAGTCTTGGGACACCATTAGATTAGATGTACCAATTTTTTAGCAATGGTATAATGACCATATATAATTTGTCTCTCTTAATATAAATAAATCAGAAAATACAGGAAATTTGTATGTAGTATTAAAAAGCTGGAAAAAACCCCACAGAAAAACAGTTTCTGTAGGCTAGTGTATAAGTGTGTATAAGTGTGTATAAGAAATCAGCCAAGTAACCACTTCTTCGCAAGAAGAACAGTGTGAAAAGGCTATGATGTGCTAAAGCTCTCAAAAATTGGAATGAAGCTCAGCATATAAGAGTATTATGCAGTGACAGATCCAAGTTTGAAATTTCTGGGTCCAGTTACCGAGAATGTATGATATATTGTTTTTATACCATTGCTAAAACAACAGATCTAATGGTGGCCTAAGACTTTTGCACAGTACTGTATATTTGTAAGTGTTTTGTCTTTGTGTTTGAATTTACAATTATCACATGGTCTGGTCATTGCAAAATGTTTCAGTACTGTTGCACATAATTGGAGAGGCTGTGATTGCAAGCCAGCAGGGGACTGTGTACTGTAGAGCATAGTCACTCTTCACTTACTGTCATTCATAAGCGCTCATTTAAAGCACACCAACTGGGTTAATTTCTTAACTGACAATATGGATGAGCATGTGAAAAAAGAAAGCTAATGTGTATCCACTAAGTGTACTCATTTGTACCTGCCTCTATAGTTGTTCCTCTGCTTTATCTCCAAATTACAAGGTTTTCCTATTACAGTCGGCCCTTTGTATCCATGGATTCCACCAACCATGGGTCAAAAATATTTTTTATCCAGAATGTTCCGCAAAGCAAACCTGATTTGCCATGCCCCAAGCACTAGGCTGAATCCATGCAAATACCTGCTGTGGCCAGATCCTCAGGGTCACTCCAGCACTAGTTTTTTGAGGATTTTCCTCCTCATGGCTCCCTCGTTCACATGTGCATACCTTTTGCCCGTCATCATGCCCTAACCAATACAATATAACAACTATATACTGTAACATCACCTGTTCCTCGGCCGGACACTGCGCCGTCGGACGATGCTGAGCAGAGGAAGCAGGCTGCTGCACCAGAGGATTAGTAACACTTGCTGCTCATCTAAGGCTGTTTTTCTTAAGTCTGAAGCGCCGAATGTTGTGATGAGCTTGCTTCTGATCCTTGTCTTGCTTCATGTGTGCCGTTCCCGCACGCCTTCCTTTTCTCTGGTTCTCACTTTCCCTTTTTGGTGCGCTTTCCACCCTTCCTCCACACTGCTCTACCGTAGCCTTCGCTGCACGTGTGGTTGTCGGCATGTTTACTCTTTATCCCCCCCGGGTGCTATGCAAATACTACACTGTTTAATATAAGGGACTTAAGCGAACGCAGACTTTGGTGTCCACAGGGGTCCTGGAGACAATTCCCCATGGATACAGAGGGTCAACTGTATGTGGAGAATAGCTGCTATTAATGAAGCAGTATTTGTGAAAGGGGGATTCAAAAGCCTTCTCTCGTATTAATGGTTCTGTGTGTGTGAGTGTGTGTGTGTGAGTGTACGTTAATGGTTCTCAGTCCAACTGTCATGTCACATTTTACTAAAAAGATAAAAAATTAGGTACCTAGAAGAGAACTGTCTTTTGTTCTGGTTTGCTCTTGTCTTTATAAACTGTCAAGTTACCTGTCAATTAAAGTTTGATTGACAGACTATTAGTTTGGGGCACCATGCTGTTAGTCTTACGTCTCCCTTTCCTTGCCAATTATTCTTACATGGCTATGCCTGGACTGAAATGAGCTACAGCACACAAGGGCAGTCATACACGGTGAAAATCAAATTTGTATTCGTTACACTTCAGGTTTAAATTACTTCGGATGAGATAATTCATCCAGTGTGCCTCAAATGTATGAAGATTTCGTCTCCCCAAAATCTTATTTGATCCATGTACACTGTTAATTAGATGTATTTCACCCATTAATATCTGAACATGTCAAAAACTAACTAAAAGCTAGTCTCCGGCTGTATCTAAAACCTCTTTACGTGCCATTTACCATCTACGTTGCGTTCTGGGAGACGGGATGTTAACTGAAATGGGCAATGAACAAACATTACCATTAGTCACACAATCGGTTAGGCTACTGTAATGTAAATATAAAGGCCATTTTCACAAGAAATCTATGATAATGCATCAGAGATGTCGTTAAACATGAGTGGAACGCTACCATCTACACAGCATCCCACAATAATTATAGAAAATACAGTAATGTACTGTTACGGCCATGTGTAGGAGAAAGCCGTAACACTTGAGAGGATGGTATGATGGACCTGATACTTTTGTTTGACAGAGATTTAAAACAGGCAATGATAAGACAATATTACGAACAACATGGAAGATCAGTCATGTGAACCAGTTCATTTAGTTGTAGGTTAGAGAGAATATAAAGGTAGTGCAGAACAATGGAGCACTACTTACAGTAGGACAGGCAAATACACTTGTGAATGCAATTTACAGCTTGTTACAAATTACTAAAAAGTTGTACACACAAATATTAGTAATGAACGTCATACACACATTTGTAACTCGCACAAAAAGTCTCTAAACACATCAACCGAGTTAGAACAGTCTCTAGTCCAAATGTGAGCTAACAAGGACATGGCCAGTAAGGTAGTGAGATTAAGCCAATTATGGTCTTCCGCTCTTTAACTCCCACCCCCGTGGATCTGCAACAGAAATTTGTCTTTGTGAATATCATTCTGTTGCCAACTCAACAATTTCCCAGTAATTTTCTAGGCTTGTTCTTGGCTATTGTCGTTTTGTCACATCATCTGCTCACCACCAAATTAAAAATCAGTGTTAATTCCACAAGTTTATTAATACCCAACAGCTGTACCGACAGCATTTTGGACATTATATTGAGCATTATATTGACATAAACATCTTAAGCCTGTTGAGTGTTTAAAGTGTATTCTGTATGTGCAGCCTATACTAGGACTCTGACAGCCACACCACTAATAACCACCTGTCAATTGCACGTTGTATAGTAAACGTGTATTAGAAATATTAAAAACTATGGTGTTGTTATCCAAAGTCAGCTGCACCTAGTGATCAAATACTTTAATTACTTGGATGCTACTAGCTTTACATTTACAGCATTTATCAGACGAGCTTATCCCAAGCGACTTATGGAAGTGCTTTACAGAGTAACAACACTACCAACTACAGGGAAATGCAATTGGCTGGCTTGTAGCAATCCTGCTATAATAAATCTGATTGACTCATGTAGGCCCTGGTTTTTAACCAGTATCAGATTAAGTGCATGTAATATCATTAAATAAGGTTATTCACTAAATAATACTGTCCATAGAGGCACTATAGGGCAGGAGGTAGTGTTAACTTTAACAGTGCTTTGGTCACTGTTGGTCACACTTGTGCAGCAATAACTGTAAATAAAGTCCTGCTCTTCTCTTAGCCCATTCCTCTGTGCAGAACAGCTTCAACCCTGAGATGCTGGTGGATTTCCACACATTAATGCTCACTTCAGGTCCTTCAGTAATATTTCTATTGGATGAATTTTGGAGAATCATTGGATAAAAACATGAACTTTATTCTTCTTTAACCGTTCTTTGGAAGAACAACTTGTGTGCTTAGGGTCATTTTCTTCATAACCCACAGTCACTTACAGTACAGTTCACAGACAGATGTCCTGATGTCACAGTTTGCTAGTATAATCAAGTTTGCTAGCCTATCAGTGATGGCAAGCCTTTCTGGTCCAGATGCAGCAAAACAGGACCGAACTGTAATACTACCGCCATGCTTCTCAACAGATGGGATAAGGCTTCGATAAATCCACGGTTGGGGGGGAAGCATATTAATACTAGTCATTATATGATTACAAACAACTTCTCTCTCAGTTAAGATAATTAGAGCCACAGTATGATTTCACATCTTTACCCTTGCAGAAAGCTGACGGTGTGAAGTGCACCTCAGTCTCCTGCTTTCTCCTTCAACGCTGGAATGATATGCATCATGTAGCGATTCAGGCTCCTTTGACAGTGTTTGTGTTACACTGACTGCATGGCATAAACTGTGTTTGACAGTCTGGAGACTCCTAATCTGCTCCCAGTAATGTCTGTGCCACCTGTCCTAACCATGCAAAGGCTTTTGTTTTAATTAAAAACTGTTCTAGACGCTCCCTCTGGCCAGAGTGCAGTTGACAGAGTGAAAACTATTTGATATAGGTGGGTAGTGATGAGAGAAGCTTTATGACAGCATTTCCATCTGAAATGACCATAAATCTAATTTAATTCTTATGATAAGGATCATATGATCTACAAAACAGAGGACGCTAGGAAATAGATTTAGGATGTTGCTTCACTAAAGTAATCAAATTGTCTCATAAGGACAATATGACTTTCATCAATATTTCCTTATCTCTCCTTAAGTCTGCAGGACAACAAGGGCAGCTGCTGGTCAACAAGTCACAGCTCTCAAGCCCATGTGCTAATGAGGCCAGACCGAGGCACGGGGAAGAAATGTGTTAAATGAGTTGGGGAAGTGCAGGCCACTAAGTTTAATAAGAGACAGATTGAGTCCACTGCGCATTCACAGCTGTTTCACACAGAGCAGGTGGCCAGCAGCCACCAGGGAGAGATCAGTACACTCTGGTCAGGCATTAGACATAACAGATAGGCATAACAACATACCTAAATTGGAAGGAGAAGAGACAGATGTAATGTGACAGAGATTTGTACATACCTCATGTAGACAAAACACAGACACTAAACAGTAAGCGGTTTGGCAAAACAGCAAACAAAACCATTCAAATTTAACAAAGCTATGGACTAAAAGGTTTGGGATTCAAACCCCAGCTGCACCAAGCGGCTGCCGTTGGGACCTTACGCAAGGCCCTTAACCCTCTCTACTCCAGGAGTGCTGACCCTGTGCTTTGACCTCAACTTGGTTAGCTGTGATATGCGAAGGAGAAATTTCACTATACTGTATGCCAGTGTATTTATATACAGATATGCACCACATAACGTTTCTTTAGGCAGCGCCTGTTTGCATATGCAGTCATGGTGCGATAAGGTTATTATCCTTATTATTAATGTTATTCATTTTCTTAACCCAAATTGTACCTTGCCAGATTAGCTGTTGTTGCACAGCAGTTGTAAGTGTAACAGTGCAGCCTCTAGTGCATACAGTTTTATTCAACACATGCGGTGTCAGTGTAAGGAAAGGCTGGTCAGAACAAGAACAGCACACCAGAGTTAAATGTGCTTGCTTCTCACGGGCCTCTTTAGTTTCTCACTTCCCTGTTCTCTTCTGAAATGCCTGCTCATGTTGTAAATACAACAGGAATTACATAACATAAAATGCAGTTTTTAATTACATAAGTGTGGTAAAAACAAGTAGAAAATCATTAGGTGGCAGTTAGTTTTGGTACACTCATTTGGTACACCCCCCCCCCCCCCCCAATGTGTCGTATCGAATGAAATGTTATAGGTGTGTATGTAATGATGGTTTACATAAGTGTTCACAATATTAGGGTGAAAGCATAAGTTAACTGCGGAAATCTGTACAATTAAAAGGAAGCTCTAGTACCCTGTTGGGCCGCCTCTAGCCTGGATACTAGATGAGATACGGTTGGACATGGAGGCATACAGCTCATCTGTGGTATCCTGTGATACATTTGCCACAGATGTTGCGGCTGGGCCTGTAGATCATGCACACTCATAGGCTACCTAAGCTGGCCCCATCAGTGCTCGATTGGTGATAAATATGGTGACCGGGCAGGCTAAGGAAGTGTTGCTGAATGAGACAACCCTTGCAGTGTGTGGGTGGGCATTATCCTGCTGAAAAATGTGAGTTGGAAGCTCTGCCATGAAAGGCAACATGTGGCTGCAGGATGTCTTTCACATGCCGCTGAGTTGTTAGTGTCCCTCGTATCACTACTAGCGGAGACCAAGTGTCGTATGGCGACGGCTCCACAGATCATCACACCGGCAGTTGGGGCAGTGTGTCACTCCACAGCAAAGGCAGAATTGCCTCCATACTCGAATCTGACCTTCATTGGATCCCAAACCGAACGCGAATTCATTGCTAAGGATGGTTACGATACGGTTCCAGTATAGAGCAGTCCAGGTTTCTCGTTCCTGCTACCAATGTAAATGAAGGCAACCGTGTCAGTGGCAGGGCACGTAGTGTGCATCATGACAACAAATTTCCTTCTACTAAGCACCTGGAAGTGGTCTGGGCATAGACAGGGGTGTGTTGTGAAGGTGCCACATGTGTCTGGATGGTGGGCAATGAAACTATGGGAGCTGTCGACATATGGGATACATGGTAGTACCTTGTCTATATAGTCCATACACTACAGTATCCCGTTTAGCACTGATAAGTGTAGATGGTGTTCAGACAGCATCCAGATCACTTAACTTGCAATTTTCACATTAAACAATGCATACCTGTATAATATTATAATAATAATAATAAAGGCTGTTTACTTGACATTATGCAAGTAAATTATATATGACATGCTTTTTACTCGTGTTATTTGGCATTGATATCACAATGATCCAAAGGATATAACGCAATGCAGCATGCTTCATTGGTTTTCAGATTGGTTCTTTGAACTTTCTTCAGTGTTTATTTTGTTGTTAGAAACCTTTCATCCAGACAAGTTGTAGACGTACAGTTCAAGCTGTTACAATATTATATTACTGCAGTCTTTAAGGATTATTATTAATAATAATAATAAGCCATTGTGTTTGCAACCTCCTGAATGACACAGATGTGATATTGTTTGAAGACAGAAAGGCACAGGTGTGACTGAGTCACAGAAGATTTGTTTCAACAGATGCCTAAAGGTGCTTAGTATGCCCCTCAAACAACAGAGACATCAGACCAGATTAAGTGTGCTTTCTGCACTGAGGTTATGTCCCCTTCAGTTGGAATGCCTCTGTTGTTTGCATTATATGATCTGCATTACCAAAGAGTGTATTGTGTCATGTATAGTCATTTCTCTTTTTTATTAACAGTCAGTGTTCTGCCGGCATTTAATCTGTTCCTTCCTAGGGGTAGGTGAGTTCGTTTGCAGACCTCTTTGTTACACATCCATTAGTGAGTGAGTAGTGTTTCTATTACCGAGAATATCAGAGGATACTGTTCTACTCCAGAGGCTTGTTATTCAATGGCAATGATAGGACATGATTAACAACATAAATCTCGTGTGTGAACACATGTTTTGGGGGTGCAGAATTGGTGTCGAGTGATGAATAAAACATGCCAACAGAGAGGTGTAATCTCTTGTTAGAGCTGCGGGCCTCTTGAATGCAGATGATGGAGAAGCATTACATCCCATTATGCCTTGTCAACCTGAGCAACTCCCTCAGCAGATAATCACTGCCCTACCACTGTGCAGGTCTTCACACAGCTGCTATTAGTACACACAGTTAAGGAGTGACCTGAGGCATCCCCAACGACGCAGACCTTCTAAGTGTTAGTCTGATCTAGTACAATGGGCCGTTTTCATTTTTAGGATTAAGTTCGTGATACTGAGTTCACGATTCAATTTTCTGTTTTATTTCTGAAGCATAAACAATGCACATTGTTTTGACCAAGGTTTTAAACAAAAAAAAAAACTTTAACACCCTGCATTTAAAAGAAATTACTAAAATTGGACGTTTAAAATTGTAAATAAAATGTTATATTGTATCTTCACCATATCATAAATAACCAAGATAAATCATTCCTTTATTTCCGAAGATTAACAATTCAAAATAATGTGTACTTTTATTGTATAAAGATTTTCAATTAAAAAAGAATCTTTACTGCGCTGCAAATAATATCAATTAATTTATATTCATTTTTAAATGATGATACTGCAACAGAATGTGCTCTTGTAACAGTTTCACCAAATAACTAAGTGCTCTCTAATTAAGATAAACAGACAAGCATCCTGAGAATGGAATATGCAGGCAATTGCATTATATGACATAATAAACAGAACAGACTTTCCATCCAAACCTGTTTTTGGTAATACAAATTTATCAGACTTAACTCTGCGGTGTTATATATTAATTCCATTATATTTTATTACAAGCTAAAGGACTTAAGAACAAGGAAAATAAGGAAGCATCTAAAAAGTATTGTGATGCACATCATATACCAATTAAATGGTAAGAATACTAATAAATGTTGCTGTGTACACTGATATTAAATTTGTTTAGGTAGTATAGCAGATCAAAAAAGACTTGTTAAAACTTTTTTTTTTTTTTTCTTTTTTTATAGTTACCATTGGGAAACAACTTTACCAGATTTAGCCTGATTCATAGGGTGTGGATGTATGTGTTCACATTATAGTGGATAGAAAGTTAAGTAGATCAATATTTTGGCCTCTTGTTGGTCCCTTGTTTTGCCAGTGTTGGGCAACTGAGCAAAGCCCTTACCCCACAATATTTTGGCTTGTAAAACAAAATGCTCCTTAACTATGGGGTTTATGGTAAAATAACTTTCTTAGATAGGACATTGTGTGATTAATGTAGTCTGAAGCCTAATCTTGTTATTCCTTAAATACCTTATGTCCCGAATGAAAGATATAATGTGAAGATGAGCTGTCAGAAATGCAAGGTCCCTAATCTGAAAAGACATTGTTAGCTCAATCCATTCCATATCAATCTTGGTGACTGCAGCCCTGCAAACAGAAAGCATATTGTTTTATCCCTTATTCTTGGTATAATACCAAGAACGATTATTATGTTATTCAAGGAGTGCGCAGTCGGACGTATTGTCCTCAACCAAAACAAAATAAGGTTGTTCTGAGTCAGTTTTGGAGCTGCTAGAACCGCACATGTTGACTTTATTTATGGGACTCTGTTCAGCAAATGTTGAAAAGACTTGGTTCAGGGTGTTGCTAGCAACTGTAGATTAGTGATCCCGGCCATTATAGGCCGAGTCAGAGGTGAGATCGTTGAATGGCGACCCTGCTAATATGTACGCCCTGGTGTGGAAATGGAGAATGGGGGCAGTCTGCACAGTAAAAGCTTCAGGGCTACGGCATTGTCTCAGGGGTCACATGTTCTGGAGTGGAAAGCGATTCCTGGGTAAGCCTTGCATGGAACCGAGGACAGAATGTGGAATGTGTTTTTGAAATGGGGATTGAGAGAGACTAAAGATGTCGAAGAAAATAAGTTGGGAGAGGAAAGAGAGACGATAAAAAGTAATCGTATAAACAAACTCATCATTCAGCGTTTCAGATTTCTGGCGTTTCATAAATTCAATCCAATGGGGTTTACACGTAATCCTCTCTGGTCATAATTGATTGTTCAACTACTTCAAAGTGGACACGTACCACTCCTCAGCAGGTACAGTTTGCTGTTTCTACTATTAGAGTGGCTTATTCTCCTCAGTGCCATAATGTCCATAGGAATGTTTTAGTTAAATGGTTTATGGAGAAGAGTGTGGTGCTCTCTTCATTCATGCATTTTCTTATCTACTTAATCCTGGTCAGGGTCATGAGAAAGGCTGTGTCTAGCTGGAACAACCGTAGACGGGCGCTAATCCATTGTAGGGCGCATATACTCGTACACATACTCACACACTAAGGGCACTTTAGAAACATCGATCAATGTAATGCTTGTCGTTGGGATGTGGGAGGAAACCAGAGTACCCGGAGTAAACCCTGCACAGGAAGGACATGCAAACCCCACGCACGGAGAGTCCGAAGTTGGGATCGGACAGGGGGCGCTGGAGCTGTGAGATGACCACACTAAAAATTACGCCACTGTGAAACCCTGATGCTCTCTTTTGGTGAAAGGAAAATCATTCCTTAGAGGAGGAATGCTAGTTCCTCAAGATTTTTTTCAAAAGTGATGAAAAAGACAGCACTGGATTTGACAAATAGCAGCAGCAATTTTGCGATCACTGTACCGGTTTTTAATGGTGGAGCAGGAGCTTATTCCATAGACAAAACTCTTTGTTAACCAGTCAGTCTACCTGCTTATCCTTACCTATAGTCATGACCATTGGGTGGCAAAAGAATAAAGTTGCAATTAAAAGTTGCTGAAATGAGTTTCCCATGTAGAGTTGCTGAACTTACTCTCCAAGACAGAGTGCAACACTGTGAAGCCTGTACATACAGTAGGACAAAAAAGTATTTGGTCAGCCACTGATTGTGCAAGTTCTCCTACTTAGAAAGATGAGGTCTGCAATTTTTATCATAGGTACACTTCAACTATGAGAGACAAAATGAGGGGAAAAAATCCAGGAAATCACATTGTAGGATTTTTAAAGAATTTAATTGTAAATTATGGTGGAAAATAAGTATTTGGTCACCCACAAACAAGCAAGATTTCTGGCTCTCTCTCAGACCTTTAACTTCTTTTAGAAGCTCTTCTGTCCTCCACTCATTACCTGTATTAATGGCACCTGTTTGACCTCGTTATCTGTATAAAAGACACCTGTCCACAGCCTCAAACAGTCAGACTCCAAACTCAACCATGGCCAAGACCAAAGAGCTGTCGAAGGACTCCACAAAGAAAATTGTAGACCTGCAGCATTCCCTCTTCCCGTTATCTGTATAAAAGACACCTGTCCACAGCCTCAGCTGCAGGTCTACAATTTTCTTTGTGGAGTCCTTCGACAGCTCTTTGGTCTTGGCCATGGTTGAGTTTGGAGTCTGGCTGTTTGAGGCTGTGGACAAGTGTCTTTTATACAGATAACGGGAAGAGTGAATTTACAATAGGCAAGCAGGTTGGTGTGAATAAATCAACTGTGGGTGCAATCGTAAGAAAATGGAAGACATACAAGACCAGTGATAATCTCCTTCGATCTGGGGCCCCACGCAAGATCTCATCTCGTGGGGTCAAAATGGTCATGAGAACGGTGAGCAAAAATCCCAGAACTATATGGAGGGACCTGATGAATGACCTGCAGAGAGCTGGGACCAAAGTAACAAAGCTACCATCAGTAACACACTACGCCGAGAGGGACTCAGATCCTGCAGTGCCAGGCGTATCCCCCTGCTTAAGCCAGTACATGTCCAGGCCCGTCTGAAGTTTGTCAGAGAGCATATGGATGATCCAGAAGAGGATTGGGAGAATATCATGTGGTCAGATGAAACCAAAATAGAACTTTTTGGTAAAAAACTCAACTAGTCGTGTTTGGAGGAAGAAGAATGCTGAGTTGCATCCCAAGAACACCATACCTACCGTGAAGCATGGGGGTGTAAACATCAAGCTTTGGGGCTGTTTTTCTGCAAAGGGGAGAGGACGACTGATCCGTGTTAAGGGAAGAATGAATGGGGTCATGTATCGTGAGATTTTAAGCCAAAACCTCCTTTCATCAGTGAGAGTATTGAAGATGGAACATGGCTGGGTCTTCCAGCAGTACAATGATCCCAAACATACCGCTCGGGCAACAATGGAGTGGCTCCGTAAAAAGCATTTCAAGGTCCTGGAGTGGCCTAGCCGGTCTCCAGACCTCAGCCCCATAGAAAATTTGTGGTGGGAGTTGTAAGTCTGTGTTGCCCAGCGACAGCCCCAAAACATCACTGCTCTAGAGGGGATGTGTGTGGACGAATGGGTCAAAATACCAGCTACAGTGTGTGCAAACCTGGTGAAGACTTACAGGAAACGTTTTGACCTCTGTCATTGCCAACAAAGGTTATGTTACAAAGTATTGAATTGAACTTTTGTTATTGACCAAATACTTATTTTCCACCATAATTTACAATTAAATTCTTTAGAATTCCTACAATGTGATTTCCTGGATTTTTTTTTCTCATTTTGTCTCTCATAGTTTGTGTACCAATGATGAAAATTACAGACCTCTCTCATCTTTCTAAGTAGGAGAACTTGCACAATCAGTGGCTGGCTAAATACTTTTTGTCCCACTGTAACATCAATCAAAGGCAGTCTTGGAGTAGAGCCACTACTCCTTCTGAATGTGATCAATTAATTGAGTAGGTTTCACAATCGCATGCCGGTTCCCTCGAGGGCTGTCCCAGGTACATTCCTCTGAAAGTAGACCCCAGGGCAGACCCAGGACCTGCTGGGGGATTATTTCATGTGGTTTGGGACTATCTGAGAATCTCACAGGAGGAGCTGGACTATGTTGCTAGGGATAGAAAAGTCAGCCCTCAACAGGAGAAGTGGACAGAGACTGGTTGCATATGAAAATGTTATATGACTGGTGGTTAAAATATGCATGCAATTTTAAAAAATACAGTTTAGGATGGAATGTCTTTTAAAATTCATCAAAAATTCAGTATGTTAAGTTTAATCACCACTGGGATGCACATTCTTGCTTTGTTTAGCTGCTCTGTAAAATCTGTAAAATGTATGTGGATGTATGAATTTCCCAGATACAACTCTTGTAAATAGTTGGTGAAACGCTGATGGAAGGCTCTGTTAATGCTGTGATAAGAGTGGTAGCTGACCTTGGTTTAATACCCACTTATCAGCAGCGCTTGTATAGCCTCTGGTACTGTAGTACCTTAATGAAGATGCCTAGGGCCTCTGTCAGCTTGTCTACAGCTTTATATAGTAAATATTTTCTGTGATATTGCCAGTTATGATATAAACTCACTCCACACTTTTTTATATTCTGAAAATGGGTAGGTCTCTCAACATCATCAGTTTAAGATTCCACCAGAAGTTGAAAACATTTCTTTGAGATTCTAATCCATGTTGACATGACACTCATTCTACAGATTTTTCTCCTGTTCTGCTACTTCCCAAATATGTTCTGTTGGATTCAGTGCCGGTGACTGGAAAGACCACTGAAGAAAACTGAACTTGTCATGTTCAGTTTGAGATGACTTTTGCTTTGTGCAACATCATGCTAGAAGTAGCCATTAGAAGATGGATAAGTTATAGTTTGAAGGGATGCACATAGTCAGCAACAGTACCCAAATAGGCTTTGGCTTTCAAGTGATAAATGATTAGTTTTACTTTTCATGGCTCAATATGTGCCATAAAAACTTTCCCTACACCATCACACCACCTCTACCAGGATGGAGTGTTGACACAAGGCAAGTTGGGGCCATGGGTTCATGCATTTGGTGATCCTGCCATTTATTTTCTTCAGTAAAACGGTTTATTAGACCATTCTACTATTTTCAGCTGTCTAGTTTTGGTAAGTCTGTGCCCACTGCTGTCATTACTATAGCATTTCTGTCTGCTCAAACCAGCATGGCCATTCTCCACAGAGTTCTTTCATCAACAGTTTGTTTCCATTCATAGAACTGCCAGTCAGTGGATGTTTTGTTTTTGTTTTTTGGGTTTTTTTTTTTCGTTCCTTGCACCATTTTCAGTAAACTTGAGAGAATATGGAAATACCAGGAGATCAGCAATTATAGAAATATTTAAACTGGCCCATCAAGACCCTTTATGAAACAACCATGGTATAACTATAAACCATGTAGTTTATGGTAACTTTGGTTATTGCATAGTTGACTGTGTTTCTACAATGAACTACTAAGATATCTTATGGTAACATGGTTCTACTACAGTGCTTTGGTAAAACCATGGTACAGATATGATAGTACCTATTCACAGTTACTATTTACTAAATAAATCTACCCTCTCTATCAGAACCCTATAAGGTTCAGTCTGATTTGCCTACCAAGCCTGACTGTCTAACAATGACTTCCATTTGTTTGTCCCTCAAAAGCTGCAACAATGAATGAAATTCCCACGTACTGATAAGCTGAGCAGAAAGTTATCTGTGCAGTATGCTTTTGGACAGTATGTTTACAAAAAACTTGTTTCCGGTGAAGTATCACTGTTCAACTCCCAAGGGAGCAATTGCCATTCCTTGGACTGAAAGGGATGCGTTTTATTCACCTGTTTCTGAGTCATGTGCTACTATTGAAGTGTGGCTGATGGAGACAGAAATGCCTGCTCAAGTGAAAAAGGGCTCCTGGGAGGCATGATTGACTCCACAAGCTGTTTTCCAGAACGCAATCTGAAAATATTTAGACACTGTGTGTGCAAGTGTTCACTTTACTAGTTTTGGGGTCCCTGTTTAAAAGTGGGCTTTTATTATTATCCAACTAAAAACAAAATTTCAAATGTGATTACTACAGAAAACGAGTGGGATTGGAACAGCAGTGGAACTTCACTGTTAAGTAATGTGTTGAAATGACCATTTTGGTTTCTTGTTTTGCTTCCTGAACACTTTTGGGTATATTATATAGACTTTGGTCTGTACCTTGAGGCTCAAAGGTACACAATATCTACATTTATTAAGAAAACCTATGAGCTCTTTTGATATAAAATTGATGACCAAATCAAACCCTGGACTCCTCACATTTGTTGTTCAACATGTACAGTCAACCTGAGTAACTCTGAGCCAAACTCTCGGAAACCAGTGCCATTTGCAGTCCCGGTGATAGTCAAGAACAGAAGGATCACATGACAGACTGGTACTTCTGTCTGACCAGTGTATCTGGTTTCTCTGCTAAAAATAAGAAATCTACTGAGTACCCCAGTCTGCCTTCAGCCAGGAGACACATGATGACAGTTTGGCAGTACCAAAGCCAGACTGGAGCCTAGAGGATGAACTATTTGTGGAAAACGATAGATTCATATGTTGAACTCTTTATGCCTGGTTATCCATTTATTTTAATGTTTCTTCAAATTTCTATGTGGTACAGCTGATCTTAAATTATTTTGCGTTCAGCTCGACATTTGTCCATCTTCTCACATTTTTTTCAGGAAGCAAAACATTTGAAAAAATTGGTTTTCGAGGAACTTGCTGTTTGTTTTCAAATCAGTGCCACCATACTCCAGCAACAATTGCCTTCTAACATAGCTTTTTCCAATTTGTCTGTGTGCAGGTAAATGGCAAAGATCTGTCCAAAGCGACCCATGACCAGGCAGTAGAGGCTTTCCGCACAGCCAAAGAGCCCATCAAAGTACAGGTGATTCGCAGGATGCCAAGACACAAGCCAGCAGTGCCTGAAGTGGACACGCAGCTGATGGACATCAGTACACAGACCGACATTACATTCCAGCACATCATGGCCCTCAGCAAGCTGCCTGCCTCTACTCCACCGGTGCTGGACCAATATCTGCTACCTGAGGGGTGGGTAGCAACTCTTCTGACCAATCAGAAGTCACGAAATGGGTCTAAAGATAAATTAAGACCGCAAGAGTGGAAGTCATTCAGTGGCATCTCCTTGATCTCTGACACATTTACATAATGCTTGCACACAGCTTTCTTGTGAAAATACATTTTATGCTACATTACAGCATAAAAGGCAATTTGACTATGGTAATGTCTGTTTGCCATCCATTTTGGTCAACGTCCTAGTCCACAGAATGTGATGCGGACGCTAAACAGCACATACCTGTTTATTATTTGCATATTTAAATATAAAGTAATGTTTCCTGCCTGTAGCTGCCTTTAAAATCACATTTTTAATCAGCTGGCATTATCTAGCTTTTTGCATTTGTTTATGTTTTTTGTGCTTATGTCATCAATCTCCAAATACAACTGCAGCATTTTGCAAAATGCTTCTGGGAAGTTTTATGGACAGATGAAATAAAAAGCACTGCATATCTAAATTAATGTTCGACATAGCATCATGGTCTGGATCTGCCTTTATTTACAGTGGCGCAAAAAAGTATTTAGTCAGCCACTGATTGTGCAAGTTCTCCTACTTAGAAAGATGAGAGAGGTCTGTAATTTTCATCATAGGTACACTTCAACTAGAAGAGACAAAATGAGGAAAAAAAATCCAGGAAATCACACTGTAGGATTTTTAAAGAATTTAATTGTAAATTATGGTGGAAAATAAGTATTTAGTCAATAACGAAAGTTCAACTCAATACTTTGTAACATTGTTATTGTAACCTTTGTTTTCAATAACAGAGGTCAAACGTTTCCTGTAAGTCTTCACCAGGTTTGCACACACTGTAGCTGGTATTTTGGCCCATTCCTCCATGCAGATCTCCTCTAGAGCAGTGATGTTTTGGGGCTGTCGCTGGGCAACACAGACTTTCAACTCCCTCCACAAATGTTCTATGGGGCTGAGGTCTGGAGACTGGCTAGGCCACTCCAGGACCTTGAAATGCTTTTTACAGAGCCACTTCTTCGTTGCCCGAGCGGTGTGTTTGGGATCATTGTCATGCTGGAAGACCCAGCCACGTTCCATCTTCAATGCTCTCACTGATGGAAGGAGGTTTTGGCTTAAAATCTCACGATACATGGTCCCGTTCATTCTTCCCTTAACACGGATCAGTCGTCCTGTCCCCTTTGCAGAAAAAACAGCCCCAAAGCATGGTGTTTCCACCCCCATGCTTCACAGTAGGTATGGTGTTCTTGGGATGCAAACTCAGCATCCTTTTTCCTCCAAACACGACGAGTTGAGTTTTTACCAAAAAGTTCTATTTTGGTTTCATCTGACCACATGATATTCTCCTAATCCTCTTCTTGATCATCCATATGCTCTCTGTCAAACTTCATATGGGTCTGGACATGTACTGGCTTAAGCAGGGGGGACACGCCTGGCACTGCAGGATTCTGAGTCCCTCTCGGCCTAGTGTGTTACTGATGGTAGCCTTTGTTACTTTGGTCCCAGCTCTCTGCTGGTCATTCATCAGGTCCCTCCATGTAGTTTCTGGGATTTTTGCTCACCGTTCTCATGATCATTTTGACCCCACGGGATGAGATCTTGCATGGAGCCCCAGATCGAGGGAGATTATCACTGGTCTTGTATGTCTTCCATTTTCTCACAATTGCTCCCACAGTTGATTTATTCACACCAACCTGCTTGCCTATTGTACTCTTCCCAGCCTGGTGCAGGTCTACAATTTTCTTCCTGGTGTCCTTTGATAGCTCTTTGGTCTTGGCCATGGTTGAGTTTGGAGTCTGACTGTTTGAGGCTGTGGACAGGTGTCTTTTATACAGATAACAAGGTCAAACAGGTGCCATTAATACAGGTAACGAGTGGAGGACAGAAGAGCTTCTTAAAGAAGTTGTTACAGGCCTGTGAGAGCCAAACATCTTGCTTGTTTGTGGGTGACCAAATACTTATTTTCCACCATAATTTACAATTAAATTCTTTACAAATCCTACAATGTGATTTCCTGGATTTTTTTTCTCATTTTGTCTCTCATAGTTGAAGTGTACCTATGATGACAATTACAGACCTCTCTCATCTTTCTAAGTAGGAGAACTTGCACAATCAGTGACTGACTAAATACTTTTTTGCCCCACTGTATTTATAAATTGTTTATTATTGTGGGTAGTGTCAATAGTTATTTAGTGCTTGCTGTACATCGGCAGTGACCCTGTTTCTCTTATGCGTAGTGATGGCCTTCAGTAACCAGCAGATCTGACATTCGAGGCAAATAAGGACTTGGGCTGCTGTAATTCACTGCTGTCCCATTGGTACCTTCATTAGCACTAGAAGCCCTATTTGCCTTCTGCAAGGCTGCATCCTTCTGTAGAGCCACACTGAAAATAATTAAGTAGCACTTCTTAATTTAGGGCTGCTTTTTCTCCTGGAGCACCTGTTTCCCTCTAATCTCTTAGTGTGACTTAAAGCTCAATTTCTGCTACATTAAAGGCACCATTATTTCTTCTTCACTAATCAGGCTTTGAAAGATTTAATTGATTTTTGCAACTTGTGGTATTAAAACAGCTCCATGATTTAGGGAGATATTTTCACCTAATTAGTCACCCTTTTTTCTTCCACCTTGGAACATTATTATGTTCATTAATGGGGAGTGTTGGATGGTAGTACATTTATTTCCAAATGAAAAGTGTATCTGTGTTTGAACAAATAAATCTCTGCTTGGACTGAAAGCAGTTGTAAATCAAGTTATTAAGAGGCACCTTGGCCAAAAAGCTGTCTTGAGGTTTCAAGCAGTAAAAAGCTCCCTGATTAAATGGGAGGTGTCCAGTACTAGCAGCATGTTATTGTTTAATTTACATTAAAGGAATTTAGCAGACATCTTTTATCTTACAACTACTGCAATCCAAATTGTGAGTTAAGGGCAATGCTGAGAC
Organism: Ancistrus triradiatus; assembly: GCA_025084515.1. NCBI lineage: Eukaryota > Metazoa > Chordata > Actinopteri > Siluriformes > Loricariidae > Ancistrus > Ancistrus triradiatus. Next base: position 37,776 of record JAJAGP010000585.1, on the reverse strand, counting down.
TTGAGACTTGCTTTCTGGTCAGTGCTCTAGTACGTTAACTATTGCATCGCCACGGTTGCTTTCAGTCTCCCACGTTCCAGGATAGCATACAGCCAAATCTGTGTGTGCCTGGTTCAGTAAGCATGATGCAACACTGGGACACTTTGACTGGCCAGCAACTTCACCCAGCCTCAGTCGTATAAAAAAAAAAATCGTAATCTTATTTGCAATAGCATGTGGAAATCCACAAACTTTCAGTCAGTGTAATAATTATATCATTCCTGTCATAAGGGTGATCTAACCAAGTATTACGGAAGAAATCACACATTCAACTGTTTTTGTACACAAAGCTTAGCTAAAGGAATCCAGCCTTTTGTGTACTGTGTGTTTATAATGGCAATACTGTTTACACAGGCACTCTGCTGGGCATGAGTACTTCGATGCAAATGATTTCATAGAGGGCATGCAGCAAGATATGGAAAGAGAGGAGCTTGAGTACGAGGTATAACACAAGTCATTTATTCCAATTACATTTCCCTCCTCTTCTTTTGTCTTTCCATCTGCCACTCTCCTGCTTTATCTTGTCCTCTCGTCGTATATGAAGATGTAGATTTAGTGTCCTGTCGACAGTATAATGACACTGAGTGCTTTTGCAATGAGTACTGCTACAATACGTCTATTTAATGGACAAACCTCAGTCCACTTAAACACACTGAGATTGGACACTCATTGTGTGCTTGAGCAGATGCCCATCAGTGACGTTGTTAATCGATGACTAATAGGTCTCGGGCTGAAGCAGGTCTTGGAAAGAAGGTAATTAGATAGGTGGTAGAGAGCAGCTGTGAGAGAGTAATATGCCCACATCAACCATCAGATAACATTTTAATTGGACTGTAGAGGCAATACAAAAAAATAAGGGGCATTGGGATCATGAGCTCCATAATAAAAGAGTTGACATTCAATTTCTGGGACAATGTCAGCATAGAGTTCTCCTCTAAAGCTTCTCTGAGTCTGAGGAGCATTCTGATGTATTCAAAGCAGATCAATGACTAGAAGGTAGCAAGAACAAGGCCGTCACCTGACAATACTCACAAAGAGGCCCAGCGAGTTGTTTAAGCTGATTAGTAATTTTTAGTACAGGTCTTACAGTGCTCTATAAGATTAAAAGGGATATATTGTTAAATAATTGTATATTTGAGCCATTCCACCAATAGGGATGTCCCCAGGACATTACACACACACACAAAAATTATATATATATATATATATATATATATATATATATATATATATATATATATATATATATATATATATATATATAAAATTAACTGTAAGAAACATTATTATTAAGCAAGGTGATCTGCACACTGATGCAATTGCAAATTTAAGGTATATAATTTAATAACATTAATAAATCCTACCTATAACACTGGAAAAATAGCATTTCTTAGCTGTTCCTGGCCTCTAACATTACACAGTACAATTAAATATAATTATTAAAATTAATCAGAATTTTTTTTTTTTTTTTGCATTATCCCATCTGTGCCTTAAATATTTTATAATAAGAAATCCGTAATAATTGACCTTAAAACTTACATACTCATGTCCCCAGGTTTTTGCTCAGTCCTGTTACCCTAACATGTTCCCAGTTCTGAAAATTACACATACCACAAGTCACATGTTCTGCAGGAAGTTGTATCATCTGGATCTTCAGAAGATCATGACAAGACCAACAATAAGTTCTTTATTTTGTTCTGCATATTTTATGCTATTGTAACTATAACTGAGAAGATCAATCTCAACGTACTATCCTGTTACCGTAATTATTTTGAGATGCCATTTGTTTATTGTAAAAATACAGATTTCTGGTAAATCGGTAGAACGTGCTCAGTGTCCTAATGCTATTAGTATGGATGCCATGTGGCTACATTTTATGCATTTGCTAATTGTGTGCTGAAAACTTACCGTAATAGTAAAAAAATAAAGTTGCCTGGGATTGACCCATATTTAATTATGAATAGTTAAATATGTGTGTTGTTAGATTCAGAACTGAAAAACTATACAGTGAAGTTTAATTTTTAACAGTTACAACAAGCAAATGGCACCCATTCGGTATAGAGAATGTTCTCAGAAATTAAAAAAGAGATACAAACATCACATGGTCAATTAGAGATTAAAATTGGTTTTAAGATTTCCAATTACTGACATGCTCGTCAAAATGATTTATGTATGGTATAAGCACCTTTTTGCTTTTAGTTAAAGTTCATGTTGAAGAGAGGGAGTGTGCAGTGAAAGGAGGGTAGAGTAGCTGAGATTTAACCAGTCTCTTAATCCTCATTCACCTCCTCTCTTGGGAATAATAATCCACATGTGTGACTTGGTCTACAGGCATTGACAGTTGATAAACGAGGCCAAGGTCCATTGCAGCCAAGGGCTGTTTGTTCAAAATCCTGTTTGTGTCTTATCTCCATGCTCAATATTGATGTGTGTATCTGTGTTAATGTACTATATATATATAGCCATAAATAGACAGCTAATGCACATGTTATATCTGTCTGTTCAGGAAGTGGATTTGTACAGGACTAATATCCAGGATAAACTGGGCTTGACTGTGTGCTACAGGACAGATGATGAGGATGAAACTGGAATCTATGTCAGTGAGGTGAGCCCCAAACCTCTCTTGCTCTACACAGCATCAGCACAAATCCTTGAGTAATTGTGTTTGGAGACAGACACTGCAAATAATGGATACTATTTATATGATGTGCCGTGTATCCTTTCGCAGATTGATCCAAACAGCATTGCTGCGAGAGATGGGCGAATCAGAGAGGGGGACAGGATCATCCAGGTTTGTTTAGATACTAGAACCCTATCAGGTATTCATGCTGCTGTGTAACTTCAATCTTTTCACTCTTCAGATTAATGGTATAGAAGTGCAGAACCGTGAGGAGGCAGTGGCTCTGCTAACAAGTGAAGAGAACCAGAACGTGTGCTTGCTAGTGGCTCGGCCCGAGATCCAGGTATAAACAAGTACATACCAGTAGAACACGCTTGTCCTGAAGGCTGGGCACCATACAGACATACAACTCTATGCTTTGAGTCATTTAAAAATCAGATCCAGTACTGTGCAAAAGTTTTAGGCCACCAGAAAATGTGTATGCAGTGTAAGAAAACAAAGAGAAATCAGATGAAATGCTCCTGTAGGCTACAGTGACAAGTATTTAGTGTGACCTACACTTACACTTAACCAATAGCAGCATCTGGCAGCTTCATTGGGATGCCAAGTCGACCCTTCAAGAAGAAGCTTAATCAGAAATTGTCTTTATGGAAGGGGAATAAAGGCCAAGATATTCTAAAGCTCACAAAGATTGGAATGAAGAACAGTGGAAAAGAGCATTATGAGTGATGAATCCAAGAGTGAAATTTTTGGGTCCAGTCGTCGACAATATGTTATATATGGTCAATATACCACTGCTAAAACAACAAACCTAACAGTGAAATAAGGTCATTGCACAGTGCGTACATGTCCATGGTTGAGACTGACAGCTGATGTTTCTCTACTGGTACAGCTCGATGAAGGCTGGATGGAGGATGACAGAAATGATTTTCTGGACGATTTGCACATGGACATGCTGGAGCAGCAGCATCACCAAGCCATGCAGTTCACTGCTAACATGCTCCAACAGGTAAAGCAGTCTGTCACACATCTTTTGTCGGTATCCATAAAAAGGCATGTCAGTCCATTAAAGTCTGCATGTCCATCTCTGTTACCTGGAGTGTTGTTGATTACTCATCATCTCAACAGATAAATCACTAAATGTACAGGGTACCCACATTCTGTTTATTTAATGATGTTTTATGGTGATAGATCGTGGCCTACAGTTGGTAAAATTGATAAAGCTTGTTTTCCATGGCTGAGTCATAAACACCCATATCCAGGACTTTTAACGCTACTTTGACTGAGATTTCTTGATTCTGAGGACATGCCCTCCTCCTTGCGAACAAACATGGGGCCCATCAGCCAACATTTGTTATGTAAATCCTTGACAGAGAGGCTGTGTCTCAAGATTCAAAGTAGTTTTATTGGCATGGCTGTGATGAGATGTTCTGGCAGATTTACAAAATTAAATACGCAGGTACATTTTAGTAGAATTTGTGCTTATGCTATGTTTTAGTAGAAATCCTGCTTGCACTGTTTTTGTAGAAATTGTTCATGCGCTGTGTTTTAGTGGAAATCATGAGTTTGTTGTGCTTTAGTAGACATTGTGCTTATGCTGTTGAAGTAGAAATGCATACAGTGTGCTTTAATAGAAATATGCTGCTGTCGTTGAAATTGCGCATATGCGTTTTTTCGTAAAAAACTTTGCATATGCTGTGTTTTAGTAGAAATTGTGCATAAGCTGTTTAGTAGAAATTGCGTATACGCTATTCTAGTTGAAATCATGCATACGCTGTGTTTTTGAATGTGTCAGTGAAACGATCTGTGGATGTGGGGGTCGGTGTGTCATTACCAGTACAATAGTTACTAAACCCTTCACAGCAGGGGGGGCAGGCCAGTGATTTTTTTGCCTGACAAGAACATTTGTTGCTTTAGGCCTAGCAGGAGAAACCTACAGTGGTGCTTGAAAGTTTGTAAACCCTCCAGAATGTTCTATATTTCTGCATAAATATGACCTAAAAAATCATCAGATTTTCACAAAAGGCCTAAAAGTAGATAAAGAGAACCCAGTTAAACAAATGAGACACATATTATACTTGGTCATTTATTTATTGAGGAAAATGATCCAATATTACATTAGTGAGTGGCAAAAGTATGTGAACCTTTGCTTTCAGTATCTGGTGTGACCCCTCTGTGCAGCAATACTGCAACTAAACATTTCCTGTAACTGTTGATCAGTCCTGCACACCGGCTTGGAGGAATTTTAGCCCATTCCTTCGTACAGAACAGCTTAAACTCTGGGATGTTGGTGGGTTTCCTCACATTAACTGCTCGCTTCAGGTCCTTCCACAACATTTCCATTGGATTAAGGTCAGGACTTTGACTTGGCCATTCCAAAACATGAACTTTATTCTTCTTTAACCATTCTTTGGTAGAACGGCTTGTGTGCTTAGGGTCGTTGTCTTGCTGCATGACCCACCTTCTCTTGAGATTCAATTCGTGTCATCTGATTGTCATCCCATGGATTGAAAACACCTGACTCCAATTTCACCTTCAAATAAACTGCTCATCCTAGAGGTTCACATACTTTTGCCACTCACTAATATGTAATATTGAATCATTTTCCTCAATAAATAAATGACCAAGTATAATATTTTTGGCTCATTTGTTTAATTGGGTTCTCTTTATCTTTTAGGACTTGTGTGAAAATCTGATGATGTTTTGGGTCATATTTATGCAGAAATATAGAAAATTATAAAGGGTTCACAAACTTTCAAGCACCACTGTAGATAAACAGAAACGTTATGAACATTTAAAAAAGACTAAGCATTTACGCTACATAACGCTTTATGTTGTGTTCTGTTATCAGAAGAAGCACGTGGGGAATGGAGGCATGATGGATATGGGTACACTGTTTTCTCAGCAGCATGAGAAGGACAGCGGCGTGGGACGCACAGATGAGAGTACACGCAATGACGAGAGTTCGGAGCAGGAGAACCTCTGCGATGACCAGACGAGTGCCTCCACCACACTGGGCAGTCGCCGGCGCCTGGCCTACAGCCAGGATACGCTGGGAAGCAGCGATCTGCCCTTTAGCAGCGAGTCCTTCATTTCTGTCGACTATGCCGACGCAGACTTCCTAGGCGACTTCCCGGCGGATGAGTGTGAGCGTTTCCGGGAGCTGCTGGAGCTTAAGTGCCAGGTGAGGAGTGTGGGAGGACTGGGGTGGCCCGGTGTAGTTAGCGGGCAAGCCTTGGACACCGCAGCTGAGGACGGCGTGGACAAGGAATTGGAGCTTCTCAACACTGAGTTGCGCAACATCGAACTAGAATGTCTGAGCATCGTGAGGGCACACAGGACACAGCAATTACGGGAGCAGCCATGGATGCTGCACAATAGCGGTTTCCGCAACTACAATACAAGTGTGGATGCCCGGCGCCACGAGCTGGCTGATATCAGCGAGCTGCCCGAGAAGTCAGATAAGGATAGCTCAAGCGCCTATAATACAGGCGAGAGCTGCCGCAGCACGCCCCTTACGCTTGAGCTTTCCCCTGATAACTCCTTGCGCCGAACTGCCGAAGGCCCTCCAGAAGCGGGTGCAGGAGGTGCCGGATCAGGCCCTAACACTAGGGTCCATAAACCCTTCCTCTCACCAGTTCAGGAAGTATCCAGCTCAGGCAGGGGCCACTCTGCTCCAGCCACTGAGCCCGACACTGGACACCAGCCTGAGGCCAAAGAGAGCAAGCCAAGCCGCCTCAGCCATCCCCGCTCACCCTACAAACATGCCCACATTCCAGCGCACGCCCAGCATTATCAGAGCTACATGCAGCTGATCCAGCAAAAGTCAGCCGTCGAGTACGCGCAGAGCCAGATGAGCCTCGCCAGCATGTGTCGCGATCCGGCGTCGTCCGCCGAACCGGAGCCCAAGACGGAGTGGAAGGTGAAGATCCGCAGCGATGGCACGCGCTACATAACCAAGCGGCCAGCACGTGACCGCCTCTTAAAGGAGCGTGCCTTGCGCATCCGCGAGGAGCGCAGCGGCGGCATGACCACGGATGACGACGCGGCCAGCGAGCTGAAGATGGGCCGCTACTGGAGCAAGGAGGAGCGCAAGCAGCACGCCGTACGCGCCAAGGAGCAGCGCCAACGGCGCGAATTCATGAAGCAGAGCCGCACAGACTGGCTGAGGGAGCAGAGCACGGCCGGTGCCGACGACAAGAAAGAGCCCAACATCATTGAACTAAGCCACAAAAAGATGATGAAGAAGCGCAACAAGAAGATCTTCGACAATTGGATGACCATCCAGGAACTGCTCACACATGGTGCGCGGTCTCCAGACGGAACGCGAGTGTACAACTCGCTGCTGTCAGTGACCACGGTGTGAACGTGCCTCGGTTAGCTCTGTGTGTGCTGTACATATGACACTACCGATTGGGGTAGATTATACTGCCTCGTTCAATGCGGCAACCTTTGTATATAAAGTCATAGGGACTGTGTCTGAAGGAATTCTGTGGTTGGCAGTTCAGAGACGGTACGATGAGAGAACTGGAGAGGGATTTAGAGGATAGAAACATGACATTATTTCACAAACGCTCTTTGTAGCTTTCTATGTTGTGCTTGCTGATTTTACTATTATTAAGGAACTGTTTCTTAATATTTGGACTCTCTTTATTTTTGGAAAGATTCTGAAAACACCACTTTTCAATAGAAAAGAACCACCAACATTTACTCTCTTTTTTATTTTAAGTAACTTTTATCAGTATTTTAACCGTCATGCCTACATATTGCTTACAGCCTACATATTAAGCTTCCTGGTCAACACAATACCTTGAGGAGAAGTTGTTACATTTTTTAATACATCAACTCTACAAATACTTTTGTAATGATATTGAGCGGTGCTGTGTCTCTACAGTTTCATTTTACCATCTCCCAGGTGTTGAGCAGCTCAACGATCTGAGAGTGAATTATCTCCATTTGTTACATCGTTTGAACTGGGATTCAAGATGTCAAAAGGAGAATTCTGTCATGTTTTGTTTGGAGCAAAATATTCAGCATAGTGTTTCCAAGGTCAGCGTGCTGCTAAATAATAATAATCAATTCAAATTCATAAAGAAAAGCTGCAAGAACCAATATCCTGAAGACACACTTTAAATCTCGAATCGCTTGGGTTGTAACATCACTGCGCTCGTTAGACATTTAAGATGATCTTTAGTGTATCTGTATATACACCATAAATTATCTAAACAAATTGGCTATGGAAAAAATAATTGTCAATCTACGCTCTACACAAAAGGCTTTTTTGTACAGACGTTCATGTATCGAATCACAGCTTAAATGCTTTTAGCGACACTATTTGATGTCTTATAAAATGGGAGAAGTAATAAATTATTTGTTTTATATTTGATTAGCTTTGCTGGTGTGTTGTGTTGACAGTCTTTTTTGTTTTGGGGTGGACGGGGGGGTGATAGGGTGCACAATGCTAGTTCTGGTGAGTTGAGCAGGTTTTGTGTTCAGCAGTAAAATCAATTAAGGGTTAAGGGCCAGTTCTGGTCAGTACCCCAGTATCGTTACCACTGATCCACCTCTGCGATTTGTATCTGGTTGTATCTGAGGGACAGTGTCAGTGAGTGTGTTTACATGCATTTAATAATCCGATAACTGCAGAAAAACAGATTGTCCGTTATCTGATAAACAAGTACATGCACTTGAGTAATCAGATTATGGGAAACCTCCGGCTCAGACTCGGGCAGTAATTGGATTTTTACTTTGAAATTAGCCAGTACTATCATAGAAATGTGTCAAACTTTAATATTAAATAATCAAATTCTTCACTCTCGAGTGTATATACTGTGCTTCAGAGTCTCCACAAAGTGTTTGACAGCCGCTTCGCTGCCTTTAATTCCATGGCACATTTAATTCCTGGGTTGCCAGATCCAGGAAGAAAAAAATGCTGAAGTCAATGGGGAAAAAAGGCCAAATACAGAAAAGTCTTTTTGAATACATGGACCTGGCAATCATGGTGGAAGGCTCGTGCACATGCGCAGTCTGAAAACATCGATTATTATCAGGTGACTGGTATATACATGCTATGAGTAATCCTATTACTGGGATAACATCCAGCTCTCTATCGGTTTTTTTATTTGATTTCTAGATCGGAGTACGCTGTTTACATGACCACTTAAATAATCAGATAACTGCAGAAATCCGACTTATGATGATATTATTAATTGCATGTAAACCCAAGGTTGTTCTCACACACATTCACTGAGCACTTTATTAGGAACTCTGTACTACTGTCTGGTAGGACCTCCCTTGGCTCTGCAAACAGCCTTAGCCTCAGTTCTTTGTACCATGGATTCCACAAGATGATGTTAAAACCTTTTAGAGATTCTGCTCCATGTTGACATAATACAGCTGTTGTGGATTTTTCAGGTGCACTTTCAAACTGCAAATCTCCCATTCCACCACAACCACAATCTGTTGACTGGAAAGGACACTAAACTCATTGTCCTGTTCATGAAAGCGGTTTGAGATGACTTTTTCTTTGTGACATGGTGCATTACCATCCTGGAAGCAGCCATTTGATGATGGGTAAATTGTGGTCATGATGGGATGCACATGGTCAGCAAGAATACTCTAATATACTGTGGCATTCAAGAGATGATTGGTATTAACTGGCCCGAAGTGTGCCAAGAAAACATTCCCCAGACTATTACACCACCTCCACCAAGAGGGACTGTTGACAGAAGGCAGGTTGTTCCATGGACTCTTACTGTTGGTGACAAATTCTGACCCTACCATCGGTGCGCCTCAGTAGAAATCGATATTCATCAGGTCAGGCTATGTTTTTAAAGTCTTCAGCTGTCCATTTTTGCTTAGACTGTGCCTACTGCAGTGCATGTTTTTTTTTTTCAAATAAGGTTATACAATGTCTGAAAAGTCTCATTTTTTTTTACCATGAGAAGTATTCATTTTGAAGATGCATTGATACTGATAGAATCAGTATATGGGTTAAGTTTGAAATGGATGCACAGTAGGTGTTTTTACATTCTACTTAGAGAAATAGCTGCAGGATGAAAAATGCCCTAACTGGTTCAAACCTCTGAGCAATATCTTAGCGGTTAGGTGTAAAATCTGTTGAAGGACATTCAAATGAAGAACAATGGGGAATAATAATGACCTTATTCACATGTAATGTCCAAGCTTAACCAACGTTAGAAGCCATATGCTGGACCATCATGACCTGATTCAGCATCAGCTGCTTAGCCGAGTTCCGTTCAGTAGTATTTCACCAGCAGCAACACTGCAAGCCAAAGTGGCATCTCTACGTGATAATTCGACGTCAGTTCTATAATCCAGAAATAATGCATAACCAGACAGTTTTTTTTTTTTTAAAGCCATGTTTCCTGATTCTGAGTTTGCAAAGTCGCTCATCTGTGGGAGAGATGAAACCACATACTAAGAAAGCTTTTTGACAAAGATAAGAAAAAATAATTTGTCATCATTTTAATGACAAGAAGAGGAATACCAAAAAAAACTTTCTACACTTCCAGTGGTTCAGTACATGTTCACTCACGCTGCTGTGGGTCAATTCAAGGTAAGATAGTAGTTCTGTCTATTTTATCATGAAATTTAGAAGGCTATGACATATACACAATTGGTTTTTCAACACTCAGCATCTGTTTCAATAAAGTAGACATCAACACGTGCCTTATATCAGTTTAAGTGGGTTTGTTGTGCTTTTAAAAAGCATTATATTTCTTTGTTATGGTCTGTCTAAGGTCTTTAAAGTGACAGTGGTTATACGAGTTACCATGGCTAGTCAGTTTAAACCTGTCTGGCTATTTTCCATTGAGCTTTTATACGAAAAAGGTATTTCCATCCACAGAAGTGCTCACTGAGTGTGTGTGTGTATATATACTGCTCAAACAAAACATTAAAATCACTTGGTCCATAACGACGTTTAGATGTTACCCATCAAATTAACATTAAGTGAACTGTAAACTGTTTAAATGATACTCAACTGGTATTAACAGGCCCAAAGTGTGCCAAGAAAATATGCCTCACACCATTGCACCACCAGTACCAACCTGAACTGTTGATACAAATCGGGATGGATCCATGCCAATTGCTGACCTGAATATCGCAGCAGAAATCGAGACTCATCAGACCAGGCAACGTTTTTCCAATGTCATCCGATGCTCAATTTGAACTACAAGTCGTCTTGACCATGTGTACATACCAAAATACATTGAGTTGCTGCTATATGATTTACCAATTAGATATTTGTATAAACCCTTGAACCAACATGAAATAACATGTTATTAACTTAAAACACAGGTTAGTTATGTAAGGAATGATTACTCTATTGTTTATTCTAACTCTACCACCAAAACAACTGTGAGATAAAGCTTTCATTAAAAAAAACACTGTGTTATAGACTGGGAGTGACTCTGGGGAGCAAGTTACAAGGCTAATTAGCTGCTGGTACCTAAATGGCTTATCTCTGTCCTTATTTTTTCCCAATTTCTCCAGCTTTAACCCTGGGTTAATTCAAGCAAATCTTCCACTATGCAGGTTAGTTTCCGTGTCCAAGTTGCCATAGTAACGGACTGAGACTCAATCGTGGTTTTTGGAACAGAAAATGCAGGAGCTTCTTTGAGCTCTGGGTACACTGGTATTCATTGTATGAAATATCCCATACAGACACACAAAACATGAGTATTAGTGTGGAGTTTGGCCAATGTTGTGCAGTAAGGCCTGGTCTACTGTCGGGAGTTATGGTCAGAGCTCTGTGCAAGTCGGCCAAAGTTCTCCATGAAATCTGGGAAACCATTTCTTTATGTACTTTGTTTTAGGAGGACATTGCAGGGTGTTGACGATTTGTTCTGAACAAGTCTTTTCACATATAAAAAAACAACATTTGGATTAGCTTGACTTGAAGGGACTATTTATGCTAATCACAGAGGTTTGGTGGATCCAGCTTCACCCTCTTCTTTGTCTTTTGGAATGTAATTGATTGTTCTTCCCAGGGCTGCTGCTGACCAGTGTGTGATTTATGTCCCTGGAGAAGGATTCTCAAATACCCACACACACACTGTTTAATAGGAGATAACAAAATGCCATGCGGGCAAACAAAGAACTGCACGCCAAACTGGCCCCACTCTCCTGATGCACACTAAGATTACTCTGATCACACTCTCCAGTCTGTCACCCCAGGTGCATTTTCATATTGGAAATGAATTAAGCAGAGCAGAACAATAGGGCCATGTTCATCTCATTTGTTTAAATGCCAGGGTGGAAGAATGCAGAATGCTTCAGTAAACCAGCTGTGGACTGATAAGGCTTTTGGTTTCTTGCTTTCAGCAACACTTTCAGCATTTCCTAAGGATAAAAGGTTAATGCACTTTTTTTTTCTCTCTCTCTCTGAATGAGAAAATCCCAGGCGTATTGCTTCCATTAGTCTCCACAGGTCTATTTCATTTGTAAATATGCCTGTGGCTGCATATGTTTCCTGACACAGGTGTGCTATGACTGGTGGCAGTGGTAAATGATTCATTATCTTAGTTTGTTAGTATTGCAATTTTAATTACATTAGCTTAGTAAATGCTTAACCAGCTTATTATTTTTCTTTCAGCACAAACAAAACATATGCTCATATTCTGAACCTAATTAGTTGATTTTCTTATTTTTATTTAACAAAATTGCCCATATAGTCATTTTTTACTGTTTTATCCCTGTTTTATGTGTAACAAAGACAGAAAAACCACAATGCAACTCCACAAATTGATGGACAGACAAAAGAACCAACACAGAATTACAAATGTAGAAATACCACAGCGCATAACTAGAACAGAATTTATTTCAACATTTTAAATATACAAACCCAAATCGGGAAAAAGCTGGGACAGTATGGAAAATGCTAAGAAAACACAGTGTGTCTCTAATTTAACTTCTTTTTAATTGCAGCCAGTATGAACCCTAGATATGTCAGGATTTGTCTGGTCAGTTTCATTTAATTTGCTAATATACATCCATTTCTGCATTTCAGGGCTTCAAAAAAAAAGTTGGCCCTCCAGTTTAAGGGAGTAAGGCCTGAGAAATAAGTTTCTTTAATGTTTATCTCACGGGCATAATATTGTACATTAAAGGAGATTGCTATAATCCTGTTAAAACAGCAAAGCTATGAATCAAACAACTATCACAGTTTCATAAGAGCAATGGACAAACTGTATATCAGCATACCAACAGTCAGTGTGTGGAATTTGTATGCTGCAGTTATATTACCAGTTGAGTTAATCACAAAGTGTGAAGATGGAGGTACCAAGTATTTTTGTCAAGAACCAAGATTTATAACTATGGCTTCATTCTGAACCCCCAGCTTATTAGTGTAAGAGCTGAGACGCAGAGCATGCTTCATTGGGTTTACCTCTTTGCTGTCAATCATTTTATATCAGTGAATTCTCAATGCTGACATTTCAATCTACCTACAACACTGTAGTTGTTTCACTGTAAAAAAAACCCAAAAAAAACCATCAGTACTAGGAACACAATATCTATAAGCTCATTTTAGTGAGTACATGAACAGCCATGTCCTTGAAGGTTAAATGCTGTCAAGAAGAACCATGAACTGGATTTCAGATGGTTATTTTAAATTACACAAAGAGTCCTTTCCTTTATTTACACTGCTTTCACTTTAGTCTAGCCTTACAAGAAAATGAAATTATTAAGAAATATTACAAACCTTTCTAGTCATAGAAGATATTTCTAAAGTTGTGCTTCAGATGACCTTGGATGGGGCAGAAATGTTACAGTCAGTAATAGCAATATACCACTTTTTAGATACAGTGGAGGACTGTGCCCTCTCTCATGATAATTTTGAACACTGACTGGAACAGAAAATTGTCTTAGCAAGGAATTTAAAATTTACCACTTTTAAGTTATCTCATACTTTAAACAATTCATATGAAAGTAATAACGGATGGCTACTGCAAAAAAAAAAAAAAAAAACACTTACAATGAGTTGTTTTGTGGAAACCAGAAATGGTGTCTTTACCCTGTCCCTTAACAATAAACTAATCAATGTTGTTTTAATATTAGTTCATAATTAGTATACCTTTGTATATGACAATGGATGTTTGGATTGAAATCTACTCAAAATACCACAATCAGGAAGAGAAGTGGGTGGGGCCACCAAGCTCCAACAGAAGTTCAGCGATTCGAATTACAAATGCTTGGGCAACCCTGGTCAAATTATGTTTTACTGATTTTCTAAATGAATGAAATTTAGCACAGCTTTTAGAGGGATCATATTTACATACAAATTTCTGCTCATTTTAATGAACCATTAACAAATAATAGTGCTGTGATGGACTGGTGTCCTTACAGAAAACACAAGTGGATCATCTAGAAGGTGCCATGACCTTTAAAAAACACTCCATGAATCAGAACGGAATAATTATCATCATCCTATTAATACAATAATTATTTGTTGAGAATTAATTTGCAGTTTAAAAAAAGAACTTAATAGTGGTTGGACTAGCAAAAGAATGGTTTTCACTACAGAGCGGTCCACTAATGTAAATTGACACCACTGGCTGTTTGGCCCTTAACCTCTGCATGGTCACGTTTGCAAAGACTTGAAGATGTCCTCCTTCTCCTTTTACTAATAAGCATTCATAGTGTACAAAAATGACGAATCATAATATAGGGTTTTGGCGGCACGACAAGAAGGTCCTGGGATCTATCCCAGATGGAGTGGTCTGCGTCCTTGTGGGTTTACTCCAGGTACACCAGTTTCCTCCCACAGTACAAAATTTATGCATTAGGTTAATTGATTACATTAAAACTGGCCCTACTCTGTGTGTGTGTGTGTGTGTGTGTGTGTGTGTTTGCTCTATGATGGATTGGCACCCTGTTAGTGCCTTGCAACCTATACCACTGGATAGACACTGGCTTTCCCAAGACCCTGTCCAGGATAAGGCAGATAAGAAAATGAATGAATGAATATAGGGTTTAATGTAGCCTTGGCTTATCTTGTGAATAAATCACTAGGGCTATGCAAGCACCCCTACTGTTCTACTATTTTAATGACACCAGTTGTTTATTGGTGTATTTACATCTAATCGGGTATAAAACAATGAGAGTTGCATATTCATACACAATCACTGGCAGTAAAATTGGAAGTACCAAATAGACCAGACATGCATATGGAATTATCTTTGCGACAAGACAGGTACTCAAATTGTAATAGAGTCGCCCTGGTCTGAATACTTGATGTCATTGCAATATTTAATTTTTTCCTTTTCAATAAATGTGCAAAAAAATCTAATTCTGTTTTCACTTTGTCATTATGGGCTATTGAGTGCATAATGATGGGGAAAAACTACATTTATTTTATTTTAGTATAAGGTGACAACATAACAAAATATGAAAAAAGTGAAAGTGAAAGAGACAGAAGACAAGGTGTCTCTGCTATTGTGCACCTGCTAGAATTCCTTGCAAATATCCATTTGCCTATTAGAGTAAATTTATTGTTATTGCCATTTATCACACCAGCTGAAAACAGTTTTGGTCCATGTTTGCCATTATTTGAGTACAAATGGAAATTGGAAATTCATAATATATAATATCAGTGTAGGCAGAAGATCAAACCAGTTGTGAAAACACTGCAATCATGTCTGCTTTGTGGCAGAGAATCATGAGGTGAGCGAGCATATAAGCATTGCCACCGTGAAGAACCAGAAATCTTCACAAATACCATATTTTCAGAGCTCAACAGTGTAGGACTTTTTCTTAAGAATTCTCAGCAAAGAATTAGGATAGAGTGTCTGTGATGTTCAAGTGACACAGCAGGTTGCAAAGGATCCTTCAGGAGAAAGTTGTCAGAGATATTCCCCATGTCCACTGCTTTAATCCTCAGTTACATTTGGAAGTGACTCAAGGTATTGCAAAGGAGGGAGCAGCACATTATTATTCATGTTCATGGCTCACTTTTTTAACGTAGGTTCATGGCAAAGCCTTCCGTCAAAATTCACTACAAATGATAAGCTTATTTAATGACATTGGTGCCTATCAGATGGAAGACTGATGCATATTTTTTGCACACAAGTCACAGAGAATTTTAAAGCTTTTTGACCAACCCAATAAATTGCTACAGTCTGAGATCAGCAGATGAACTTGATTGGTGCAGTGGAACTGGTGAAAAGCATGAATAAAGGTGTCACTCAGCTGAACTGAAAAAAAGTGTATTTGCTGAAATGTGGAGTCTGCAGAAAGACCACACAAAGCGAAACATATCAAAAGCGTTGAGACTTACCTTTTTTCGAGGAGGCATTTGGCAAAAATGCAGGCGTTTCAATTAAGTGAACAGTGAGCTTATGAAAGCACTGGCTGCGTAAAAAATAATAAAATAAAATAAAAAATTGCAATACTATACAAGTGAAACCTAATCTTGCTTAATCAAACACCGATGTTGTTGAAGCTCATTTTGTGGTTGCATGCCAGATACTTAAACATGACATTGGTGACGAGTCACTTGCAAGACTTTTAACAAGTAATTGGAAGCCATGTTGTCAGCTTTGACACACGCCTCAACTTTTGGATCATTAACTGCAACAAACTCTCCGGCACTAAAAAATGTTGTGACTGGCTGATAAGTATTACTATGTCACATCAAAGGAAGGTACGTTTGTTTCAACTTGCCTTTGAGAAAACCTTAACAAATTCAGGGACGAGTGGAAGGACGCTGTTTTGGGCAGGTTTGCAGCAGCGACATGTCACATTCAACTCTATTCAGGTAAGTTAAGCAGCGAATTATGCAAATGCACAGGACCTAGCTAACACCACAAATTAAATTATGATTATACATCTGTTCTACCCATATGGCATTCTGTAGATATTTTAAAAAGTACTCTTAAACCATCAGCTTTTCCCCCCACCACATAAATACCCCCTTTGGATTTCGGATGCCCCATGTGTTAGTTAGTCCTGGCACCGGGCCTGTGTGTAATGTACAGTACTGTGCAAAAAGTCTTAGGCCACCGTTAGTTATTTGTTGTGTTAGCAATGGTATAATGTACAGGGTGTCCATAACGTAAATCCCACTTTAACATTGCATCAATGTAGTGTGGATAAAACCTGGGCTCCTTGTGCTTCATATAAATCTGGAAACAGCGTCTCGTACATTGGTTGGTGAGTAACAATTTTAGTAAACTGGCACTTACTTTGTGAACACCCTGTAAAATTATTTCTGTCTTTTTATTTAGATACAAAATCCAGTATTTGGTGTGACCTCACTGAAAAAAGTGGTTTCTTGGATGCTACCCTTCTAAAAAGATCATTCTTGATCAAGCTTCTTCTGTTGCTCATGTGTAAGGGGAGGTCACACTAAATACTTGCCACTGAAGCCTAGAGAAGCTGTTTTTTTTCTGATACTGTTTTTTTTCTGTATATTTTTTTAAGCTGCATATACATGTCCTGTGTTTTCTGCTTATATTCTAATAGAGACTTTTGCAAAGTACTATAAATACCAAATGGAATTGCAAGTCAGCTTACTCAATGACCAACAAAATAACTTCCCAAGAAGGAGTTGTTGGAATCGAATTAAACTTTTTGTGTGAATGTAATGATGATATATGTAAGTGATTACAATATTAGAGTGAAAGGATGAGTTTACTGGGAAAACCTGTACTATTGACAGGAGGCTCTAGTACCCTATTAGGCCACCTCTAGCCTGGATACAAGCTCAGATATGGTTAGGCATGAAGGCACACAGTTTCTGTTTGGTATCTTGAGGGACATTTGTCCACAGACATTGCAGCTGGGCCTATCGATCCTCCACACTTGTAGGCTTCTGAAGCTGGTGTCTTAGCTGGTCCCATAAATGCTTAATTGGTAATAAATCTGGCAACCGGGCTAGGCAAGGAAGTGTTGAAATCTGGTGGAGACGTTGGGAAACCCTTTCTGTGCGTGGGCGAGCATTATACTGCTGAAAGATGTCAGCTGGAAGCCCTGTTATGAGATAAAAAACATGTGGCCACAGGATGTCCTGCACATATCACTAAGCTGTTAGTGTCCCTCATAAGACTGTTGCTCCCTGGGTCATCACACCAGCAGTTGGGGCAATGTGTTGTTCTACAGCAAAGGCAGGATTGAAGAACTCACCACAATGTCTTCATACTTAAATCACAAACAGAATCTGTATTTTTCACTAAAGATGATATGATTCCTGTACAGTGGGGCAAAAAAGTATTTAGTCAGCCACTGATTGTGCAAGTTCTCCTACTTAGAAAGATGAGACGTCTGTTATTTTCATCATAGGTACACTTCAACTATGAGAGACAAAATAAGAAAAAACAATCCAGGAAATAACATTGTAGTATTATTAAAGAACTTAATTGTAAATCATAGTGGAAAAAAAGTATTTGGTCACCCACAAACAAGCAAGATTTCTGGCTCTCACATATCTGAAACTTTAAGGACCTCTTCTGTCCTTCACTCGTTACCTGTATTAATGGCACCTGTTTGACCTCGTTATCCGTATAAAAGACACCTGTCCACAGTCTCAAACAGTCAGACTCCAAACTCAACCAAGACCAAAGAGCTGTTGAAGGACAGCAGGAAGAAAATTGTAGACCTGCACCAGGCTGGGAAGAGTGAATCTACAATAGGCAAGCAGGTTGGTGTGAATAAATCAACTGTGGGAGCAACTGTAAGAAAATGGAAGACATACAAGACCATTGATAATCTCCCTCAATCTGGGGCTCCATGCAAGATCTCATCCCGTGGGGTCAAAATGATCATGAGAACAGTGAGGAAAAATCCCAGAACTACATGGAGGGACCTGATGAATGACCTACAGAGAGCTGGGAACAAAGTAACAAAGGCTACCATCAGTAACAGACAGTGCCAGGCATGCCCCCCCCTGCTTAAACATGCCCCCCCCCTGCTTAAACATGTCCAGGCCCGTCTGAAGTTTGCCAGAGAGCATGTGGATGATCCAGAAGAGGATTGGGAGAATATCATGTGGTCAGATGAAACCAAAATAGAACTTTTTGGTCAAAACTCAACTCGTCGTGTTTGGAGGAAGGAGAATGTTGAGTTGCATCTCAAGAACACCATACCTACTGTGAAGCATGGGGGTGGAAACATCATGCTTTGGGGCTGTTTTTCTGCAAAGGGGACAAGACGACTGATCCGTGGTAAGGGAAGAATGAACGGTGCCATGTATCGTGAGATTTTAAGCCAAAACCTCCTTCAATCAGTGAGAGCACTGAAGATGGAACGTGGCTGGGTCTTCCAGCATGACAGTGATCCCAAACACACCATTCGTGGAACGAAGGAGTGGCTTTGTTAAAAAAGCATTTCAAGGTCCTGGAGTGGCCTTGCCAGTCTCCAGACCTCAACCCCATAGAAAATTTGTGGAGGGAGTTGAAAGTCCATGTTGCCCAGTAACAGCCCCAAAACATCACTGCTCTAGAGGAGATCTGCATGGAGGAATGGGCCAAAATACCAGCTACAGTGTGTGCCAACCTGGTGAAGACTTTCAGGAAACGTTTGACCTCTGTCATTGCCACCAAAGGTTATGTTACAAAGTACTGAGTTGAACTTTCGTTATTGACCAAATACTTATTTTTCCACCATAATTTACAATTAAATTCTTTAAAAATCTTACAATGTGATTTTCCGGGATTTTTTTTTTCATTTTGTCTCTCATAGTTGAAGTGTACCTATGATGAAAATTACAGACCTCTCTCATCTTTCTAAGTAGAAGAACTTGCACAATCAGTGGTTGACTAAATAGTTTTTTGCCTCACTGTACATAGCAGTCCAGGTTTCTCATTCACCACTGCAAAAGGAGACAGTGACTGTCTATCAATGGTAGGAAATGTAATGGCTGCTGTGATAACAAATTTCTGTCTTCTAGGCACCTGGAATTGTCTTTGAGTGCTTCGTAGAAGTATGTCTAGCAGTCAAGTCTCTCAGCAAGAGGTATACTACACAAACGTAGCCCCTGAGAGCCTTTTTATAGGGCAGTGGGGAAGCAAATTTACTCCCTCTTGTGGCAAGATCCAGTGTCTAATCAGACCACACCTCTTTTTTTTTTTTCTTCAATGAGTGTATTCACCAAAAGCACTGGTAGTGTTAATTTGCTGCGAATGTAAGAGATTTTCGTTCCTGTGGTACCTAAACCTGTTCTCATTTGTATCAGGAAGTTTTTAAGGGGTATCCCATATAGCTGGAATTGAAAAGCTAATCAGTTTGTGTCCACCGATCTGAATCACCATACACACTGTGGACAGTGTGTGACAGTTCGCTTTTCTGATGAATGTGTTAAATGGATCTGGTCATTTTTGGTACAGCTCAGGAAAACTAGTCTTGTACAACTTGCTATCATTGCACTGCCAAGGGCAACCAGTCAGTGTCAAATGCCAAGGTTGGCATTCAACACGTACTCTGCCCACACTGAACAACATAAATTCCAACCAAACCCTCATTGAAATTGGGTTTAAAAGGAACAAAACGTGTCCATTTAGAGACAAAGCAAGTTATACTGCTTTGCCATGGCCATTGAATAGTCTTTTAGCAATGTGACAATGCTTTGTCTAACGTTTTGGTAAGATTTATTACCGTTGTGTCACAACGTAGGAGAAGTACAACTTTTCTTTTTGTACACTAATAAAGACGGGATTCAAATGGTAATCTCAAAGAGTTCAACCATGGGCTATTATGCTTTGCAAACTGCTTTAAAATTCAGTGTCCTTTGTCAAAGTAGTCTACTGTCAAAACATTTTTAATCAAACCCAAAGAGTTTTTTTTATTCATTTATCCATCTTCAGTAACCACCTCATAATGGTGATGGCTGTAGTAAGTCTGGAGTCTCAGAAATATTTACATTAAAGCATTTAGGTAAGGCACTTATTCAGAGCGAATTTCTATTGAGCTGAGAAAATTTGTTTAAGGGTCCAATATTGGCAGCTTGGCAGAGCCAGGCTTTGAAATTGTAACTTTCTGATTAGTAATCCAGAGCCTTAATAACTGCGGTAAATCTGTACCTATATGAAATGGGCTTGCATATTGAACTGTAAATTTAACCTGTAATTCATGCCATTCAGAATTCCTGCTTGTATCAAGTTTCTGTGGATTGCTGTGTGAAGGGATTTAGGAATTACTGTCTTCACCAAAACCTTGGCATGGTGAGTATGGATAAGATTCTCCTATTTCAGATGTGACAAAAATGTATGTGCTTTTTAATCTGGCCATGTAGCGTAAGAAAATTGATCGTTCATTTAAATTCGCATGTTCTATTTATCAGTTGGCACAGAGGTTATGAATAGCCATTGTGTAGCAAAGCGATTTCATTAAGGGTGTGCCATTTTAAGTGCAAAAAAATTAAGTGCTATGGTTCCTTGGGTTAAATAAAAACATCAAAAAAATTATTTTTTTTATAGAAGCTGTAACTTTCTTTTGAAATACCAAAAGAGTCAAAAGATTTCCATTTAGGTTACTGGCGTTAAGGATAGGGTTAGGGGTATTTGTAGGATTAATTAGCTATAGTAATCATAGGACCAAATATGGGACCAAATATTACCAAATGACCCAAACCAGGACAAAAACATCTGACAGTTTTTGTCTTGTGGAGACATTTTAAGAGGAATTTGCTCAAGGTTACTGAGTTGCAAGGCTATGTATAGGTACAGATGTATCAGTAATATTCTTAATTAATATGATAGAATGCCAAATGTATGTGTGTGCCTGTATATCTCAACAGTATCTCACGGTATTTCAAACGGTGTACTATGGAATCAGTGGCAGGCTCGTGAACTGACTATGCAAATTCCTAGTAGTTTTCATGAAAGCTAACAGGTAAGAGTTTTCTTTGGTAGAGGTCTTCACAAGACATCGTGTCAATTTTTTTTTAATGGTAGACATGCAAATATAAATTCCTAATACTTAGATGATCAAATTATTCTAGTTAGTAAATGGAGTTTCCATTCGAGGGGAACTTCTTTGTGACTACAAGGTCATGTGTAATTAACCTAAACACCAAAGAATATGCATAAATTAGGATTAGTTGTCTTTACAGAAGACTCTATTTGATTTTCTTCCACACAATAGCAAAAGTGTGTCGGCCAAACGCATAAGTCATTTAGATATGCGCTTTTCAGCAATCGATTCATGTATGACAGTGGAATGTTTACTGAGTATTAACCACCATAATGCCTCCCTGGTGGGATGATGCAATGCGATGATGTTACGAGTTCTTTAAAGACAAGTTCAGAAGCCAACTCGAGCTGTAAATCCAAGCAGAACCAGTTCATACACTGTACGTTTAGTAGGTTGGCCTTTACCTGCCGAAGCTATTACTGAAATGCTTTTGCCATTTTGATGGAGATACTGTACCACTTCACATACAGGAGCTGTACTTGATTCATGAACATGTGATAATGTCATGTTACAGCAGTTTGTCACTGGATGCACTACGCTAAAAGCTCCTTGTCAGATCTACATCAATAATCAAGGTTGACCTATTGAATTATCCATGCTGTAATTCATGTCAGTTCATGGAGTTGTCAGGAGTGCTGATTCGGCTTGAGACATTTTGCTGAGCACAACTGAACTGTGAAGACAGTGTCTTTGTCTCCTTGTTGTTTTCTGGTTTATTATATTGTTTAATTGGTGTGGTTCGTATTGCTATTTTCCACTTACATAAGCCCTTCTAAGGGTATATTCCAACAAGTGTCAACTTTGGTCAATTTTGACATCAACTTGATACATATGACATTTGGCATATGTGTTCTAGCTGACCTACATTTTGATGATGACATCTCATTATGATTTCTGGGCTGATTTACACACATTGAAACATCATGATAATTGACTCCTACTTCACTGTGATTATAATAGCTACATATTTATTATGAAGTGATCTCCTATTTATTGTAGTAGATGCATACAAGTAAAAAACATGTTGATCTCGAGATTGGGTTCACGTGGGTTTACTCCCAGTCCTCCGGATTCCTCCCACATTCCATAGACAATGCATTTTTTTTTACATGTATTTCTAAAGTGCCCTTAGTGTGTAAGTGTGTGCCCTACAATGGATTGTTCCTGACTTGTCTTCTGTTATGCCAGCTAGGCACTGGTTCAACCACGACCCTGACCAAGATTAAATGGAAATATTTCTCTGTATATATTTTCAAGTAGAGGAAAACACTTGGAACATGTTCTGCAGATTATGATATGTGGATTTCCTGGAGTAGGCACAAGTTAACCTTGAGGTTGTATAGGTAAGTGAGTAGCCTATAGTTCTTGACTGAATAGACAATGGTGCATATAATCCATATTAAGACTCAAATTGAGGCATGAGTAGGGTAAAATATATATTAATAGTGCGTTCCTATTTGGGACAAATTTAATAATGAAGGTACAGTTCATGTTATATGTTGCAGAAAATGGGTTCTTGAAGCAGGGCCTAAAATGCTTAACAGTGGTGTACACACACACACACACACACACACACACACTTTATATATATTATATAAGTGTGTGTGTGTACATACACATACAGTGGTGCTTGAAAGTTTGTGAACCCTAAACAACATGACCTAAAATTTCATCAGTACTCCTAAAAGTAGATAACGAGAACCCAGTTGAACAAATGAGACAAAAATATTATACTTGGTCATTTATTTATTGAGGAAAATGTTACATATTACATATTGGTGAGTGACAAATGTATGTGAACCTTTGCTTTCAGCATCTGGTGTGACCCCCCCTGTGCAGCAATAACTGCAACTAAACGATTCCTGTAACTGTTGATCAGTCCTGCACACTGGCTTGGAGGAATTTTAGCCCATTCCTCCGTACAGAACAGCTTCAGCTCTGGGATGTTGGTGGGTTTCCTCACATTAACTGCTCGCTTCAGGTACTTCCACAACATTTCGATTGGATTGACGTCAGGACTTGGCCATTCCAAAACATGAACTTTATTCTTCTTTAACCATTCTTTGGTAGAACGACTTGTGTGCTTAGGGTCGTTGTCTTGCTGCATGACCCACCTTCTCTTGAGATTCAGTTCATGGACAGTTCATGGACAGTTCATGGACAGTTCATGACATTTTCCTTTAGAATTCTCTGATATAATTCAGAATTCATTGTTTCATCAATGATGGCAAGCCATCCTGGCCCAGATGCAGCAAAATGGGCCCAAACCATGATACTACCACCACCATGTTTCACAGCTGGGATAAGGTTCTTATGCTGGAATGCAGTGTTTTCCTTTCTCCAAATATAATGCTTGTCTTTCAAACCAAAATGTTCTGTTTTGGTCTCGTCTGTCCACAAAATTTTCTTCCAATAGTCTTCTGGCTTGTCCACGTGATCTTTAGGAAACTGCAGACGAGCAGCAATGTTCTTCTTGGAGAGCAGTGACTTTCTCCTTGCAACCCTGCCATGCACACCATTTGTTGTTCAGTGTTCTTCTGATGGTGGACTCATTAACATTAACATTAGCCAATGTGAGAGAGGCCTTCAGTTGCTTAGAAGTTATCCTGGGGTCCTTTGTGATTTTGCCAACTATTACACACCTTGCTCTTGAAGTGATCTTTGTTGGTCGACCACTCCTGGGGAGGGTAACAATGGACTTGAATTTCCTCCATTTGTATACAATCTGTCGTACTGTGGATTGGTAAAGAGTCCAAACTCTTTAGAGATGGTTTTGTAACCCTTTCCAGCCTGATGAGCATCAACAACTTTTTCTGAGGTCCTCAATCTCCTTTGTTCGTGCCATGATACACATCCACAGACGTGTATTGAAGAGCAGACTTTGATAGATCCCTGTTCTTTAAATAAAACAGGGTGCCCACTCACACCTGATTGTCATGCCATTGATTGAAAACACCTGCCTCCAATTTCACCTTTAAATTAACTGCTAATCCTAGAGGTTCACATACTTTTGCCACTCACTAATATGTAATATTGGATAATGTTCCTCAATCAGTAAATGACCAAGTATAATATTTTTATCTCATTTGTTTAACTGAGTTCTCTTTATCTGTTTTTAATACTTGTGTCAAAATCTGATGATGTTTTAGGTCATATTTATGCAGAAATATAAAAAATTCTAAAGGGTTCGGAAACTTTCTAGCATGACTGTACATCACTGAACACGCTAACAACAAGGTAAATAACTCAAGGTGGATTCAACTTGAGCAGAAAGTTATTTTTCAGTGGACTAACACTTCTCATTTGTTTGTCAAGTTTTGTAATATGGCTCAAGCAAACATGGAGCAGAGTTATTTGATTTCTTTGTACAGGACAGAGAGAGGATTAGGGTTTTATTAATGGGTATATGCAGACTAAACCTGACTACTTTGATTTGAAAATCCTTTTTGTCTGTGGGGCTTTTCTTGCTTTTGAAGAGTTTACTTCAGTTAATTTGAGTCGTAAGCCTTTGTGGCTCAGTGGGTAAAGCCGGCAGACAGTGTTAGTGGGTTCAATCCCATGTGGGGCTTGCGATACATTTGTGGAAAGCCACTGAGGATGTACTCCTAGTTCCAGTCTCAAGACAAATTTAATGTGCAGTTGGTTCGCAGTAGCAACCTCTTCAAGGAGGCAGCACAACGAGTACTTGATAGCATCTTTGGCACCAAACAGATTTAGGGACTTATTAGGGAGGAGCTCACATCTGTAGAACTCCACACAGAATTAAATTCATTCCAAGGCTTTTTTTTTTTGGTTTGCTTTCACACTTCCAGTAGGAACACTGTGTGACACTGAAGTGACGTGAGCCACACAAATTTCACTCAAAATCGCGTAGTACTTTCTCCATCGCATATAGGCTCAGTACAGACTGGACTGTTGGTGAATTTGTCTTTTTTTTTTTTTTACACTTTTTTTACAAGTCGGTTGTTTATATGCCTGCCAGTGTACAAGTATATTTAAACATTGTGGTTGACCTTAAAACAGGTGTGGACCAAACTCTTACATCTGGACCAATTATAGTACACCTATGTCACTCAATGTGTCAAAATCATTTAAGATTAATTTAATAGAGATAATATGGTAACATGGCTGAAACTAGAGTAACAGGGTTGAATGCATTATTGTAGGTCATGCCATAAATGTGACACATAAATACAGAGGACCACAGGAATGTTGTTTCAAATACACACTCCTCGACAAAAAAATATAAAGCATAAAAATGTCATATTTCTGCAAATCTAGCCATGCAGTTCCATTGCAGGCAGATATGTAAATGGTTACAGGTGTTGTCTGATTAGATACTGTGTCTTGCCACAAGAGGACATAAAAGTACTTCTCCTGCTGTCTATAAAAAGGCTTTCAGAGGCTACTTTTGGGTAGTGTACATCTTGGTGAAAGATTGTTGCCTGCTAGACATGACTCTGCCACTCACTCTAAGACATATTGCCTATTTGACAGACTCTGACAGGGGGTGCATCATTGGACTGGGAGAAGCAGGATTATTGTTTAAATAAATTACCGTTCTGACCTAGCTGATAGGAGGTTTTGGGAGCAGTGGTTCTGTGAGGGCATGCACACATGGTAAACAAGCTCCTGATGGCCCAGATAGACCACCAGTAGAGAGGATCGTTTGATCCACCAACAAGCACGAGCAGCTCCCACAGCTTCATTGTCCACCTTCCAAACAAATGTGGCATCTTCACTACACACCCCTGTCTCTGCCTGGACCATTCTGAGGGGCTTAGCAGAAGGAAATTTGTAGTCACAGTGCTCATTACATGTCCTGCCACTGTCAATCAGCCACCAACACCTTCGTTTGTATTTGTGTCATGAAGGAGAAACCTGGACTTCTATGGACTGAAACCATATCATCTTTACTGACTGAATCCAGAAGTCCAGGTTCTGTTTGGGATCCGACGACAGTCGGGTTCGAGTATGGAGGCCTCATTGTGAGCGCTTCAATCCTGCCATTGTTGTGGAGCAACACACTGCCCCAACTGCTGGTGTGATAATCTGGGGAGCTATTGGGTGATATTATGATATTAGGTCACCCCTAGTAATGATACGAGGGACACCTGCAGCCACATGTGTTGCCTCTCATGGCAGGGCATCCAGCTGGCATTTTAGGCAGGATAATGCTCACTCAAACATAGCAAGGGTTTCCTAGGAACGTGTCGGTCAGATTGAAGCTCTTCCTAAGCATCTCAGTTCTGGCCTTAATGGAGCGGAGTCTTTTTCCAGAGGGTAACCACTGAAACAGATTGTGGTTTGGATGATGAATGTCCTTGATGATTCTTCTTGCTGAAGACATGCACCGCCTGGAGTAGATGTCTTGTAGTCCAGGAAGTTTGGTCCTGATGATGCGCTCTGCACATCTTATCACTCTATGAAGAGCGTTTCTGTCCTGTAGACTACAGTTACCATACCAGGCAGTGATGCTTCCAGAGAGAACAGATTATATTGTTGCGGTGAAAAGGTTTTCTGCAGTTCTACGGAGACTTTGAATTTTCTTAGCCGCCTGAGGTGATACAAGCGCTGCCGTGCCTTCTTCATTGTTATGGAGATGTGTGTGGACCAAGTTAGGTCCTCAGAGATATGGACTCCAAGGTACCTATGGCTGCTCACATTCTCCACCGTGGTTCCGCTGATTAAAAGTGGTGTGTAATGAATGCACTGTTTCTCCTTCCTGAAGTCCACAATCATCTCCTTCGTCTTGGAGACATTCAGCTCCAGGTTGTTATCATTACACCATGATGTCAGCTTTTCCACCTCATCCAGGTAGGCCCTCTCATCATCGTTAGAGATCAGGCCCACCACCACTGTGTCGTCAGCAAATTTCACAATGGTGTTGGAGATGTGGTTAGCTGTGCAGTCATAAGTGTATAGAGAGTACAGCAGAGGGCTTAAGACGCAGCCTTGTGGGGCACCGGTATTAAGGGTTAAGGACCCAGATGTAAATTTCCCCAACTTCACCACTTGTGGTCTGTCAGACAGAAAGCTCTGGACCCAAGAATACAGTGACGGCTTGTGTCAGTGAGTATATTTAAATAGGACCAACAGAATGAGTAGGAATGATTAAAAATAAACATGGCAACATTATGGCACCTGAACTTCCGGAGCAAAATGTGCATTTTCACGAGCTCTTCTTAGGCACATTCAAAGTTTTTTTTTTTCTCTTCTCAAAGTGGTCTTTGAGGCTGGTCCAGGATCAGATTTGTTACTGATGTCAATAGAGCGCACACTATAGTGGCCTGTGAGTGTATATGTATTATTGCAGCATTTGACACATTCGTCATACACACACTGCTTGCTTGTGGTGTCACGCGTGATGGCTTGACAGGCTCTCTAAATTGGATGTGTCAACGATGTGCATCTGGTGAAGTTTTTTGGCAGTAAAGCCTACATTTTCATGTTGTTTGCACAGGCACATTTCACAACCTGCCAGTGTTGGATGCACAACCCAGTCAGAGCAAAGTGTGCAGAACAGTGAAAATGATAGACACAGGTTTCTGCTCAACCAAGAACTTTACATGAAGGCTCTGCATCGATTCCACCAGTAATCTCCTCTGCAATTACCTTTTCACATCATCAGGCAAATGTGATGATCTTACCGTTCATCACAGTGTGGCAGAATCCTCTTGTATTTCTTTCTCTGGTACCTACAGACTTTTTTCTTTTTTTCCAGATTTTCTAGCTCCTGCTTGACAATCCAAAAATATCCACTGCCAATCTGAAGCCTGTACTTCTTCAGGATTATGCTGGTAACTATTCCTGCAGTGGCTTCCCTGTCACACTCTCTCTTTGAATGTGGGTGTTTGGATGAGTGTTTAAGCCTTCAATTATTTTAATCTTGACATTGCTCCTTTGATGAGCCACTCTCGACTTTTACTGCTGGGCATACTGCACTCTCACACTGTGCTCTTTTGGCCTTTTCTTCTTCATTGTTTCTACATCTTCTTCACTTATTTTTCTGTCTGCTGTCTACTATCCAGGTAGTAGGTGCAACCTTAACATGCTTAGGATACCTGGTAGCAATAAAAGAAAAAAATGGTAGTTTATGTTCTAGAATGTATGGTAATGCATTTAAAACCATGTTGATTATTCTAAATTATACAAACACAAACAAATCAAATATATAAATGCAATCAAATTTAAATACAAAACAATCAATGCTAACGTTAGCTCTTTTTCAGGAATAGATGCTATATACTGTAAAATTCCAAGTCAGGAAAAATTAGAAGATTGCAAAAGTAATCCCTTGCCCATGTGGTTCTATCAGCTATTGATGAATGACGGTTGTTGATGCAGTGCCGTCTGAAGGATCGGAAATCCCAGGTTTTCAGTTTCTATGCTTGCACCTATGCCCTTTATGCACTGAAGTTCCTCCAGATTGTTTGAATTGTTTAATGATATTATGCACTGTAGATAAAGAAATAGAAAAATCCCTTTCTATCCTTTGTCTTTAAACATATCAATAATTTTCTCATGCATTTGTTGACAAACCGGAGATAATCTGCCCATACTTGCTCATCCAAGACTCAGCCTTTCATGGATACTGCCTTTGTACCAAATCAAGATTACAATCATCTGTTTGAAATCACATCATCATTTCTTTTCCCCCCCCCCCCTCATTACTACCCCGAATTGCCCTCATCCAAACCTTTTTTGGAATGTCTTCCAGGCCTGAAATGCAGCCAGGTGTGAGGGGAAAAAGTATGACTTTCCCTAGTTTAAGGTTCGAAGTCCTCTGAAATTCATTGTATGCCTTTTTATATTGCAGCTCTCTACAGCTCAGTCTTATTTCATTTAATAGAATACCTTATATTTGTAGAAGGTCTACATTTCCGTTTTCCAGTCTGGGCTGTGAATGTGAATGTCAGTGTTTTCAAAAAGACAGGAAAAATAGAATTCAGAACACCTTTTAAACACTAACTTTTCATCAATGTCCCAAAGAACCAGATCTAGCAAGCTGTGTCACATCATTATTATGGGATTATAATATAACAGACCTACAGTGGTGCTTGAAGGTTTGTAAACCCTTTAAAATTTTCGATATTTCTGCATAAATATGACCTAAAACATCATCAGATTTTCACACAAGTCCTAAAAGTAGATCATGAGAACCCAGTTAAACAAATGAGACGAAAATATTATACTTGGTCATTTATTTATTGAGGAAAATGATAAAATATTACATATTAGGGAGTGGCAAAAATATGTTAACCTCTAGGATTAGCAGTTAATTTGAAGGTGACATTTTTCAATAATTGGGATAACAATCAGGTGTGAGTGGGCACCCTGTTTTATTCAAAGACCAGAGATTTATCAAAGTCTGCTCTTCATAACACTGCCATGATACACTTCCACAAACGTAAGGAGATTTCTGAGGACCTGATGAGTTGTTGATGCTCATCAGGCTGGAAAAGGAGCAAAGCCACTGCTCTCTTACAAGAACATTGCTGCTTGTCTGCAGTTTGCTAAAGATCACGTGGACAAGCCAGAAGGCTATTGGAAGAATGTTTTGTGAACGGATGAGACCAAAATAGAACTTTTTTGTTTAAAAGAAAAGTGTTATGTTTGGAGAAAGGAAAACACTGCATTCCAGCATAAGCATCTCATCTGTGCAACATGGTGTTGGTAGTCTCATGGTTTGGGCCTGTTTTGCTGCATCTGGGCCAGGATGGCTTTCCATCATTGATGGAACAATGAATTCTGAATTATATCAGATAATTCTAAAGGAAAATGTCAGGACATCTGTCCATGAACTGAATACTGATACTGAAAGCAAAGGTTCACATACTTTTACCACTCACTAATATGTAATATTAGATCATTTTCCCCAAAAAATAAATGACCAGTTATAATATTTTTGTCTCATTTGTTTAACTGGGTTCTCTTTATCTACTTTTAGGACTTGTGTGAAAATCTGATGATGTTTTAGGTCATATTTATGCAGAAATATCGAAAATTCTAAAGGGTTCACAAACTTTCAAGCACCACTGTACGCTGAGCTAGAAAGGCAGTTGTCATCTCATGGTAACAAAAGCCAGCGCAACATGTCTCAACATGTCTTTATGTCAACAAAGCATGACAGCAGAATTGATGTATTTATATTAGCTGTCACCTGTTAGAAGACATTGTAAGTTTGTCAGTCATGTATACTGTATGTACAGTCTAATGCAGATGCTTTGGGCATCTCTGAACAAATTACATGGTTTGCTTTTCTAAATGAATACAGGGTAACAAACTTAAATATTACATGTATCAATATAGCATGTCATTTGACCTGGGATGCAGGAAATTTTGTGTAATGCTATACATGGATGTCATTTAGCCAAATGGACAGCTCTCACTGGTAAAACATTACTTATGAAGACGTGCTAATATGACGGCTGTATAAAGGTTCAGTTTTATGTTGATGTGGTCGCTTAAACAGCTGCATAGAATTTCTTTGTTTCAAACATTTGTTTGCCATAAGTCTAAAACACACACACACACACACACCACTGCTACTGCTACTACCTGTGTCCAGGAAAATGACCCACATTTGGCCTTTTATTAGTCTCCCATTTACACTTTTTATGACCAGCAGCAAAGAACATTATGCCTCACACAAAATGGGCACTAAAAGCCTTGTCGGTAAAGCAGGTCCTCCACTGTTATTACCCTGACAGGCAGGGGTACATTTCTAAAGAGGGCAGCTATGAAACAACCTTCAAGGAGCAATTAAAGCACTTTGTTAGACTATAACACTTCAGTGGAAGCCACAGGCTCTCAACCTCAGTAATGGTGTCAGTTAGCCCATGCTTTCCTCACTTTCTGCACCACAACTGTTTTATGTGGGCTATCTCTATATTTATGGATGTGACCATAATCCTGTTTGTGTATGATTTTTATGTGTTCACTGACAGATGAATTTAATATATTTTTTGGAATTTATGTACAGGTACTCACCGTTTTATGATGGACCGACTTGCGATATTTCGCCCTTTATGATGGGAATTCGAAAATAAACATAAATACACATTCACTAGAAACTCATACTCTGAAATTTTTATTTTCAGTACCCAGGTACACGATATGCAATACTCTCCATGACTGGTGAGAGTGAGCACTGATGAGCGCTGGGAAATGTAATGAGGAAAAATTTGTTTTTCACTTTCCATACATTATTCAATAAATTACAAGATTTATAAAGTACAGTGGTACCTCGGTTCTCGTCATTAATTCGTTCCAAAAAGTTTGTCAAGAACTAAAAACAACAAGCAAATTTTCTTTGTCTAAACCGTGTCCACCGTCCGTCTTTGCCAGTTCATTTCTGAATATTTTTTTGGGACTTGAGGTCGTTGTCTTGCTGCATGATCCACCTTCTCTTGAGATTCAATTCATGGACAGATGTCCTGACATTTTCCTTTAGAATTCTCTGATATAATTCAGAATTCATTGTTCCATCAGTGATGGCAAGCCATCCTGGCCCAGATGCAGCAAAACAGGCTCAAATCATGATACTACCACCACCATGTTTCACAGATGGGATAAGGTTCTTATGCTGGAATGCAGTGTTTTCCTTTCTCCAAACATAACGCTTTTCTTTTAAACCAAAAAGTTCTATTTGGTGGACTCATGAACACTAACATTACCTAATGTGAGAGACGCCTTCAGTTGCTTAGAAGTTACCCTGGGGTCCTTTGTGACCTCGCCAACTATTACACGCCTTAGTGATCTTTGTTGGTCGACCACTCCTGGGAAGGGTAACAATGGTCTCGAATTTCATTTGTACAAAGTCTATCTGACTGTGGATTGAGTCCAAACTCTTTAGAGATGGTTTTGTAACCTTTACCTTTTTTCCTGACGTCCTCAAAAATCATCTTTCTTCGTGTCATGATACACTTCCACAAGCGTGTTGTGAAGAGCAGACTTTGATAGATCCCTGTTCTTTAAATAAATCAGGGTGCCCACTCACACCTGATTGTCATCCCATTGATTGAAAACACCTGACTCTAATTTCACCTTCAAATTAACTGCTAATCCTAGAGGCTCACATACTTTTGCCACTCACTAATATGTAATATTGGATCATTCTCCTCAATAAATAAATGACCAAGTATTTTTGTCTCATTTGTTTAACTGGGTTCTCTTTATCTACTTTTAGGGCTTGTGTGAAAATCTGATGTTGTTTCAGGTCGTATTTATGCGGAAATATCAAAAATATAAAACATTCTAAAGGGTTCACAAACTTGCAAGCACCACTTCATGGTTCTACTGTCAAATTTCATAGTACAACTGTAAACTTGGTTGACTATGAAATGACCATGTATTATTTCACAGTTCTACTATGAATTTTGATGGTAATTTGGCCACTTCATGGTTCTACATTCTTCCTGTTTGACAATCAGTCATAGGGGCACAACTGTGCATAAAAACGTGAGCCTGTTGAACACAAAACAGATTAAGTGATTTAACACTGAATAGGACATTACTCCGCCATGGCTGAGAAATGAAGAACAAATTAACACTAAATAAACTGCATTCATTTTGTATATTGTAACGTAACTGACACCTTTGCTGGTTTAATGAACTTAGTTCATTTTGTTTCAGTGGTCTAATATGTACATTTGGTAGGTTATATGGTTATAAGTGGCTAGCCAAAACATATTGCTGTGAGATAACATTGCCTTGCCTGCAGCATGGGAGACTTTCTTTTAAATAAGCTTGTTTGCAGATGTACATTACTCCATGTGAAATACCGAAAGTAATGACCTGGATCGGACTGAAAGCGTTAGCCGTTACAGCATAGGCATCGTGGAAAATGTAGTTTCTGTAGTGAATTTGCATGGCGTGTCCTGTAGTTCTACTCAGCAATCCAGAATAAAATTGACAGTTTACCGCCATGATTTTAGTCGGGCACAGCAAATTTTACTGGGTCTGATGACACCCCTGGCACTAGGAACAGCAGTGTACTTGCCAATAATCTGTAGCCATATGCGCATATTGTTTGTGAGAAATATACAGCCAGTAATCAAATATGTCTGGAATCAATCTGGAGCTCACGTTATAAACACTTAGACAGAACATCTGGGTTTGTGTTAATGTATTTATATCAAGCAGCATTTTAAAAAATGGCAGTGATTATGTATTTTATTGCTGTTCCACTCTTTCTTCCATTAAAGCCATAAAGTCTTTTTATAGATTTGCAGTTGTCTGGGCTGATGGCAGGATAGGAAAGCAGGACAGAATGCAAAAGACACGACAAAGAGGTCAAAAAATGGGATGCTGCATGCAAATTCCAATTTCCTAACTATTGTGCAGACTGGGGAACAGGACACCAGGCTTGGTAGGCTGTATTCAATATGTTCCATCGTCTGATTCTGCAGACTAAACAGATGGTGAAGCACAATTAGCTTAATGCAATATCAAGGTTAATTTTCCATCAGCAAATGTTTCCTGTTACAGAAAGATTGAAGGGGTATTTTAAGGAGCATAATGATATATTATTAGCTAAAGGTAGTCTTGTGTAAGTGTAGGAGATGCACAGAGGCTGAGTTTATCATCGACTGTGGTTGTAGGTATTATACAGTCTGGGTCTGTGTTTGTCTGGCAGGTGGGTGATAGCTCAAACATGTAGCCGAGAACGCTACTCATGAATCACACTCCCGCAAGAGTCTGGCATCTCCACACCTGAATATATCAGTCTGTCTGGGAGAATGGAGATGCTTCACACAGGATATCTCATCTGCTAGTGCCATCTGTGACAGTTAAGAGCCTCAATGAATGCAAGTTCAGCTGTAAGAAGTTATTAGATAATTCTTATTATAGTTTTCATGAAACATTGTACATTTGGTTTGTGTATTTACAGTACTTTCAAGTGTAAAACAACAATCTGAAGCAATCTATCCGAATATAGCTCATTCAGGTAAACATTCCTCAAAACAAGTATTTAAATAATGGGAGCTACTAGAATACGAAAATTCTATTCAAAATCCTGCCTCTCTTCACTGAAGTCAGTGTAACATGGATAGATA
Organism: Ancistrus triradiatus; assembly: GCA_025084515.1. Lineage (NCBI taxonomy): Eukaryota > Metazoa > Chordata > Actinopteri > Siluriformes > Loricariidae > Ancistrus > Ancistrus triradiatus. The sequence continues at coordinate 3,126 of JAJAGP010000585.1, read as the reverse complement.
CAGTAGATATAGATGGAGTACTGTATTCATTCCCAAAGGGAAATTTCTTTGTTGCAGCAGCAATGTGCATAAGTGAAAGGAATATAAATACTATATTTATACAAAAAATACAAAACGCAAAAGTGTCTGAATGTGAGTCATGACCCATTTAGAACCTGGATTCCTGAACCAGAGAACCTTCAACTAATATTACCCAAGTAAAAGTAATCAGGCGCCACATGTTGCTAACCTCCAAAATATCTAGCCAATAGTGTCCTGTGACCATCAAGTGATACTTTGTATCTGTAGATGCCATTAAGATCACTCCTTTAATCAGCCAGCCCTATCATGTTTTTCATATATTTTCTTTTTCATTCCTCTCCCAGTGATGTGAGGATGACGGTTTCCTGACATCCAGTCCAATTAGGTGGTGCAGTATTTTAGCCTCAATTTGTATATTTGAGACTGTGTCTGACTTTTATTCACATCCTAGAAGATCCATGGTGAACAACTGTGGTTAAAACCTGTTTTTTTTTCCAATGCTGTCTGTAAAATCATGGAGATGCGCAGAGGTGTGCAGTTGAACAACGTGTCCAGACATGTTATTCAAATTATTTTATTCATTCATTCATTCACTTTATCTGCTTAATCCTGATAAGGGTAGGTGGGAAAGCCTAGACAGGGCGCCATCATAATCCATCGTAGTGCACACACGCATACAAACACTTAGAGACACACTCGGGCCACTTTAGAGTAATTAGTTGACCTAAATCAAGTTTTTGGACTGGCGGGAAACTGGATTACCCAGAGTAAACCCACACAGACATGCATTATTTCTGTAATCTGTAAGCTTTCACCCTGCACTCAGGACACACGGAACTGAACCTGCATTCTACAATAATGATTCAGAATTTTGATCATATTCATTCATTCATTCATTCAACATAGCACGCAAGGCAGGAACAACCCTGGACAGTGCGCCAATCCATCATAGGGCACATACACTCATATAACCAAAAAGAAAAACTGCTCACATACCTGGGGCACTTTAGAGACACAAATTAACCCAGTGTTTCTCAGTCTTGGTCCTGGAGCCTCACTGCTCTGCATGTTTTAGTGCTTTTCCTGTTTTAACACATCCACTTTATACTCACTTTCAGTAATGGGCTCGTTAATGAGCTTAGTAATTGGATCAGGTGTGTTGGGAGTAAGGAAACGCAGTGGGGCTCCAGGGCCAAGATTGAGAAACACTGAATTAACCTAACACGCATGTCTTTGGAATGTGGAAGTAAACCGGAGTACCTGGAGTAAACCCATGTGGACATATGGAGGACATAAGCTCCACACAGAAAGGACCCAGACCACTTCACCTGGGATTGAACCCAGGACCATCTCGCTGTGAGGAGACAGTGCTACCCACCCTGTCACCCTGATCATATTCAAACATTTAAAATTCAACCACAGTAAGCCAACCAACAAAAAATACATTAATTAGCCAAAACATTAAAACCACTGACAGTGTGATGCTCTGTGCAATCTACCTCTGGGAAGCCTTGACTACTGGCATTTCATGTGGATGTCACTTTGTATCACTGACCTAAATAGTGGCATGCTGCAAAATTGTTCAAAAATGATTTAAGGAACATGCCAGAGGGACCTGCACAATATTAGGCAGGTTGGTTTTATTGTTATGGCTGATTGGTGTATTTTAGCGAATCTATTCATAAAGTCAAAAAAGCCATTAGTGTTTAGTCGGCATCAATCGCTATTTGTGAGAGAAGCAATGTTATAACATTACTGGTCAGACACATTGACAATGGGACAATTTAGAGCAAACAATTAACCTACAACTTGCCTTTGGACTGTGGGATTGGATAACTAAGTGTAGTACAGTGGGGCAAAAAAGTATTTAGTCAGCCACTGATTGTGCAAGTTCTTCTACTTAGAAAGATGAGAGAGGTCTGTAATTTTCGTCATAGGTACACTTCAACTATGAGGGGGAAAAAAATATTTTTAAATAATTAAATTGTAAATTATGATGGAAAATAAGTATTTGGTAAATAACAAAAGTTTAACTCTATGTTGTTACATAACCTTTGTTTGCAATGACAGTGGTCAAATTTTTCCTGTAAGTCTTCACCAGGTTGACACACACTGTAGCTGGTATTCAGGCCCATTCCTCCATGCAGATCTCCTCTAGAGCAGTGATGTTTTGGGGCAACATGGACTTTTAACTCCCTCCACAAATTTTCTAAGGGGTTGAGGTCTGGAGACTGGCTAGGCCACTTCAGGTCCTTGGAATGCTTTTTACGGAGCCACTCCTTTCGTTGCCCGAGCGGTGTGTTTGGGATCATTGTCACGCTGGAAGACCCAGCCACGTTCCATCTTCTATGCTCTCACTGATGAAAGGAGATTTTGGCTTAAAATCTCACGATACAGGGCCCCATTCATTCTTCCCTTAACACAGATCAGTCGTCCTGTCCCCTTTACAGAAAAACAGCCCCAAAGCATGATGTTTCCACCCCCATGCTTCACAGTAGGTATGGCGTAACTCAGAATTTTTCTTCCTCCAACACGGCGAGTTGAATTTTTACCAAAAAGTTCTATTTTGGTTTCATCTGTCAACATGATATTCTCCCAATCCTATACTGGATCATCCATATCCTCTCTGGCAAACTTCAGATGGGCCTGGACATGTACTGGCTTAAGCAGGGGGACACGCCTGGCACTGCAGGATCTGAGTCCCTCTCTGCATAGTGTTACTGATGTTACTTTGTGTGCCTTTGTTACTTTGGTCCCAGCTCTCTGCAGGTCATTCATCAGGTCCCTGTAGTTCTGGGATTTTTGCTCACCGTTCTCATGATCATTTTGACTCCACGGGATGAGATCTTGTCAAGTCAGATTTATTTATATAGCGCTTTTTACAATGGAGCATTGTCTCAAAGCAACTTTACAAGTTTAGATTATCTTCTAATAATTACGTCCAATCCCAAATTGAGCAAGCCTAGGGTGACAGTGGCAAGGAAAAACTCCCTGAGTGTTATAGGAAGAAACCCTGGGAGGACCAAGACTCAAAAAGGGACCCAACCTCCTTGGGCGGCGTAGATGATAAATCTAAGAACGAAACTAAAGTCATGGAGTCATAGT